>JANZXR010000003.1:20125701-20142959 GCA_027575705.1 Erythroxylum echinodendron
CAAATACAAACTTGTTTTCATTACCAAATTATACCAACTCATTACCAAACCCATTTTAAAATTTTAATTACCAAATCTCATCCAACCAAAGTACCAAACCAATACCAAATACAAATTTTATGATTTCAATTTTTCATTACCAATGCAAAACCATAATCTAATCCAACTTCCAACTAAACCAATAATCAACCACAAATTTCCCATTGTTTTTAACCATTAACCAACTTCCTCCGATACAACCAATTTATCAAAAATCGGTCTCAAGTCTCAACTCAATTCTCAAATACAAGCTTTATCACAACCTCGTCAACTTCAAACCATCTCAATTACAAACAACTTCAAATCTTTCACAATCTCATCAATTTCATTTCTCATTCACAACTCACAATACACAAATCACAACACAAACTCACGGTATTGACAATAAACCATCAGAAATATTATACCATGATATAAACAAACCCACGAAATTACTCATCACAAATATTATACCACAAAATCACAAATTCATAAAACCCACCCAACACAATATCGGGTCTCTGTTAATCACGATGTTGGTTGCAGATCTGGGCGTGGGAGATGGGTTGCCGTGTTGCTGCCTTGGTGGTCGTCGGAGATGGGAGGCGTGACCAGCGACAGGTGGAGGAGCGACCGGCGACAGCGGAAGGCGGCGACCAGCGACAGGACGCGTCGAGCGGTGGAGGAGGCGTGGATCACTCGATCGGGCGAGGTGCGACGTCGCGAGGTGGAGGAGCTGCGGACGACCACCGGAGAGAGCTACGAACCGTCGGGAGTCGGTGACAACAAGCGACCAGAGGAGTGGAGAACCGACGAACTGAGAGAGAGAGTGAGACGCGGAGAGAGTAGAGAGAAGAGAACAAGATCCCGGGGGGGATGGGGTTGGTTTTTATTTTATTTTTTTTTCATTTTAGTCCTCAAACTTTTGAGGATTCACGGTACCGTGGTACCGGCCGGTACCGACCGATAATGGCCGGTACCGACCGGTACCCAAGGCCGGTACCATGTCAACGGGTACCGTTCCGGATTCCGGCCGGTACCGGCCGGTACGGAACGGTACCCAATACCATGGATCGCATAGGTTTTTCTTTTTCAATAATAGCACAAAAAATATGGATCTTTTTTATTTTTAATGCAATACGCTATCGGAATGTTCCTGTAATCTTTTGAGGGTAGTCTTTTTCACCTTTGGGGCAGGGCGATTTATTTTTCTGTTTTCAGTTGTTTCTCTATTAAGCCTTTAGGACGGCAAACGGTTACATTTGCAGCGAAGTACTTGGAACTTTCAAGACGGGAATAAGGAGATTTACGCGTTTGGCCATTCCACACCAGAATTCACGCCGCAAAGCACTAGATATCACAAGTAAAGAAGAAAACGAACTCAATCACTCCACAAGAATTGCTTTAATCCAGCTTTTTATAATCATCTGGTAATCCTGTTCACCATTTCGTTTTCATCAATACATGGATTCAACACTAATCTACTCAAATTCAGAAACTTTCCTATTAATTGCAAAACAGGAATATTTTTTTTAAAAAACCTACTCGATACAACTAATACAATCCAAGATTCACGTCAATAAATGTTAGCCCATCAACAGTGAAGATAATATCTCTCCCATAGTCTTTTCTGAAGTGTCACCCTCATTCACCATCTCGATACCAGACTCCAGTATGGCAGCGTCCAATATTAGCTTTCTTTTAGCAATCTCATAGATATTTTCATCAACTGTACCCTTAGTGACCAGTCTGCGAAGAATAGATCAAAATCCAGATTAAGTACGCACCAGGTAATGTAAAATCGGATTGAGTAGGAAAAACACAAAATGAAAGCTCCCATTTTAGGAAATGAAATGATATTTAGGAAAGAATGGAGTTGGATCACTAGATAAGGGATGAAGCACCTGTATATGGTAACAGGCTTTGTTTGACCAATTCGGTGGCAACGATCTTCTGCCTGACGATCAATCTGTGGGTTAAAATCCATATCATGAATGACAACTGTATCAGCTCCAGTTAAGTTCAAACCCTGCCCCCCAGCTCTAGTGGACAGCAAGCATGCAAATATGGAACTGTCATTGTTGAAGGCATCAACTATGGTCTGTCTATCTGATACTTGGGTACTGCCATTGGGAATAAAGCATGTCAAAAGTCACAGTTGAAAATACCAAGGAAAATACCAATAACATTGATCAAACTAAAAATTCTAATTTAGGCTGTCAAAAGTTTAAAAGAAACTGAAGTTAAGTGTCCCAAAAGATTATTCCAAAACAAAAGCAACCAATATCAAACAGAAGAAATTCAAGCATTATGAAAATCAAGAGAAGGATAGATAAAAAGACAAACACAGCTGAGACACTAAAAGAATTAATAGTCGTTAAGAACATTAATGCCACAGAGAGACTGTCAGAATCTGAAGTCATGAATTTATATACATTATTAGCAGATATTTATTTCACTGACGACTTAACACACTCTTCGGCGAGCATATAGGGAAAGATCGAACATGCAGGAGTTTCCAAGAAAAGCTCACCTGATAGTGAGCATCACAAAAATCTTCAATTAATTAGTGTATACAATCTACCAAACTAGAAAACTGAGGGTTGATGAAATTAAAAAATTTCCAATTTGCTGTTGAACTATCAGAATTTTGAAAATGCAGTCAACTATGCATTGCTTCGAATCCCAAGAAACAGGACATTTGCCGAAATATTTCCTTGGTATGAAGTTTGCTGACATCCCTGCGGTTTAACATTTAGAAAAATAAACCCAACTTTTTCAATATGCTGCTACTCAGAAGGCTTAATATTTGCAAGTTACAGTTTACGGAATAAACATTCGTTACTCAAATGATGACTATCACACCGACTTTTCTTCAAAACATAATATAAAATAAGCCTAAATGGAGTTATTTAAAAGTTGTAAGGTCCTAGAAACTAAAGAGCTGTTAAGAGGGTTTATTGCTATGTCTAGTAATATGTACCATACTGCAAAATAACAAGTAGTTTATACTAGACTATTATGAACTGATGATCACCTATACAAGATTCTTTGCACTCATTTCTCTCTCTCTCTTTTTTCTTTAACATTTTTTAGAAATCACACCATAAGGCACAATTTTTAGAACACCAATACCATGAGGGATTTTATGTAGCTTAAATTGGGTTTAGTTTTATTTTTCAGATACTTTTGATTGACCAAATTGAAACCAATCCTTCAAGTACGGTTTATAGGCTCCAAGCTGTTGCCGCTGCAGCATAAACTTTAAATATAGCACAATTCCTTTGCAGCTTGCTTCATATTAATCTGTATAGAATTGAACTGAAGTGAGATCAATTCCACAAATATAATTGAATTCATTTTATTTGTTAATTGTGTTTCTATGTTTGGCTGCCTTGTTAAGATAAATGACTTGAATTGAATAGTTGCCGTCCAAAGTTCTCCTGTAGCTACCCGCAAGGTAGATGACCTCCCCCAACAGTCACTCTGATATCATCCACTCGTAGGAACTTATATGCCACCTTTTGCACTAGTGTGGCATCCACAAAATTGTGGGTACTGCCATTTTTAAGATGTGAATGGTCTTACCCTTGTGTGATTCCATCACCCTCATTTGTTTGAAGTCTCACATCAAAACCCCAAACACTGCTTGAAGGGAAATTTCAGGTGGCTCTTTAGTTGTTACTTCATTTGGGGTCCTTGAATCCATTATCAAATACTCCTGATCATTTTCCACCACAAGCAGGTTCCAATGTTTTTTCTTGCATTTATGCCTTGGAACATATTTTTCATCACGCCAAACACAAAACCCCTTTGAACTATTATCTTCAAACTCCTTGCTACTCAATTGCCTTTGTTGTTTATTGGGAAATTCTTTTGGGTAGTGTTTGGGAATAGTAATAGGCCACTTTGATGTGTTCTTTTAAACTTTAAAGGTCAAGGGCGATGGTAATGCGAGAGGAAAGTTTTGGAGTTGAGTTTATTGATTAAAGGGCATTCTTCGGATAGTTTAACAAGCAGAACAACTTCTTGTTTCTTAGCCATGGCACATGCTTATTCCAAGGATTTTGGATTCAACATCTTAAATGGTAACTCAAGGCTAGGTCTTAAACCTTTCAATTCTTGAATTTGAAGTCCTATAGAATATCTGCCAAATAAGGCACAATAGTCCCGCACACTTCCAATTTGTTGCAGTGCCTTGAAATCACCTATTGGGTCTTCGAATGCCTCCTCCCTGAATCACTGGTTAATTGCTACTATATACTCGCTCTAGGTTGGCACCTCAAGGGACAGTCAATGCCTTAAGAACAGCTGGTGTCACTTTAGGTCTACCCTTACCATATGAATGCTGTTGAGTTGTATATAGCTGTACAGTGATAAAATAGGAAGGTGTTTACTAGTATTGATTGTATTTCCTTTTCTAGGGTTAGACATCAATTATATATACATGTACTTTTCAACGTATAGAATATACGAATAACAAATTCCCCTGAGTTCCACATGGCATCGGAGCTAGGGTTTTAGATTTTCCGATTGCTTTCCGATCAATCTCTGGCGAGATTCAGACCGTTAATATGGTATTAGATCAAAGATCTAACATCACCAGTCTGTTCCTCTCTCACCCAACAGCAAAAACCTAGAATCGCGTCACCGACAGCTACTCCACGTGCCGCTCGTCTCCTCAGTGGTTGGTTTTCTGATCTCCCTCCCCCACTCACGTCCCATGTCACTGTCACCACTCACTTGTTTAGACGGAGCCGACCAGTCGTTTCCCATAGCCCACGACTGATTTCGCAGCCAGAAGTTGAAAGGAAGCGGCCCTCTTACCAATCTCACTCTCCGGCAAGCATGACTTGTCACCGCCGGCGCCAACTACCTCAGTAGTCACCAATGAGTTGATTTCCTTGAGTTTTCCCTCTGTTCACCGTCAAATCACCGAAAAATTAGTCAAACAGTCGCGGGAAAATTTTTTTTAGAGGTTTTTCCGTTCATGGCTTCTACAGATTTCAGGTCTCAATCAGGTGCTTTTCCCTTTATTTCTATTCCCTCAATTACGACAGAGAAACTAGTAGGTAGTTCTAATTATACCTCATGGGCTGCCTCTGTTGAATTGCGGTGTATGGGTCAAGGCTTAGCCGATCACTTAACTACTAGGGTCGAGGATATTGAAACAAATAAAACTGCTTGGGCTCAAATTGATGCATTATTATGTACTATGTTATGGCAAACAATTGATCCTCAACTCCACCCTATTTATAAGGCATGCAGAACTTGTGTTGAGATAGTCAGGCGAAATTACTTTATACTAACGATATTCAAAGATTGTATCTTTTAGTCTCAAAGTTGGTTAACCTCAAACAACAAGACATGAAAATGTCCGAATTTCTTGGTAGAATGGCCTCCTTGAAAACAGAATTCAACCTACCACTACCTACTGGTAAGTTTGCAACAGAAGATCTTGCACAGAGAGAGATTTTTTATGGTTCATACTCTTACTGCTATTAGTCCTGAACTTACTTCAGTACGAGAACAAATTTTGGCGAGTCCTACAATACCTTCTCTGGATCAAATATTTGCTCGCTTATTGCGTGTTTCGTCACCTAGCATCATGATAAGATCTCCCTCAATTAATTCTTCCACTTTGGCCTCTTAGTCTCAAAGTATCAATAGAGTAGAGCAGGGGGATCGTGGTGGTCGACCCAAATGTTGTTATTGTCATCAATGGTGACATACTAAGGACAAATGTTATAAATTGCATAGTCGACCTCGAGTTGCTAATGTTGTTCATACTGATCAGTCTGACATTCAGCCTGAGTCCTCTACTCAGCCATTAGTGACTCTGACTGGTACTGATTATGAAGAGTATCTTAAGTATTAGGCAGCTAAGAAGTCTTCCTCCTCCGTCCTCAGCCATCGGTGACTCTGACTAGTACTGATTAAAAAGAGTATCTTAAGTATCAAGCAGCTAAGCAGTCTTCCTCCTCCGTTGCTTCGATAGCTCATTCGGGTAATTACGCAGCTTGCATCACTAAGTCTTTCCCTTGGATTATTGATTCTAGCGCTTCTGATCATATCTCTGGCAACCCACATTTGCTCTCACACTTTACTAACACTACATCTTTTCCTCCTGTTACTTTAGCTAATGGGACTCAAACAGTTGTTAAAGTTGTAGGTTCTTCTCAACCACTTCCATCCTTGCATTTAGAATATGTCCTTTATATTCCTAACTGCCCTTTTAATCTTGTATCCATCAGTAAAATTACACGATCTTTAAATTGTTCTATCACTTTTAATAAAAATTATGTTGTTCTACAGGATCGCAGTACAGGACGGATGATTGGCGCATGACATGAGTCGCAGGGCCTTTATCATTTAAATCTACGTCCATCACCTACAGCGTGCACTATTTCAAAATCTCCACTTCTAATTCACAATCGTTTGGGTCATCCTAGTTTGTTGAAGCTCCAAAAGATGGTGCCTAGTTTACCTACCTTATCTTCCTTAGATTGTGAATCTTGTTAGCTTGGAAAACATTCTCAAAGTTCATTTTCAAAACATGTCAACAAATGGGTTGCATCCCCTTTTGAGTTAGTTCATTCAGACATTTGGGGTCTTTGTCGTGTCTTCTATTTTGGGATTTCAATATTTTTTTACATTTATTGACGATTATTCTCATTGCACTTGGTTATTTTGAACGAAAGCTCGTTCAGAATTATTTTCCATTTTTAAATCTTTCTCTGTAGAAATCAAGACACAATTTAACACTAATATTCGTGTTGAGAAGTGATAACGCTCGTGAATATTTGTCCATTCCTTTAACCCAATTGATGTCTTCCCAAGGAATTCTTCGTCAAACCTCATGCGCTTATACTCCACAATAAAATGGGACTGCTGAACGTAAAAATAGACATCTTATTGAAACTACTCGTGCCTTGCTTTTACACAATCGGGTTCCATCACAATATTGGGCAGATGTTGTCTTAACTGCATGCTTTTTGATTAATCGCATGCCTTCGTCTAGTCTACAGAATCAGGTATCCCATTCCATCCTATTTCTTGATCCACCATTATTCTCCCTTCCACCATAAGTCTTTGGTTGCACATGTTTCATACATATATATTACCCTACTCAAGATAAACTATTAGCTATATCCACCAAAAGTATTTTTCTAGGTTACTCACGTCTTCAAAAAGGGAACAAGTGTTATTCTCTATCAACACATCGATATTTTGTTTTTGTTAATGTTACATTCTTTGAATCTTCTCCATTTTACTCATCATCTCCAACAGATATCACATTTCTCAATGAGGTCCTTCCACCTCCTTTCGTTACACCTGCTCCTTATGATGCTCCTATTTCTAATCCTCTTTTAGCGTCTGTCCAATGTTCACCTCTTACTGAATCCTCTTCTCCTGAGACTGGTACTCTTCCACATCACACCAGTGATCTGGATCCTGATGATGAGACCCCTATAAAGGCTCCTGTAGATTCAGTTCCTACTATGGATTCCTCACCTACTACAGTTCTACCTCTTGAAGATCAATTTCCCATTTCCATCTGTAAAGGTACACGGTCCACTCGCAACCCTCATCCTATTTATAATTTTCTTAGTTATCATCATTTATCACCATCATATTCTGCTTTTGTGTCCACCCTCTCTTCTGTATCTGTTCCTTCTAATGTTCATGAGGCATTTAATGATCCCAGGTGGCGTCAAGCAATAGTTGAAGAAATGACTGCTCTACATGCTAATGATACTTGGGAGTTAGTTCCGTTGCCCCCAGGCCATTCTACTGTTGGTTGTCGTTGGATACATACTGTCAAAGTTGGTTTGAATGGTCAAATCAATCGACTAAAGGCATGTTTGGTGGCTAAAGGGTATACACAGACTTATGGGTTGGATTATTACGAAACTTTTTCTCCTGTGGCCAAGATGTCTTCTGTTCGCCTTTTTTTTTATCCATGGTTGTCATTCGCCAATGACCTCTCTATCAATTGGCTATTAAAAATGCTTTCTACATGATGAGCTTCAGGAAGAGATTTATATGGAGCAACCATCTGGATTTGTATGTTGTTCAATGGTTTAGTATGATTCGATGTGAGTCTGATCAGTGTCTTTTATAAATATACATCATCAGAATAATGTATCTATTTGATTGTCTATGTGGATGATATTGTCATTACTGGAAGTGATCAAGGTGGGATTGAACAATTGAAGACACATCTGTTTTGTCTTTTTCAGACAAAAGATTTGGGTTTACTTCGACATTTTCTTGGCATAGAAGTTACTCAACCCAAATCTTGTATTGTACTCTCTCAAATAAAGTATGCATTGGATATTCTAGAAAAAACAAGGATATTAGACTGTAGACCAATAGACTCTCCTCTGGATCCTAATTCAAAACTTTCACCTGATCAGGGGGAGCCACTTGCTGATCCTAGCCGATAAGATTGGTAGGAAAACTTAATTATCTCACCATCACACAACCTGATATTTCTTTCTCGATTTGTGTTGTTAGCCAATTCTTAGAAGCTCCATGTGATAGTCATTGGGATGCAGTTATTCAAATTTTGAAGTATATTAAGGGTGCACTAAGAAGCTCCATGGGTGGGCTTGTCTACCTGAAGTGTGTAAGCTTTGTCACTCTTCATATGGTGTAAAACAATCTCGTTGTGCCTGGTTTGGACGGTTTAGTCATGTTGTTCAATAGTTTGGTATGATTCGATGCGAGTCTGATCACTGTCTTTTATAAATATACATCATCAAAATAATGTATCTATTTGATTGTCCATGCGGATGATATTGTCATTACTCGAAGTGATCAAGGTGGGATTGAACAATTGAAGACACATCTGTTTTGTCATTTTCAGACAAAAGATTTGGGTTTACTTCGACATTTTCTTGGCATAGAAGTTACTCAACCAAAATCTTGTATTGTACTCTCTCAAATAAAGTATGCATTGGATATTCTAGAAAAAACAAGGATATTAGACTGTAGACCAATAGACTCTCCTCTGGATCCTAATTCAAAGCTTTTACCTGATCAGGAGGAGCCACTTGCTGATCCTAGCCGATATCAAAGATTAGTAGGAAAACTTAATTATCTCACCATCACACAACCTGGAGCCACTTGCTAATCCTAGACGATATCAAAGATTAGTAGGAAAACTTAATTATCTCACCATCACACAACCTGATATTTCTTTCTCGATTTGTGTTGTTAGTCAATTCTTAGAAGCTCCATGTGATAGTCATTGGGATGCGGTTATTCAAATTTTGAAGTATATTAAGGGTGCACCAAGAAAAGAATTATTATATGAATTCATTCACAAATTATTGGATACTCTAATGCTGATTGGGCAAGTTCTCCATCTAATAGGCATTCTACTTTAAGCTTTTGTGTTCTTATGGGAGGGAATCTTGTATCTTGGAAAAGTAAGAAGCAAGATGATGTTTCCAGGTCGAGTGCAAAATATCGTGCAATGGCTCTAGCAACTTGTGAGTAAGGTTTATAGTTTTATAGTGATAAAATAAGAAGGTGTTTACTACTATTGATTGTATTTCCTTTTCTAGGGTTAGACATCAATTATATATACATATTTTTCAACGTATAGAATAAAGGAATAACAAATTTCTCGAGTTTCACAAATGTCAACTTCTACTTTCATCTCCTGTAGTGTTCGATCTAGTATAAAAAATGGCTCAACTCAAAAGATCCAATTGTATGCTCCAGCTTGAGGGGGAGTGTCGAGTTGTATAGTTGTATAGTGACAAAATAGGAAGGTGTTTACTACTATTGATCGTATTTCCTTTTCTAGGGTTAGACATCAATTATATATACATATATTTTTCAACGTAAAGAATAAACA
Source organism: Erythroxylum echinodendron (assembly GCA_027575705.1). NCBI lineage: Eukaryota > Viridiplantae > Streptophyta > Magnoliopsida > Malpighiales > Erythroxylaceae > Erythroxylum > Erythroxylum echinodendron. The sequence continues at coordinate 20,135,591 of JANZXR010000003.1, forward strand.
AATAACAAATTCCTCTGAGTTTCACAAATGTCAACTTCTACTTTCATCTCATGCAGTGTTCGATCTAGTATAAAAAATGGCTCAACTCAGAAGATCCAATTGTGTACTACGAAACCTTCAAAGATGGGGAACCTACTTTGCTAAATCCTTTGTGGGTGATGTATGTCTGAGTTTCTATGTGTACCGTGTTTGGAGACTAAGGTCGAGATTGAGGTTTATTGATGAACATATAGTTCTATAAAACATATCCATGAGCTCCATCATCTCTTGACCTAGCTTCACCTATGAGTCATGAAGTCAAAGCATCTCCCTCTGGACTTCAGTAATCTGGTTTCGAAATGATTCCAACATTTTTCACACGTCTTGAGCTCTGGTTCCTTCATCCATAGAAGCCAATCTGAATGTCGATGATAAGTCTAAGTTTAGGTAGCAAGATCGTTGCTATACTACCAAATACTAGAATTTTCTAGAGGAGAAAGGAAGAGTAAGAAGAAAGATTATGGTAGAGACACAACAAACAAAATTTGTTATGGGAGCATCCTCCCATGCCTATTCCAGAAAGTAGGTATATCTAGTTATATAACAACAGTAATAATGACAATAATGGATATGTGTAAATGGGCAGCTTATACGGACGGTTACATAACATCATTTTTTATTCAAAATTTAATAGATTAATAAGTCTTCAACTTCTTTGTTTTCCTTTGTACCAGACTTTTAGAACCTACAAGTGACTTTTAGTAGTTAAACCTGAATTACTTATTTACCTTACTAAATTCTAGCAGTTTTAACCTGAACTTCCAACAACCAAAATCCTAAATTCTAGCCATATCAAACCTAAAATTCTAGTCATATCAAAACCAAAAATTCCAGCTATTCCAAACTTAAAATTCCTGCAATCCAAGCTGAAATTTCAAACCTAAACTCAAATTCTAGCAACCAATATTTATAAATTTTGCGGGTCTTAGCCACTAGTTTGATATATCTTCTACTCGTCCTACATCAGTTTGAGATCATAATTAATACTATAACAAAAACACTACATCCTACTTACGTAAGTTCTTTCCGATAAGAAATTTACTGAGGCCAGATCATGCTGGAAAACCTCATCAATCGAAGAGTAAAGTCAGTAACTGACAATTTCAACAATAGAATTAGAAGAAATCATAGTTCACTTACTATGATGGATAACGTGGAGAACATTAGGAGAACTTTCCACTACAATTAAAAGTGTATTCAAGTTGTATTCAAGCAATCCCAGAATAATATCCTCACCCACATCCTCCTAAGAGTGATTCATATACATGAGCGAGCAATTTTATCTTAGCCTGAACAAACACAATACAATTTCATTTTGTTGGTCTACACTTAGAATCATCCCCAATAACAACAAAAATATAATCTTTACACATGCCATGTGTTGTCTCTGGATAAATAAGACCAAATAAAGACAATTTTCACACTTCAATCTATCAAATTCAGTTTCAAACACTTATCATTTGTAGGACAATAGCCTACTTGGAGAATCAACAAGTTTCTACTCCCAGACTAAAGCTTTTACCCAAGATAACAATAAACTTAAAAGCTAGTTCAAACAAAGTCGGACAATAAAGTGCTTATATTTTAATAAAGAAAAAAATTTTAATTAATAACTAATAGACTTATAATAAATCCTTTATCATTAGTAGAAAATTCTAGCTAAGTTTTGCATCATTGAATGTTGAGAAGCACATCTTTAGTTGAACTCATCAATTGGAACACAAAAAGCATGATGACTAACACCAAAGACTATTGAATTCATTTTAGGCGCCATGCAAATAATAGTATTACAAACCAACAACTACATTAATTAGTAATTATTCTCTCTTCTCCAAATATATAGCTGAAGCAATATGGAATTGATCCTACATGGAAAGAGACTTATCTTTTCTAAAAAAGGCAACCAAAAGGATATATTGCACTTAGCACATTCAAACAAAAGTATTCATAGAGGTGGAAGCTAGACCTTTGAAACATTTTTAAAAACAAAATAAGAAATTACATAGATGTAAAGCAAATAATCTAGAAATTTTTTTTCCTTGCCAACAATGCTTCTTGGAATATTTTACACTAGAAAACTTGTTGGTATTCTAGAAATAATTAGCTGATACTATAGAGATAATTAGTTGATATACTATAAATTAGTGGCTAAATTAATGGGATTTATTGCTCACGGAATGAATCGATTCTCTTTGATTTGAAGAGATGATTAGGATTGTATTTTCCTGTATATTTCATCTACTATTCACAGAAAGATCAAGGAGGAATTACTTTTCCTCTTTCTTCATGGTATCTAACTCACAGCTCTTTCATAATATATTTTTCATTTTGTTCAAATTAGTCCTAAATGGACTATCATCTAGCAATGACCAGTCAGAGGAGAAATTCCTCATCCTCCATAAATGATTGTAGTTTTGACTATGACTAATCCCACTACTATCACAAGAAACGCACAACGTAGATATGATCTCCTTGGCTTGAACTTGCCCTATCAATTAACGAACCACAAGTTGCATGGCTAGAATTACCTAGAATTGTCGCAAACAATAAAGTTGTGCATTGAAAATAGAGGAAAAAGTGGCCATTTGAATAAAGAAATAACAAGGCTGACTTTAGATGATCCAAATATGGAAACATAGAGGTCCAAAAATTCTTTGATTATAGCTTTGATTGATTAATTCAATGGAACCTACAATCGAAAAACCTCATATGTTTCTACCAACAGCAAAAACATGTATAAGATGCCATTCAAGAGATGAAAATTCTTCTCAAATTTCCAAACTAAAAATGAAGTTGTGGAAGCCAAGCAAGGAGATCTTGACATTACTTTGTATTATAACGAACTTGTAACCTTGTGGCAGGCTTAGATTTATGTTATGAAGATGATTAGGATTGTTTGAATGATAGTCTTTGACATGAAAAAAGAAAGATAGAAAACAATAGGGTTTATGTTTTTCTTGTAGGATTGAATCAAGACTTGGTTGGAATCAAAGTCTAAATTTTTAAGAAAGCCAGTGCCCTCTCTTGAAGGGGTTTTTTTAGAAGTAAGGATAGAGGAGATAAGGCAGACAGTGATGATTGGCAATACCACATCAGAGGCCAAAGGTTCTGCACTAGTATAAAAAGGAACAGAGGTTAAGAGAGAATGAAAAAGCAATAAAAAGCTTTCGTGTGATCACCGTAAATGTGATACTCACACATAGGAGACATGTTAAAAAATCCATGGGAAGTCAAAAAATTGAAAGAAAACAATTAGGAGACTAGCGTACCTCCCAAGTCGACACTACTGAATTTGGGTTGAAGTGTCTTCTGGCATGCAACCTTTCACAAAGGAATGAATAGAAAAAATTGTAAAATTCTTCAGTCCCAAAATTTTCCTAGTTCAAATCCTTCATGTTCTTTGGTTCAAAAAAATAATTATTTAGTTTGCTCTTGCTTCAATGTCAATTCAAGAAAATACTTGGATAATTGATTATAGCGCAACAGATCATATGATTGGTCCTCTAAATTGTTTTCTTATCGTCCTTATGCAAGAAATCAAAGAGTAAAAATAGCACGTAGTTTCTTCTCAATAATAGCTGAGAAAGGATCAATTGTTATTTTCCATTGATCTTACACTCTATAATGTTTATCATGTTCCTAATTTATCCTGCAACTTGTTGTCAATCAATAAAATAATGATTAATCAAAATTTTCAAGCTAAATTTTCTTCATATGATTGTCAACTTTAGGATTTAAACACAAGAAAGATGATTGGAAATACTAAACAAGTTGGAGGTCTTTATTTCTTTGAAAATGGGTATGATTCGAACAGGCAACCCATAGAACTTAAGACTTTTATTTCAATACTTTGTGAGGACACTTTAGATTAGAACATTCAAGTTTTCATTACATGAAACACTTGTTTCCAAAGTTTTTTATGAATAAAGATTCGTCTTTATTTTAATGTGAATTTTATCAAATTGTCAAAAATCATCAAACATCTTTCCCAGTGCAAGCTTACAAGGCCACAAAACACTTCATTATAATCCATAGTAATATTTGAGGACCATCAAGGATAAAAACAATAACTAGAAAAAGATGGTTCATACCTTTCATTGATGACCATAATAGAATCATTTAGTTATTTTTACTTAATGAGAAGTCAAATGTGTAGAGAATGTTTCAGAACTTTTATAAAAAAATCCAAGCATAGTTCATCAAAGCTCATGTACTGACATTCAACAATAAAATAGAATAGCTAAGCTGAAAAAATAAACATCCATTAGAAATCGCAAGATATCTAATGATTTCCACTAATGCTCCTAAATACTTATAAGGTGAGGCAATCCTAACAACTACATGTTAGTTGTTTTTAATGTAGTGTGTGCTTATGCACCTCAAATGGGGTTGGACGAATAATGTAAAGCGTTGATTCTGAAAAGAGCTCGATGAGTTGATTAGCATATTCTCCATGACAAGAGAGTTATTCTATGAGAAGACTTTAATAATCATAATAGGTGCAAAACCAAATGAATATTCAAGGACATATATGAGTCTTTTTGGATGGATGTTAATTAATCGAACAGAACGAAACGGAACGGTTTATAATGGAATGGAATGTAATATAGTGAAAAGTTGTTTGGGAGGGATGGAAGGGTTCATAATGTAATGTAGTGAAATGTTGATTGGAAGATGGATGGAATGGAAAGGAATGTAATGTATAATAAATGACTATTATACACCTGATATTAAAATAGTTGTTGCAAGAGATTTAACATTAAGATTTTGAAACAAAAATCATGTCCAATTAAAAAGTCACAGTTGTGACGTTCAAGTCACAACCGTGACAAATAATTTTTTATATATTTTCTATTTTAAAATAATAAAAATTTTAATAAAAGTTTTATTATTTTATTATAAATTATATACAATTTATTATTAATTATATAAAAATATTATTAATTATTTAATAAATTTTATTCTATTTTCTTCCACAGTATCAAGTAGAACCCTGAATCTATGTTCAGCAATCTTTTTGATGTTCTCCATTCCATAAATAAGAAGCCAAGGGAAAATAAATGTTGCTTCTTCTGCTAAACACTCCACAAGCAATATCCCAATAGAGTCATTTGTCTTGCTATCGAGATACAAAGAAACCATGTCATTAACCATGTATAAGGGATCAGTATCAATTTTCATGAGCAATGAACCTTCAACGAGTTTGCTTACGATAAGGGGTTAGGCTAGAAGAAATAATTAGTATTAAGAAAAATTATTGAAGGTATATTAGGTAGTATATATTTATTAATTTAAGTTCCATCTTAAAACCTCCGAATCGTAAGTTTCTTATTTTCATTGTTTAGGATGGAATGGAACGTAACATAAAACCCTCCGCTTCCATCCCATTTCGTTCCATTTTATTCCATTAAAAAACCCTCAACCAGACAATGGAAGTGTGTTACGTTCCATTGCGGTCCACTACCAACCCCTCAACCAAACAGGGCCTAAGGGTTTCGAATACAGTGATAGGAATGATAGTAAGACTAATTTGTTAGATCTCACAGTAACTGTTAAGTTGGTGATAACCAACTCTTTTTTTAAGAAAAACTAAGAGCACCTGGTGACTTTTAAGAGTAGAACCACGAAAACTCAAATTGACTACTTTCTTGTAAGGTAGGGCGATTGACTGAGTCGCAAGGATTGCAAGGAGATACCTAATGCTTACTAGTCAACTCCGCATAAATTGTTAGTTTTAGATCTTATAATTAAGGGTTGGAAGAAGAATTGAGGAGGTGTACCAAAGTCAGAAGATGAAATCTAAAAAATGAGACGGTGGAACAACTTAGAGATAAAGAAATATATAGAAAATAATGAAAATTAAAAGGAGATACTAACCAGATATAGAAGAGAGTAGGAACTCTTTTAAGGAATACAACTAAAGAGATCTTGGGTAATTCTAAAAGGTCTAAGGATAGTAAGATGAAATCTTGGTGATGGAAAAAAGAGGTACAAGAAAAGGTTACGATCAAGAAGGTGCCTATATCTCTATTGGAGAGCATCATAGAGGTAAAGAAAGTAGTTAATAGAAAAAATTACAAAATGGAAAAGAAAGAAGCGAAAAAGAAAATCTCAAAAGCTAAAAGTAAAACTTATGAGAAATTATACCAACAATTGGAAACAAAAAACAGAGAAAAGGATATTTTTAAATTGGCAAGAGCTAGGGGACAAAGAGCGAGAGACTTAGAACAAGTTCTTTGTATAAAAGATGAAGCAGGTCAGGGCTCGTCGCAGAAAATAACATCAAGAGACGGTGACAGAGGTAATTCTATAGCCTTTTTAATTAAAGAGTAGAAGACATCATCTCTTTAGGGGATCTTAGCACATCCGAGAGGTATCGTAACTTAACTTGTTGTCGGCAGATTACAAGCAAAAAATTAAAAGAGCTTTAAGATATATACAGAGTAAAAGGACAATAAAGTTTGAACAGCTGCCTATGGAGGTGTTGAAAAGTTTAGGCAACGAGGGTCTTGGCTAAAAAGCTTTTTAATGTGATCCTTAAGTCCACCAAAATGCCGAATAAGTGGAGACTTAGTATGTTAATTCCTCTATACAAGAACTAAGAAAATATCCAAAATTGCAACAAAGACATCAAACTACTTAATTACACTATAAAATTATGGGCAAAGGTGATTAAAAAAGAGAGAGAAAGAATTCTTATATCTCAGAGAACTAGTTTGACTTCATGGCAGGAAAGTCAACGACGAAAGCTTTACATCTTATAAGATCAATAGAATATTACAGGAAAAGAAAGCATAATCTACACGTGGTTTTCATTAATTTCTATGACCTATATACAAATTATTTGGTATATATATAAAAGTATAAAGACAAGAATAAAGACAATCAGAGATATGGAGCATTTTTCTATTGATGTTATGATATACCAAGGCTTCTTATTGAGCCCTTTTTATTGCAGTAGTGATGGATGAGCTCATCAAAACTATCCAAGGGAGTATGTCATGGTGTATGTTATTTGCTGATGACACTGTTTTAGTAGATGAGATAAAAGAGTGTCAATGTTATGGACTCTTTTGTGGGACGCGTCTATAATAGACACAGTAACTGATTTTTTGCATTTAAAAGGCTTAGGTTTCTATTTTTATTGTTGATTTGTTTCCTAGAATAGATTTTGCAAAATTGTTGATGTTTCCTAGAATAGAATTTGTAAAGAAACATGAATTATAGGTTTCCTATTCTTGTAATAACACTAATCCTATTTAAAGGGACAAGATGAATAAAAACCCTAAGCCGATTTCTATCTTAAACTACAGAGATCTAGAGCTCTCTC
>JANZXR010000003.1:20145470-20187923 GCA_027575705.1 Erythroxylum echinodendron
TGCCTTCTCTAAGTCGATAAAGACCATATGTAGGCTCCGCCTATGCTCTCGATACTTCTCCATCAGCCGTCTTAAGATATGGATTGCTTCAATAGTTGACCTCCCAGGCATGAATCCAAATTGATTCTCTTTCACTTGTACTGTCTTACCCAGTCGTTGTTCAATAATTCGCTCCCACAGTTTGATCTCAGAGATGTATGAAAATTTGATCTCAGATCTACTTATAGTAACTTATTATTGCTTTGTTCTTTCTTTTCTCTTAATATAGCCCCTTATTGCCTTCTTCAGATCAATTTATTTCGTACAAGCTTAAAGTAATTATGTCGAAGGGGCTTACTTAGACCGGGACTTAAATTTCTTCTTGTTATTATAAATATGCTTGTCTACTATTTGATTAGAATTCCTTCTAATTATTAATATTAGTATTAATATTAGTATTGTAAATATTTATTTATTAGTACTGTCTATATTTCTATCGGTATTATTATTTATTTTTCTTTTGCATATTGGCTATTACTTATTTCATATTTTATTTATTAACTATTTATTTTTTATTTTTTACTATCATTATTACTATTATTATATTAATCTAGTTATTTATTTTCTTTTTTCTTTTTTTCTTGCTTCTTCTTTTGTAGATCATTTGGAAACAGTCACTCTTCTAGTTAGAGGTAAGGCTGCTTATTACTGAACCTCCCTAGACCTTGCGTGTCAGTAGAATTTACAGGTGTTATTGTTGTTGTTACTTCCCTATTAGTTATTTAGCTCAAATATTTTTTATTTAGTCTAAATACTTTCTTGGAATTGTATTATTTATTTTAACATTTTTATTTATACATATTTATTTATCTTTATTTTATTATTATTATCTTTTATGTCAATTTTTATTTTATTTTTAATTAGCATATGTTATAATTTTAATATATATGCATTTTTTTAGTGGTTGTATCATAAACAGCTTCTCTACTAATTAAGGATAAGGCTACTTACTATTGAATCTCCCCAAACCTGGCGTTTCAATAGGACTTTCACTGGATTGTTGTTGTAATAAGATGCCATTAAAAGTTTTAAAATTTCAAAAACCTCTTAATTGTTTTAATAAATGGTTTCCCTCGTCTTGGTTATCACATGATCTTCCTCTTAAAAGTGTTTGGGACTACATACTACATTTTTTCTAAATCATGACTATAATCAAGGAAAACTTGGTCATAGAGCACGAAAATGTGTTTTTATTAGTTATCCTTCCACTCAAAAAGGGTACAAGTGTTTTGATCCAATGTCCAAAAGATTTTTTGATATTTATAAGGAAAGCGAGACTATGGTCAACACTAATAATGATGTTTATATTTTCTATAATCTAATTCAAAAGCCCATGATGTCTCAAATAATGGAAATAAGGATCCATGTTTGATGACCTTACAAATTCAATCTCAAGAAAGAATGAAATGTGTGCAAGGCAAGATGGACATCGTTTTAAAGGAAACTATTTTTGAGAAAATATCCAGAACAATAGAAAAGCCCAGACAACTTGTTATATAGTCAAGAATCTAACCTAAAGGCAAATCCAAAATTAGAGACCAACCAAGTAAATCTTTTCTGAGCCTATTCCATTTTGAGTTAGTTTTTCTTAAACCAATATCGATTCCAAAGTCGAAATGACCTTATACATATCCGTCGCTCTTAAGATAGGTTGTAGAGATTATCATATCAAAGTCAATCTCCATTTTAAGCATTCACTTCTAAGTTGTCCAGTGTTTCCATTCCCAAAAATATATAGGTGGCTAAATATTCCTAAGTGGAGGGATGCAGTCTTGGAGAGATGAGAGTTCTATAGAAGAATAAAATGTGGGAGAAAGTTGAACTTTTGAGAGGGAAAACACTAGTTGGATAAAAGGGTGTTCACTATGAAGTATAATTCTAATGGATCGCTTGAAAGATATAAGGCCCACTTGGTCGCTAAAGGGTTTACTCAAACCCATGACATTAACTATTCAAAAACTTTTCTTAAATACTATGAGAGTGTTGTTTCCTATAGCAGTCAGTCTGGATTGGACTTTGCATCAGTTGCATGTGGAAAATGCTTTCCTAAATGGAGATTTAGAAGAAGAGGTGTCTATGGAAGCTCTCCCAAGATTTAGTGAAAGCTTCGGAAAAAGGATATGCAAGCTAAAAGAATCTTTACATAGATTGAAACAATCACCAAAGGCCTTGTTTGACAGACACAAGAATTATGAAACTCAAGGTTTCTTACAAAAGCAATCTGACCATACTCTATTCATAAAAACTTCTATAGAATGGGAGGATTGCGATTGTAATTGTGTATGTAGACAACATTATCCTCACTAGCAACAATTTTGAGCAAATTGGAACTCAGAAAAAGAATCTCTCAAACAAGTTTGAAATCAAAGACTGCGGGTCTCTTAGATCCCTAAGAATAGAAACTGCTAAATCTAAGAAGGGCACAATAGTCACCCAATGAAATTATATTATAGATTTTCCAGAAAATTTGGGATGAGTGGATGTAAACCATCAAAGACTCCTACAGAATTTAACCCAAAGTTAGGAGAAGTTAAGGAAGGAGTTCCAGTGGATACAAGTCAATATCAACGGCTAACAGGAAAATTAATATATTTATCCAACACTAGACCAGATATTTCCTTTGCTATCAATGTCATAAGCCATTTTATGCATACTCCCTATAAAGAACATTTGAAAGCTATGTACAAGATCTTAAGATATTTAAAGGGAACTCTAGGGAAAGGATTATTCTTCAAGAAAAGTGATCAACAAAGAGTTAAAGTCTACACTAATGCAAAATGGGCAGGATCTCTTAACGAAAGGTCTACTTCTAGGCTGCACATTTTTGTAAGGAAATCTAGTAACATGGGGGAGTAAAAAACAAAATGTTGTAGCCAGTAGTAGTGCAAAAGCAAAAAACAAGGCAATGGCTCAAGGAATTTGTGAAATAATCTGGTTTAAAATAGTAATGGAAGAACTTAAGAGACCAATGGAGCTCCCAATAAAGTTGTTATGTGATAACAAAGTAGCTATCAATGTCGCTAATAATCCAATTCAGTATAATCAAATGAAACATGTGAAGATTGATAGGCATTTTATAAAAGAGAAACTTGGAAGTCGACTCATTTGCATATCATGTGTACCTACAACACAAGTTGAAGATGTCCTCACTAGAGGGATACCAAGGCAAAATTTTGAGCTCTTTGTAAGTTGGGCATGATCAATATCAATGCACCAACTTGAGGGAGAGTGTTAATATTCTAGAAATAAGTAGTTGATAGGCTAGAGATAATTAGTTGATATTCTATAAATTAGTGGCTGAATTACTGGGATTTTATTACTTAAGACTCACCTTGATTTAAGGAAGTGATTAGGGTCGTATTTTCTTATATATTCCTTTTATTATTCATAGAAAGATCAAGGAAGAATTACTTTTCCCTCGTTCTTCAAAACCTCAAGCTATATGGCAACTAATCCTAGATGGGAAGAGGCTAATCTTTCAAAAAAATGCAAATCAAAAAGAATATATTGTACTCGGCACATTCAAACAAATGCATTCCTAATGTTGGCTGCTAGATCATTAAAAGCTTAAGCACAAAATATGATCTTATCTAGGTGTAAAACTAATAATCTTTCAAATTTTAAATTTTCAACATTGATTCTAGGAATATTTTCCACTTGAAATGCTTCCCTTAAAAGGTACATCCCATAAAGTGGTATGAGCAATAGACATAAGATACCTGGCAATTACTATAGAAGCTAAACAAGAAACGGATAGTAAAAAGCATGGAGTTACCTTCCATCAAGTCGTCTATAGGTCACTCCAATTATATCCAAAGTCCATTCTAAGATGTCCAGCATTGAGGTCCACTGGCTGAAAATCAAAACCCTATGCCCTCTTCTCCTTAGTACAGGAAGAAGTTCAGCTAAAGTCTGTATCAAAAATACAATTTAATTTACAAAAAGGGAGTAATAAAAGCAGTATTATTTCAAAATGACGTTGAAATTCATACACGACATTTTGCTGAAAGCATAACATGCTTTTCTGATAGGATTCCCTTGGTATCTTCAACACCATGATGAAGCAAAAGCTGCGCAAACATTGTTGGAATATGTATTAAACTTAATATATCAATCGTCAAGTGATAGCATCATAGAATTTTGCTAGAAAGCACAATGATCTAGTGAGATCCAACAATTCCAGCTTGATTAAGGTATTAAATGAATGCTACATAATGGGTTATTATTGTCATTAGATATAAATATATGTGGTTGAATAGTGTATGTAAACATATCTTACATATGTTTGTATATTCTAAAAGGTTGAATAAGAGATTGAAGTTGTTTGATGTATTGTTTTTATTCATATGTGATGGGATTATGGATTGGATTAAAGTTGGGTGTTAAGATAATATGACAATTCTTTTATACACATTGGGGAAGATCTACATGAGGTTGGATTATGTTAAGTTGCGAGAAATTCATAAAAGAAGCATAGTAGTTGAAAATTTTAAATTGAGTTCAACCTAGTTCGACTCCATACCAAACTTGATAGGAAACAAGTTGTAAGACAATAAGCAAATATGATAAGAACTCGATTAAATCCCAATTAGTAGCTTTTAGTAATAAAAGATATCGACTCCCCTAAAGTTCAAATAAGAGTGTAGAGTAAGAGAGTGAAGACAATGATACATATCAACCAAGTAAACATAGCTCCCATTTCAAATAGGTCTATTTAGAGAGCAAAAGGAAATATGACAAATTGCATCCAAGGTGAAAATAACACTAGAAATTATTTAACTAATACATGCGATGATCTCATTCTATTTAAGTCAATTGTTAATCGACAAAGCAGATATTTGGCCACAAGAACGTGGATCAGTAGCATCCCTAAATAGGGATCTCTTGTAAGACCTTAACCTATACATGCCAAGTTTATTCATCAAACCAGTATCCTCAAGACTATAAACAATCATAGTACTACAAATACACACTGACAAACAGTCAAAATCAAACAATGACATAGGGAGGAAATCCAATGATTAGCATTTTGCATCCCATTGCATCAAGACAAAGACCATCAATTGGTGCACAAAGAACACACCTTTTTGAAACAGAACTCACCTGGTGGATAGAAAAATCATTGCAGCTTTTAAGTTCATCAATTACTCTGGCCAAAGTACACTCAAAACCAAAAGCTCCTATGGGATGTAATTTTTTGGCAAAACGAATGACATCCTCATCACTATAAATTCGCCTAACTAACAAGGGATGATTTGCAATCTGAAATAATACAAAAGTACAATTAAGATGGAACAATAAGTGAGAACCAAAAGGTAAACATCCCATCATTGACACTAGGATGTCAACATAAGGGCTAGCTAAGAAAGTAAGACAATATACTAAACGAATGTAAAAAGAAAGAACAATGCACCTTTCGGAATTGGACAAAGAAATTTGAGATTTGTCGTTGAGGTATAACTCCAACTACAGTTTTTAAGTTGACCTCGGAAAGTTTTCCAAAACGAGTATGTGAAAGTGCACGATATTCCTCAATGGCTTCTTTATAAGCATCTTCCTGATACTTATCCATAACAACATATTCCACCTATGAAAACCCATATTTCGCATTTCAAATATAGGATAATGGACAAATACGGAAAAATCTCACAAGGGGAATGATGAATTGGCAAAGCATCCAACATACCAGCTGTATTTTTGGAACAAGTTGCTGCATTACATCAGATTTTAAGCGTCTTAAAATAAATGGTCCTAAAATAGATTTCATGCGACTAATTAAATCTTTGTCTTCAGCATTTAGTAATTTTTTCAAGTCTATATCTTCAGTTGCAAAAAGATCAGGCATCATAAATTCCAACAATGACCAAAGCTCCTGAAATAAACAGCCACCAAATAAACAAAAAGGATATTATTAATTAGTTGTAACATTAGCATAGCATAGGTTATCATGGATCTAGAAGCATTTCTAGTTGAACTTAATGTAAATGCTAGAGCAAAAATCAACATAAACACCTACATAACAATAAAAAGCAAGATTTAGATCAATATGAAGATTTTGTATATTGCTTACGAGCAACCAACCTTCCTTTCTCCTCTTCCTTAACGATTTATTTGGTTACACAATCTCCCACGCCTTCCAAATCCCATAGTCCCATGACCATTTTCAAACAACCCGACCAAATAGCACTTCCTAAACCTTTCACTTTTACTTTTGTATCAAATCCATTTCTTAATCTTAAACTCTTTTTTCTGTCCCACATCTTCAAGGGAAGAATAATGCATAATGCATAAAAATCTAGAATTCTACAATTACAGAACTATATAAAAAAAAGTTTTGCCCTCGGGCTGGTTTTCAATATTAGTTGGTCTTGTAATCACATTTACCATGGTCCATATCCCTCATCGCAAGTAATTTTGCTACAAGCCACTCCTGGTCAAAATTTTTGTGTATTTAGATAAAGTAATCAACCTTGATTAATTCTTGGTTGATTGTGTTTATGCATACATTAATAGCAGCAAGATTGAGAAAGATAAAATGGTAACTGGTAGCAGACAGAAGTTACTAATAGAACTTTCTGCTTGCTACTAGATGGCATTCATCTCAAAAAAGGGGCCAAAGTTTTGCTCCAAACCTCAACAGTATGAAAATGTGAGACAATATTTCATATCAGCAAAAATGGTCAAATGCAGTTATGAGTTGGATGGAAAATCCAATCCGAATGTATGAATGATCAAAAAGAACAAGAAATCAATCTAGAACTAGATATGACTTCAATTGAAATTTTTCAAGCAGAAAGGAAGAGCAAAAACAAAGAAACAGTTTTCCGAATCAAAGGAAAACTTCATTAATGCCATCACAATTACAGCCACTCTCTCTATATTTCATTTACTATGTTAGAGATTGGAAATAAACGGAAGAAAAGAATGGCAAGAAAGAAATTAAGTAGAAGAAAGTATAGAAAAAGAAATTATCGTATCCGTTCTTTGTTTGTCTTAACTGAGTGATGAAAGAAAGAAAAATCAGAAGAAAAAAAAAGATAAGTTTGGCACAAGATTTTATCTATATGGTTTTCCTTATAATAAAACCAAAAATTTTAGTGAGCACAAATAGATAATTGTCTTATTCTTTTAAACTCCTAAACACAATTCAATCAAACTTCTTATTTTGAAAGAACTATTTGATGTGGGTACAGAGAAGTATCTTACTAGATTCCTCCTCTTTTCTCTCTCATTTATACATACCTCCTTTTGAAACCAATTTTTCTCATTTAAACACAAGGTAAAATCTTTACATAGTCAAGGACCAAATTTGTGAGAATCAAAATTGGAAATTGTCCAAAAGTCAAATTCTAAGTTGTCCCTATATAAGAAAAAATCACTGAAGTTGAACCTGGAAACATTCAAGGTGGATTGAGGTATTCCCAAAGCTGCCCCTCCCTAAGCCAAGAAACTGGCCTTAGTTTTGGGAATTGAGAAACCCAATAAAACTACAAGAATATGGCACCAAATCTAATTTGTACCTAATATCACCTCTATAATTTTTACTTCCTTCCACGTAGGAGATAACCAAAAGAACATTTCGGCCTACATATTGATAACATAGTACATATAACCATCGAATCACAAAACTAGACCTATTATTATGATTGAGAAGAAGAGATATTTTTTAAACGAGGAAAAATACTTCAATGGTAACTAATGGTGGATTTCATACCATAGGCCTAAGATCTAGCTGAATGAACTATAGAAAAACTAAAGGAAGTGTAGGATATTTTAAAATAAAACACGCATTAAAATCTAATGCTAATAACAAGAAACTGTTGTGTTTCAAATAAAAGTGGACATATCTCAAAGTAGAATAATTGTTTAAGATGGTAAATTTGCTGCATAAAATACCAAACAATTTAAATATCTAATATGAAGCTCCAAAAATATTAGAAACAAGCATATTATTTAGAAAGATTTGGAGAAGATGAAGAAGAAGGTTATGCTATTCAAATAACAGATTTAAAATCTCATCTCATTTTTCCCTTTGGACCTTTCTCCTATTTCTTAAATCATGACCTATGATAACAAACATTAGAAGATTATAGCACGCAAGCAATTCTATTTAACAAGTCACCAACCAACTAGAGCTTCATAAGCAACCCCTAATTTAGCATGCAAAAGAGCTCCCTCATAAAAATAAAAGCACACAATCCTGCAAAAGAACATTCATTTACAAAATAAATTAGCTGATAAAATTAGAGCACGAAGAAATATTGTTACATGTAAATCATTCTGTAGTGGCGTCCCTGTTAGCATCAAACGCTGATTTGCATTTCTTGCAACTGACATAAGATTTTTCCACCTATAGCTACTTTTATCCTTTAAAGCATGTGCCTCATCCATTAGGACACAACTCCATTGCCATCGTTTCAAAATTTTACGATCATCTTTCTGCTGGACACTGGAACACATATAATGAGAAAAAAAAAACTCAGAATTACATCAACCTACAAATAACAACTTTTTTGACAATTATGCGCACCTGTGTCTTTCGAAAAGAGAGTAACACACCAGAAGAACATTAAATGGAGGTGGCAACCCATTTTTGGCCAAAGAGCTCAATTTCTTTGAATAAGCAGTTCTTGTGGCCCCATGATATAGGAGCACTGAAAATGAGGGACACCACTTCTTAAGTTCTCTTTCCCAATTCTCCAATACAGAAGCAGGACATACTATTAAATGTGGACCAGGATCACTATTTAAGTGTTTCAACAACATTAAGTATGTAATTGCCTGTCAAATAGAAGAATATGTCTTAAGGAAAAGAAAAAACAGATTGATCATACACAATGGCACAAGGTAGGTTCAAGTACCTGAATGGTCTTCCCAAGACCCATCTCATCTGCCAATATTGCTGCATTGCAATTAAGATGAGAGAATAGGAATCTTGTCATATTAAATATGGCATTTGATACCATCATGTGACATTAAAATTGGAATGCTAATTACTTTTTAGCACATTTCACATGGAATGAAATATCATGGTGATTATGAAGTTGTGCTCCTAATACAAAAAACCTTTATTGGATAGGGACACCTTTTATGACTGTTAAAGTAATACCTAAAAATGTTTCTCAGCATTGGAGGGTAACGAGAGCCTACCAAGCCCAAAGATTGAAACGTTGTTTTCCTTGGAGAATTCAAAATTCCCAACCATGTTAGGCAAGGTGCTTTTCCTCTTTCCATTATCTAAAATTTTTTCTTGCAAATGTTAGATACATATTATCCATTGTGGATTTCAAATTCCATTAAGATTTAGGTTACCAACACTAAATCAAACCAAAGTTATCCAACACGCATGCAGTAGTAAATTGGATTAGACTTGAACATAAACGGTACCTCCCCCAATGCCTTTGCGATACAGCAGAAGAAGAAAGTTAACTCCAACCAGCTGATACGGTTTCAAAACAGGCTGGAAATCTGAATCCTCAGCTGAGCATGCTGCATCAATATCATTCTGCAACAAAGAAGTAGATTCCTATGCAAAATGTCCAATAGGTAGCGCCCCTGCAAGCAAAAGGTCCCAAAAGTAAGTACCTGGGTGACAATCCTCACAGAAGAAGCTTCCACCTCGGAATAGCGATCGCATGGAGTCACGGAAGAAGAGCCGTAGAGCTCATTTTTCAGCTCCGATGATATTTTCGCGCACTTGTGTAAAGCCTTAGCCACCACGTCGTCGTTGTCATCATCATTATCTTCCAATTCTGATTCCAATTCCTCCTCACTCGACTTTACATCATATACCTCCGTCAATAACTCCTCTTCGTCGTCGTCGTCAACCACAAACCGACGGTTTCGATTAGCTGTGGGCCTCAATTCCTCCTCTTCGCCGTCGTCTAAATCATCATCCTCCAGATTACCCGTTTGTTGATGGACAGCGTCAGTGATGTCGACGCAATCGTCGCTGTTGTCATCGGATTGAAGTGGTTGTTTTACGAAGGCGAAGGATTCAATAGGAGGAGGAGGAGAAAAGGGTTGATTACGATTATGATTGGGTTTGAGGACCCGAGAGGGCTTGAACGAGTGATTGGCCCACTCGTCGTCCGAGATTTCATCAAAACCTCGCTTCATTTTACCATCCTTCAAAACCCTAAAAATTTTCAGTTGTTATGGACAAGAGAGTTTGGAGGAAGCGCCCTTTCGTGTTGAAAATGGAGGGGTAAATATAAAATCTATACAGAAGACGGAAAGCTTCAATTCTCGTCATTTTTATACGTACATTATTTTATACATCAAAAAAGATTTTAATTTTTCAGAAGGAAAATGTTCAGTGGAACACATACGGTGGCTATTGTGCTAGTTATAAATGGCCACAATCTCCAAGCTTACAAAATTATAATTATTTTCTTTACGAAAAATGTTGTGACCTATGAGTAATGGTTTTATTAGGTAAGAATATAAAATAATAAACAATATTATAAATAATTTATTATAAATAAAATAAATATTGATAGATAACTCACGCTATTTTATCAAAAAAATTCTTGTTCTTTTATTTTGAATCTTTAATAGGATATAACTATTTATTTATTAAAGTTTGAAAATAATACTTTTTTAATATAAATTTGAAACAATTTATTTGTTTATTTTAAAATAATCTATGTTATAATTTGTTATTTAACAACTAATCACATCAGGGAGTTATATAAAAACATTTTTACATGATTTGTTTGTTCTTATAAAAAAATAATAAGGAATAAGATAACCCTATTAGAGCGTTGAATCACATATATTTAACAATAAGAATATTTATCTCAATGTAAACTACAACAATACCTTATTTAACGAATATTATGCCTATGTACAAAAAATATCATTCATTAAAAATGTGTAAAACTTACACTTTAAAATGGAAATATATCAATTAAATACAAAAAATATCATACTTTAATACAAACTATATTATGACTGGTACATTCAATATCATTATTATGTTCCAAATTTATCACGACAAATTAAAAACAACTAACAATTTTAGCGAAAAATGGAAATACCATGATTGATTGCAAAAACTATCCTACTTTAATATAAGCTATATTAGTACTCTGTTTATCTAATATCATCCCTAGTACAAAAGATATTACCATTGATAACAAATAAGCAACACCAACACATTTAAATACGAGCATAATGATTTGGTAGAAAAAATATTATATCTCAATATAAACTATATCAAATCTTATTACATCTAACACCACTGCTATGTACAAAAATTACCATAACACATTTAAAATTGGTAACAACTTCAATGAAAAATAAGAATATCATCTTTGAGTACAACTACCCTAACCTAGTACAAACTATAATAGTTATTTATTTATCTAACACCACACAAATGTAATGAGTATAATTATTTATATTAAAAGAAAATATATTGAGTATGTGGAAGGAATACCATGTCTTAAATACAAAATATATCAATGCTCAGTACATCCAATATCATAACTATGACAAAAATTACAATGACACATTAAACTAAGTAACAACTTCAGTGAAAATGGGAATAGCATCTCTTAGAACAAAACGTACTTGCCCCAGTACAAACCATATTAGTACCTCGTTTATCCGTTACCACCACTTATGTACAAAAAGTACTATCATGTTCTTAAAAAAAAAGGAAAAAGGAGTGAATTAATAAATAATGAAACTTACATCCCCAAAAAGAGATTCATAGGATTATCTCTCAACACAAAAAAAGCAGATTGGATATACCTACAAAATTTCTATTTTGTAAGCAACACATGAATTAGATATTCAAATCGAGTAAAGTGGAACTACAATCTGTTGTAAGGTTCCTCAGTAAAATAATCTATCGAGTCTTATTGGTAACTTTATTAATAACTGATTCTACAGTTTTGCATTTGGATTAAAACCTTCTCACATTCCTTTCTTTTCAAATTGTTTGTACATATAGTCCCACAACTAGTAAGTAGACCAGTTTGTCAGTCTTAGGAATAAAAGCTAGTGTAGCTAGCTAATGAATAATAATGGAGATAGAGTTATCGAAACTAGTCCATAAGTATTTTAGCTTCACATGTTCCTAAGTGAACTTAGAAACTGAGTACATGAAGAATAGATGATCACTACAAGAAAAAATAGGTTTTAGCGATGGAAATTACCGACGAAGAATAAAGATTTTCCTTTGGGAAACAAATTTGATGATGAAAATTACTGACAGATATTAGGAATCTGTTGCAAATTTAGCGACGGAATTTTGTATATTAGTCGTAACTTTAGCAACTGAATTTTGTATTTTTACCGACGGAATATTGTAATTCTGTCGGGAAATTTAGCTATGACAAATTTCAACCGCCATTTCTCACTTCCATATTGAGTTTTCTATTGATAATGTTTTGATTTTTTTGTGCATTTAATTTTTGTAAATAATAGAACATTGATTGATAAATATAAAGTAAATATTATCTTGATTGATAATATAATAAAAATATATATAATGTACATAAATAAGTATCTTAAAAAATTGTAAATTAAGAATTTATACAAAAACTTAAGAGTAGCAAAACATCAAATACATTCACTTATCCATCTAAGCTATACAGGTGGTGAGGCGAATGCTCTGAATGTTGCGATGAGGTCCTATCCCTTTCCTTCAACTTATCCACCTTATTACGAAGTTGGGTTATGCACTCCATCAACCTCTCTACTGTACTTTCAAGCTGAACGACTCTTTTATTTATGCGGACCGCTTATTAGATCCGGCTATAGGTGGATTGCGAATAACTTATGTTTGCAAATGAACCGAAGCCGAAAATCCTTCTACGAAAATCTCTACCACCCATTGCATCAAGATATGCCTGACTCTCATCAATAGTTCTAGAGTTTTGAGACTGTGGTTCAATGCTTTCTTGTATTTGGTGCTATCATTATAAATTTTTGTATTAATAAGTGATAATTTTTAAGAATTATATTAAAGTATATATTTTACATACATGAAGCTGTCTACATCGGGTGTTGACAAAGGTCACACCAATATGCTTTTTAATGTGAGTGTGCAAATAGAGCTGACATGGTGTAAGATTCCTGCCTATAGACTTTTCCTGTATTAGAATAAATTGTTATAAGTGAATTACAATTTAGAAAAATTTCGACAGAGTTTTCTCTATTTTTATGATATTTATCTCCTATTAGACAAAAAATTAACTCAACAATACAGCTATTAATGACAACAAACATTAATAACATTATTATTCGCTATAATATACAAATATTTTTATTCTAAATTTCATACATCAAATTACATTGAAATTAAATTTCATACATCAAAGTTCAAAAATAAGGATATGTGTAAAGTTTTGATACTTACAAGTTTCTTTGCATACTCCTGGTGAATGTGTAGAAGTCATTTCATATGGTAAGTTTGTTGAAAGTGTAGAAGTCATGAGCATGAAAAATAAGAAAGAAACTTGTAAGTATGCCTTTAGGTTAAAAACTCTTATACATGTGTGATTAAGAATGAGAAATTTAAATATGATATGCATGACATGATATAATCTACGAGTGTGGTTGTTTCCGATGACAATGAGTATGATTTATTACATGAAAATAAGACATTCAAGAAGGATATCAATGGCCTCAAAAAGTATTTTTCTAGATTCAATATAGATGGTGAAAAATTGAATAGAATACTTGGAGCCTTAACGAGTTCTAATGATAAATTGGTTTCAGTTATTAAAGTGCACCCTTTAACAACAAGACTGCCTTTATGAGGGGAAAGCACTTACATGATGAGCCTATGGCTAAATATGTATAAATATTACATGTTCATCCGACATTCTATTTCATATTAAAAAGAGAAATTTCATGCATTCATGTATTTTTCATATTCTAGATATAAACATCGTCTTTAAAGGCAAAAATAACTATAATTCACATATAAAGGCATGCAACAATCATAATATATACCTCATTTATGACAATAAATTATTAAATATGCTCACACTTATTATAAACCTAAATTCAGTTATAATGGTATAACACAAGCTCATTATCATTATAGGCCACCATACAAGTATTTGACATATGTTCAAAATTCTCATTGGTCCCAATTTTATGAAAGGAACATATGATATGAAAATGAATATGATATGGCTTCTCATCATAGAATGAGAGCTCCTAATTCTCCATATATCCAGAAGAGAACTTCATATCACACATATCATTTATCAATAACTAAATATGCATATAATCATATTCTTTTAGATCTTTCTCATATGGCACTAAAGCTTTCAATTTTTATCATGTGAGATATCATTTTTTTGGGTGATTATGGTCATATAAAAATAAATTATTTTTTTGAAACAATTCTTGTAAAGAAAAATGTAAAAAGATATGAGATGAAATTGGTTCAAAGACTAACCTTTAAACACTTAAGTTTGTGTGGCTACTTAGAACATATTAACCTTTTTTCTTGTAAGTTAATATTAGGTAGCATAAAATAAATTCTAAAAATCGATATAATATCCAGCAAGGAATAACAATGGTATCTTTAACAATTATTTTAAAAGAAAAATTATTAGAAGCCTTATATGAGTTAAATAAGGAAATTAGTATAAAAAAAACTACTGAACCAATTGACGAAGAAAAGGAAGTAACCTTTGGTAGTATATAAAAGGGTGTAAATATTTCCTTCACACTGATGACAATTGAGAATATTAACTTAGTCATGCATAATTAAGGGGAGAGGAAGAAAGGATTGATGAATGTATATAGGAGGAGAAAGGTATATCGATCTTTGAATTGGTACGTGAACCATTTGAAAATTAAATCATTTTCAGCAAGCACTTTGCATATATACTTTACCCATATAATAGGCTTTTTGATAATGGAGAGAGGGAAGTGTTCTTTTTATATTTTTTTTTCTATTCATACTTATAACTTTATATATCTTATATCCTATTTAATTTTGATGAAAATAAGCAAGAATGATAATATTAAAATGCAATCATTCATAAAGCATGAATTAAAAAGGAATATTTATTACATATTGATTTGACATAGAGTGAGTTTATTCAATATTATTTATTTTTATACTATACATTGAATTGACGTAAGGATAGTTTATTTAATATCACTTTTTTCTCAAATATCTCCAAATATCTTTTATTATTAAAAAGAGAAGATTATTAGACTAATTGAGGCTCTAACTCATGATTTTGATGATAAGAAAATATGTTACTACTAATATTTTCATCTTTAATTGTAAGGACCTTTCGAATCAAAAGGTCCTTATGTCTTAGTTGGAATGGGGTTAAGGTTTAAGCTGAGAAATTTTCTAGATCAAGAGGATTAAAGCCAAAGAGAATGGTAGAGAACTTGAAAAATACATTGGGTGAATAAATTGATTGAGAATTACTCAATAATCTCCTCATTCAATCCATCACTTATTAAAAACATAGAAAATTTTTATCATGTAAATTTATTTTTCTCCTTTTTCTTTTCTCTGTATGTATGGAAATTTAACTATACATACAAAATCCACTACTTAAACCTAACTTCCAATTACATTTAATATAACACCATTTTATTTTTCAAACACACCTATACTTAACATATTCTGTTTTTGATAAAATCTTTTAACTACAATTCAAATACCTTACTAAGTTTTAAAACTCATTGTAAGTGTTAATTAAGATTCACATCTCAATTTCTACGTTTTAAAACCAATTGATCGAACTTTCATCCCTAACATCACTTTCATCAAATGCTTAGTACGCTACACAAATTAATTCCTAATTTGTTTCAAAACTGTTGTTTTTGTTCCATTATTCACTAACATTAACATAGAACAACAAACAATAACCCATTAACAACTAAAATAAACCCTGACAACTCAATCCACACAAATAAAACCAACGAAAATAAAATCATTTAACGATACAAAATGAAGTAAAAAAAATAAACCCAATAGCAGGGATGACCAACCTCGACAATGGAAGCAAAGACTCTAAATGGACGGGCAGATAATGGACGAACGAAATAAGATAGTTCTGTCAGAGATGGAGGAAAAGAAGAAGAACAAAAAATGAAGAAAATGATGAAAAAGAAGAGAAGGAAGGTCTGCGATATTTCATCCTCTTTTAATGACGAATTTTTTATTCTGTCGTTAATTTATGAACCAATTTTTTGTCGATATTTTGAAATTTTCTTGTAGTAGATCTCTAGTTTCATCTTGTGTACAACATAGAGAGCATCTTTTGTCTATGTTAAGGTAAGAAAATCTGTTAGCAGTATTAAGTCAACTCCTAACAATAAGCCATAGAAGCAAAAATACCTTAGGAGGAAGAACTTTGTGCCAAATGATTCTACTCTAGTTGACTTTTGGAATCCTCAATTTGAGCATATCCATAGTAATATTGTTTGATAGTTTAAAGGTTGGAAGATCCTTCAAATAAAAGGTATCTGCTCTGGATGAATTTAGAGAATATTGTGGTTACAACTGACTAAAATAAGCAAGGAGCCTCTAGGAGTTATTACCAATGAATGTACTGAGCTTAGTATAAAGGGGAAAGAGAGAGAGAGATCGCTGACGAGGCTAGGCGGTGAATAAGAGAGAGACCTAACCAATTGTCAAGCCATAGAGTGTTTAGTAACCCACTTCCAACTTCAGACTTAACATCATCCTTGACTAAACTGTGCAGTAGCTAATTTAAGTACTAAGAGATTGAAAGGTTGCAGTAACTGATTTAAGAAGTAAGCGTTTGAATGGCTCTTACTCATCTCCCAAATACATCTTCCTTTAAAAAGGTAAGAATGGATCCACCTAATCCATAGTGATATTTTGTCTTCAAGTATCCACCATGGTCTCTTAAGGATGAGAGCTTGATTATAGAGCTTTACTAAGCTAATGCCTCCCCCTAAAAAAAAAATCTTTAGGGTAACATATCTCTGCCCACTTAACCTTAGCTACCCCTTTATTTCCACTGGAATGATTCAATAGGAAATTCTTGAATAATCTTTCCCCTGTCTTGATTACTCCTTTAGATAAGAAGATATGTGAACTCTAGTAGATGTGTAAGGAACTGGGCATTGATTTAATTATTTGTATCTTCCCCGCATAAGATAAGAATTTGTTAACCCATGAATTAATCCATTTCTAGATTTTTTCAATGAGTGGAATGCATTTATGATAGTTCCTCCTGGTTGAAACTGGAAGCTCCAAATAAAGCAATGGTGGAGTCTTCATTGACATACCCGTGATGGAAGCAATTTGTGATTCAATAGAGAAAGTAGCTTTGGAGATAATAAACTATCTTTCGTTGAAATTAACCTGCAATCCAGATAAGCTTTTGAATCTATCCAGAGCCTTCATAAAGGTTCTCATCTTTCTCTAATAAGTATCACCTACACTTTAAGATAAGAATAAAATGACTTGAATGGAAAGAATATGATGCCTCAATACAAACTATATCAAGGCTTACGTGACACATCATGACTAATTAACTATTAAAAAGTTGGAATACCATGACCAAGTAAAAATAATATAAAGCATCAATATGAAGGACCCAAATTGGTAAATACCTTTGCACAATAGTGTGTCTATTAAAGGTTTTGTTTAACATGGTTAACTACATGCTCGTGTGGTAAAATATAGTCTTGTTAGAATTTTTGTAGGGACAATGTAAGGGACAAGAATTAGTGCACACTTATGCTCAAAATTGTGTCCATTAAAGGTTTTGTTTTAACATAAAGGTTTGTATTGAATCAGGCTTAGTGCTGCAAAGAAGAAGATCATCTGCAAAAAATAGATTGATTAGTCCAAGTTTCTTACATCTTGCATGGAATTTGAATTTGGTATTAGCCTCCACTTCAAACTTATAGAATTTAGAATTTCCATACAAAGTATAAAAAGTATGGGGAGAGAAGGTCTCCCTGCTTGAGCCCTTTAGTTGTCGAGAAAGAAGTAGATGAACTCCCATTGATTAATACTAAAAAGTTAGCAGTGAAAATGCATTCTTTCAACCAACTAATGAATATTCTTGGGAATCTATAAGCCTACAGTACCTTCCAAAGGAAGCCCTAACTAAAACTATTAAATGCCCTAAAGAAATCAACTTTGATAGTACAATTAGCAGAAGCCTTTAATCTTGAATAGCCCTTTAACAGTTTTTGTATAATGAGAATGTTGTGCCCTAATTTGTCTATTGCATATGAAGGCTCGTTGCTTGTCACTGATAAGTAATTTGAGTACCATTTTCAATCTAGCAGATAAGATCTTAGATATGATTTTGTATAGGAAATTGGTGCAAGCAATAGGCCTAAAATCACTAAAAGAGGAAGGGTGAGTTCCTTTAGGAATTAAGCATAAGAATGTTCTGTTATAAAGAATCCATTTAGCTTATCTAGTCTAGGAGCTTTCATTACCATCCATCTTGAAAACATATCTCCAATTTCATTATCTTCTATCAGTTTAGCTAGGAATATACGATCCTCCAAAGTGATCTTCTTTGTGATAATACCTGTAAGGTCAGTACAAAGGCTACATTTTGACTTGCCAAGCAAAGAAGAGAACTAACTTATAGCTTCCACTTAGATATCATTCGGGTTTTATAGCTGAGCTCCTATATGATTGGTAATTGAGCTAATCCTATTTGGTTTCTTCTAGCTAGGATGGTGTTGAAGAAAATTTTGGTGCATTTGTCACCATCTTTAAGCCAATTAACTCTTGCTCTTTGCTGGAGGAGGGAGGAATGAGTGCTAATTGCCCGTATATATTAAGATAGAGCTAGTTTTTCCTTGGAAAGGATAATTGGATCTTCTAGGGAGATTAAACAAAGTTTCGAAAGAATTGGATCCCTTTCTGCAAGCATCCAAGAAACTAGGTTCATTAACCACAAAGCTATTAAATTTAAAAGGAAAAAATTTGGTATGCTTTTGGAATAACTCTTCGATGATAATGGGAATGTAATATGAGAAAAAAGGATCTCTAAAGTTCGCAATGCTATTAGGAAACTGAGCTAACCAATTAGCACTAACAAGAGCTCAATCTAATTTCTTTCTTATGAACCAAGTAGAGTTTTGTTTGTTGGAATAGGAGAATTGATTTCCAACTTGTATTAGATCAGTTACGACCAACTTCTTAACACATTTTCAAAAATCATCTGAGAAGTTTTAAAGGCTGCAATTACCTTGAGCTTTTGACTTATGCATAATAGAATTGAAATCACCATATAACATCTATGGTTTATCAATGTTGCTACTCAAATAGATTAAGTTATTCCATAAATCCTTCCTATAAAATCTGAAGTTACTAACATATATGAACGAGATGAGTATATCTCTTTTCTCCTGCAAGAAATGTAGTTGGAGATGCATAACTTTATTATTGTATTGAGGATATCCACTCGAATAGCTTCCTCTCTAAAACATATGATAATTCTTCTATATTGTTGATGAGAATGGTTGGAGAGCATTTTCCATTGAGGCCCCTAAAGATTTAGTTTGTAAAAATTTTCATAATGTTTTTCCTTTAAGACAAAATCCCTTAAAGTAGCTTGCTTAATAGGGCAATGTAATCCTCGTACATTCCAAACTAAATTGGACATATTAATAATTACTTTTAGAGCCTTTACCCTTACTCTGCTAGGATCTTTTTCTTTCCATTATGATGAATTGGTCTTTGGTTTCTTCATAATTGGTTTTTATACCATTCAGTTTTATGATTTATGGAGGAGGGGTGGTATTACCAAAGGGAGCTACATTACTAGTCTAATTTGTGGTAATAAGGTTTTACTTAACCATAGGACTTTCGGAGGCTACCACTGGTGTTATTATCACTGACGAACTCTCCAAGTCAGCTGAACCATTAGCCTGAGAAACCATCAGTGAAATATGATCATCTCCTTCATATATTAGTGCATTGCGATTAGTGCTCTCTAGAGGCTTATCTATTTTAATCTTAAATTGGTCTTGATCGAAATAAGGCTCAGAGTTGGTAGGTTCGATGGTTCTCAGACCATTGGTGGCTAATGTATCTTTGGCTAGCTTTGAGTTACATCTTCATGCGAGCGTTGAGCAATAACAATTGGTACTTTGTCATCATTCTCAAAGCTCATCAACTTTTAGTAAGTACTAGTTTTAAAGAGATAACTTGTTGCTTTCCAAACTTTGCCTTGGGATTTGGCGGAGGGAGTCCATTAGTAGGAGATTACAACACTATCCTCCCAAAGCTTAACCTCATAATAAGGACTTTGGTTGGCAACTCCTTGGACATTTCCACACTAACACATATAGAGGCATACTCAATTCCCCTCTTCTTAGCAGTGTTTGCATCTATACAAAGGTACTTTCCAATGAAGCTAACTAAGGCACTAAGATGTAGTCCAATACTTAAGGGGGAATCTATGAAAGTTAATCAAGAGGGGAAAACTTTGGATTTTAGTGGTTTCCAAGTTCAAACTTAGCTGCCAAACTTGCAAGAAAAGGAGTTAATTCCCATATACTAAGGGCCCTCTTTAAGAATCTTATTACCTACTGAAGTAGAGGTGAAAGTGAAGACAATAAGTTTGTCTTCAGATAAGAGAACATCCATCATTCCTTTATTCTTCTAGTTCCAAGTAATCCATTGATTAATAACTATAAATGGAGGTTGTTGGTCAAAGAAAAAACCGGCTTCCTAGCTTCTAATGCCTTCTTTAAGATTGGTAGTTCATGATAGACTATGAGCTTCCCTTTTATCTCTTTATGTGGTGTAAAAGACAAGCTAGAAACATATTGTTCACCTACCACCTACATTTGCGTGAGGTTGGAGAGGGGAAGGGTTGATGGGGGAGTAGAGGTAGTATTTGACAGCAAAGGTGGAAATTTAACTTTTTCATTAGTCGAGGAAGTCAGTATTAAAAAGGACAAGAACTAAAAGAGGGGAAAAATAGGTTTGGCAGTTGTGGTGGTCTAAAAAGTTAGTAATAAAAATGATAATTGAAAGAAGTGAGAGATGTAAAAGATGGAGAAGATACCAAGGTGCCCCTAGATTGAACCAGAACTGAGAGACAATGAGCTGAAGGTGGAGGACAAAAAGAATAGAAGGAGGAAGACAATCAACAATGAGGATGAAGAAGATCAAGTAAAGCAAAACCGAGCCTTGCATGAAAGTCCTGTACGTGCCTCCCAATTAGAGAGAGAAGCTCTCATCCTTCTCTATTTAAGAAGTAAGAGTTTGAAGGGCTCTTACTTATCTCCCAAATACATCGACCTTTGAGAAAGTAAAAATGGATCCACCTAATCCATAGGGATTTTTTGTCTTCAAGTAATCACCATAGTCTCTTAAGGATGAGAGCTTGATTAGTGAGCTTTACTGAGCTAATGTTTAACCCCCCAATCTTTAGGACAACATATCTCTGTCCACTTAACCTTAGCTACCCCTTTATTTCCATTGGAATGATTACATAGGAAATTCTTGAATAATCTTGATTACTCTTTTAGATAAGAAGATATGCGAACTCCAATAGATATGCAAAGAATTGGGCACAAATTTAATGAGTTGTATCTTCCTTGTATAAGAGAATTTGTTCATCCATGAATTAATCTGTTTCTAGATTTTTTCAATGAGCGGAATGCATTCAAGATAGTTTAACCTCCTAGTGGAAATTGGAAGCCCCAAATAAAGCAATGGTGGAGTCTTCATTTACATACCAGTGATGGAAGCAATTCATGATTCAATAGAGAAAGTAGCTTTGGAGATGATAAACTAAATTTTATTGAAATTAACTTACAATCTAGATAAGTTTTTGAATCTATCCAGAGCCTTCATAAAGGTTTTTCATCTTTCTCTAATAAGTAACACCTACACTTTAAGATAATAATAGAATGACTTGAGTGGAAAGAGTAAGATGCCTTAATACAAACTATATCAAGGCTAAGCACATTTTATGCCACCTTTATAGATAAGAATTTACGTGACACATGAGGACTAATTAACTATATTAAAAAGTTGGAATACCATGACTAAGTAAAAAAAATATAAAGCATCAATATGAAGGACATGAATTGGTACACACCTTTGCACCATAATGTGTCTATTAAAGGTTTTCTTTAACATGGTTAACTACATGCTCATGTCTGATCTTGTTAGAATCTTTGTAGGGACAATGTAGAGTACAAGAATTAGTGCACACTTATGCCCAAAATTGTGTCCATTAAAGGTTTTGTTTTAACATAGTTAACTATACAACTGTGTTGTAAATTGTGTTCTTATTAGAATTTTGGAAGAGACAATGTGAAGGATATAGATTGGAAATAGCTTAGAGTTATTTGAAATAGCTTATAATCATCCTTATTGAGAAACCGAAGACTAAATGCCCAAAGAATGATGATCTTCCAATCAAGAGGCAGCTAAGAAAGTCTACATCTTACCTGAATGTCTTTTAAATTTAATTAGAAAAAGGGAAATTGAAAAATAAGTAGTTTATAAACTTAAGAGAATTTATGCACAATCTACAACTAGGATTGCAAGAAGAAAAGGAAGCATCCTTAATTATGTCCAATGAAGTTAGCCTTTCCTCCACAACATGTCAAAATACAAAGGACAATTTTAGAGCAAGGTATGTATTCCACCCTAGAATACAACTAGCTAACTTTAATGCTACGAAACTAGATAAATCTATTCAAGACTTATTAGTGAACTAGCCTAAAGAGGGACTCAGACAAATGGCCTTGTCTTCTTTACTAAGATTAGGCAATTAAGGTGGAAAGCTGTTATATAGAATTCCAATACTCCTATTAGTGCAAGAAAAATTACTTCCATTAATTAAAGAACTCACTATAGCATTTATTAGATAAAAGAGCCTTGGGATAAAGAAGTTAGGAACCAAATATAAGGGGTTAAAATAATTTCATTTGTAAGATGATGAATTGTGTTGCATGGAAATTATATAAAGATATTTTTTTGATATAATACTAAGGGTGGCATAAGAAACTATTTTCTTTTGTCTACTTTCACCACCTAACCAACACAAACATATGATTATGCATAGATATCCAAGATTCTGTCATTGTACAAAAATATGTTAGGTAATTTAAGTCCTAATTGATTCTCAAATGACACATTAACAAAATACTTTCAAGGAAAATCAACTACTGAACTCCTAGGTATCTTATGTTAAACAAATAATTAACACAACAATTTGTGTATTTCCCTTTATCGGTTTTATTCTTATGCTAAAATTTCTTTATATGATTATATAATTGCAAGTCAATGGGATTGACATAACCTTTAATAATATGTCCACTAGGAGCACCTCTCACAAAAAAAAAGATGTGCATTAACTAAGGATGACATGTGATAATTGGTGATTTAGTTATATTTTTAGTCCCATATTTAGTGCATTTTACTTATTTATTTAAGAGTTCTTATTGTTTTTGGTATTTAATTCATTCATGTTATGTTTTTAGGTTGTAATAAACTTATTTGGCACAAAATGAATGAGTTGGGACAAGTTTGGGGTGATTTGAAGATATTTGACCAAGTTACAAAAAATCTAAAAATCAACATGGGCACCAAAACAACCATGTTAACGGCAACACGCCCATGTTGACATATCTGATGCAAAATAAGGGATTTAAAAGTTTCAAAGAGTTAAACGATCTTTAACACTCCTATATTGGAGACTAATAAACTCATGATAATGACCATGTTCACATTTTAAGCCTGGGTTCGCTCTGGATTTAAAGGTTTTGTGAGGGGTAAATTATGCTGGGAAATAAAGTACTAGATTGGGAATGATCAAGCAACTTGTTTGTGGAATGACAATTAGAGTGAAAGGGGAGTTCTCTATCTAATTATAAAGGTACTACATCTTAAGCACATGTCAAAACCACAAGCCAAAGTTAAAGAGATTATAAAGGAGAAATATTGGCATGTAAGGTTTAGGGGGTTTTCGAACTTCAAAAGTTGGCTCCCTAACTATAAACCTTGTTAGTAATTAAAGGACAAAAATTTTGTGTTCAAGCATGCATCTAGCTCCTTTATCAATAAATTATGTTATCAGGTGTTCAAAGATAACCAAGATAACGTTCAATGGAGTAAATTAGTTTAGTTCAAGCAAAATAACCTTAAAAGTTGCTTTCATTTTTCAGTTAACTTTCAATAACATAATAAATACTCCAGACAAGCTCAAGTTTCTCTTCATCTTCAACCTATCTTACTCATTATGCAAATCTAAGAATGAGAAAAGAGGTGATTTGTTTTTCCAATGTAAGTACATGAAGTAATTGTGGAGAAAATCCAAGAGTTATGCAGTAACTTTTGCACAAAGGGAACTAAAAAGGAATTAACACTTTAGGCCTCAAAAAGACATTACCTATATAAAGGTGATCATGTCCTCTTCAAGTTGGCTTTGATTTGTAGAGTTTATACAATTTAGAAACAAAGGAATAAAATAATCTTCAAGAATATATGTTAATATGTCCCAACATTTCGTAGAAATATATTTACCTAGATAAGAGAATTCATCTTTTTAATCAAAGAGCAATTTAAGATCCCATAATATATGGCTAAAAAATGGTGTTTAGAACATGGGTAAAATATCAATAGTAATAGGAGAATATTTCAAAAACCTTTTCCATATTCCTAAATTGATAAACATGACAAACTTGGAAGTAAGAATTCACATAATGAATCTGTATGAGAGCAAGCTGGACCTAGAGGTTTGCTTAGATATGAAGAAGATAAGTTATTTCCCTAGAAGCACTAAAAAATAAAGATAAAATTCATAGATGAGGATCTAATATTCCTCAACATCAACCTTTTATAATGAAAACGGTTAGAAGATGGAGCTTAGAGTAGTAAGAGTAAGAATAGAGGAATTACAACTAGTCACTATTTTAAAAAAAAGCTAGTTATAAGGAATGTTGATTGTTCAACAAGTTTTACCCTCAATGCACCACAAGTGTATGAATCCTATCTTGTAGTATATAAGGTTATCGTTCCCATGAGGATTATGCAAGAACAAAATTGAACCTAACTTTCTTTAAGGTAACACAAAATTTATGTTTTTTATAAAAGTAAATAATAGAAATTGAAACAAATAATAAAACAAAGAAAATATGAAAATAAGAGGTGAGCTTCTAATTAAATTTAGTGTTTTGATTAAGGATGAATGCTTAGGACCTATTCTTACTTTATTTTGTTTCCTTAACTATTATTGATCCAATTATGTGTTGATCATAGATTTCCTAATACATTGATTACTCTCTCTTAAGACCTAATTGATTAGCCCTAATTGAATCAAAAAATTCTATAATTGCAACCTCTCGATTCACAAAATTTTCTCTAATGTTTTCAATTAGATCTGAAGTTATCTATTGGATAATTAATTTCTCACTTAAGATCTCTCCTCGAATGATTGTTAATTTGATAATTTTGGGACTTATTAAACTATTAAATCTTGTTGCACAATCTAATATGATTACTTTTGATTCACTCTTTCGATTTATTGTTAAGTATAAGCATGCACAATTATCATAACACTAGAATATGTATTGAATCAATAATAATTAGTCACAAAATAAATTCATAATAAACCCTAATTTAAAATTTAGAAACTTATAAACATGTTAAACATCTTATAATTTAGTTTACACATCAAGATTAATGAAACAACAAAAGGAAAAAAAGAAAAACTTTGTTTAGGTCTTGATTTGGAAAGTTGGAATTCCTAGACATTTTCCTTGATCTACCTTCTATGATCCAGTTTTTGATGTTAGCTGTTGCATTTTTTGTGTGTTTAAGGTTGTTAAATAGTGTATTAGGGTCTTAGGGGTGTATCTAGTGTTTTCCCACTTGACAGTTTCCAAAAAATTCCCCAAAACTGTAAAACAAATGGAAAAACTCACCTATAGGAAATGTCTATCATGATCATGACTTTGGGAAATTCTTCTCTATCATGATCGTGACATGGGAGTCACAAGTCACGATTGTGAGCCTGCCCATATCTGCCCATGTAACACTATAAATATAAACAAACACTCACATTAACACAATTCTAAGCCTATACATATGATAATCATCTAATAAACACCTAAAAGCACACTAAAACTTCTATCAAACATAGTATAAACTATACCTATCAACATCCCTATACTTAAACTTTTTCTTGTCCTCAAGCAAAGACAAAAACATAAACTTAAACAAACCAAACATCAACATATAAGAATACATTAATGCATATGCAATAATGAGATAATGGCACCAAACTTTAAGGAATCAATTTAACCATAAACATCATTCATTCAAATTATGCCAACATATAAACATGCATTTCATGGTTAAACACCTTGAATTGAATATACATATTAATCAAAATATTAGCGTCTATTCATTTAGTTATAGCACTTTAGCACATATATTTATAATTAGTAATCAATCAAAAAATTCAACTACTAAGTATTCCCTCATGAAAATTCTTGTTATTTTCAAATATCATTAGCTTTTATCTATCAAATCACCATTTTTCATTTTTATTTAACATTAATCTAGTCTTCTAAAGCAAAGGAAAACATCTTGTCATGAATGTCCCCTTATTACTCAACTAAGCCACGTTTTTTATTACTTAGCTTAGTTGGAATGTCATTATAGCTTTTTGACATGAAGACAAACACTTTGTTGTGGATGCCCCTAGTTACACAACTATATCACATTCTTAACTGACTACTAGGTCTATTCTTAACCCAATTTTTTTCAAAAAGGGCCAGTGGAATAGTTATTTATTTAACACACTTTTCCTTTTCTTTCCTTTAATTTATTAGCCTACCTCATTTCTTTTTGGTCAATTATTCTCAACCTTATCTTTCAATCCTAGATTGTCTAAAATGTCATAATCAAAATATCTAGGGGCACTAACAACCTTAGAGGGAAATGTTTGGAATCGAATACCTTTCTTTTTTGAATAAATCAAGAAAGGAGCTCCAAAGTGTGTAAGCCCTATCACGTGCTTCTCTCCCCGCCACTTGTGTTTTTCCCTCAATTATGTCCATATAGCACTTTATTTTATTCTTGGCTCCATAATTAAACGTAAACCTACAAAATAAATTGATAACACAACTAAACTCACTCAAAACACCCAAAAAAGCATGAATAGAGAAAAGAACCATGAGATATTTAAAAACCACTCTAAAAATGTAAGAGGAAATTACAAAATGAGTGTAGGATGAATAAAATCTAGTTGAAAGATGTAAGAACAAGTGAAAACCATAAGGAAAGTGAAGAGAGAAGTGAGAGATATTTGCATTGGTGGCCAAGGTTTCAGAGAGATAAAGTGTGTGCGAAAGATGAGAAAAGATGAAGATATGGTGTTAGGGTTGAAGGAGGGGTAAAATGGGGTTTAGGAGGTGAAAATCACGTTATTCCTTGGTTTGATCGCATATTTTGATCCTGACAGAAGCAAATTTCAGTCATGCCATGTCACAATCATGACATGCTGAAATTTGACACTCGTGTCCTGTTTCATCAATTTTTCCTTCATATAAGCTCCGAGCTTTCTTCCCTAACTTAAAATACTTTCAAAAACAAGAAATTTAGCCATCCAAATAATTGTAAAGCATTAAAAATAAAAACTAATATTAAAATACAAAACAAACTTAACTAATGAAATTTGCTAACTTATGGTCATTAGCTTGACCATTCATCATCCTAAACGCTTTTAGTCATTAGAAAGGAAACTAAATTTTAGATTAGGAATAGGGAGACAATTAGCTTTTGGCTTGATAATTGGAATACCTTAGGTCCTTTTCATTTGCTTCCATGATTTAACTCGCTTTAATTCTTTATTTCAGTTAAAGAAAGAGTTAAAGAGATAATTAGAGGACTGCGGCACTATGAACATCTAAGCTTCTTCCTAATCATAAATATGGTCCTAAACTACAATCCTGACTTGAGAAAAGAAGATTCAACTATTTGTTTAAGGCATAAGTCTAAAAACTTCATAAACAACTCTTACATATCCCTTTCAAAACTATCGAGTAGATTGCCCCTTAGAGGAAATTGGTATGGTTTAAGCAAATTTACCTAAATCTTTCTATAATGTAATTAAAAAACATCTCAAATCCTTGGAAAGATTTTATGATAAATCAATGGTAATGTTTTATGTTTTCTACATAATTAATTTGCAACAATTATAAAAATTGCTAAAGTAAGAAAGTTCCCGTCCTTCTTACTAGTTATATCAAGGCCATGGCTCCTTTACCATTCCTATGTCTTGATCTTTTAGTTTTATACATAGCACTCTGCTCCTCTGGTTCCTTTTTCTTTCTCACCTCTTCCTATACTCTCATCTTTGCTTATCTTTCATTATACTACCTCTTAAATATTCTACTTTAACTTCTAAATAAGAGCATTTTCTCTTTGTCCTTTTCATTTTTCACTCCTACCTTATCAAGTTACCATTTTTGGAATGTTTTTTGACCTCTCTCTTCTAAAACACTACTATTTTTTGAGTTCTAGTTACTGTTGTCCCTCAACTCAGACTTTGGGTAGAACTTTTAGTTTTTTTCTTATTCAAGCTATTACTACCCCTAAAGCCAGACTTTTGACAAATAAACATCTTGGAAGGACATCTTCACCTTCTTCTCTCTCCCCCAAACATGTCTATGGTAAATCTTCCACTCCATGTTATCCTTTACCCCAATCTTCTCCTGTTGCTCTAAAACAAACTTCCACTTACCCCCTGCCCTTACATCTATACTTGGAACTAATAACTAACTTAGGTACGAACTAGTTAGGCTATCTCTAATAAGAAGACCTAGTTATACGTAGTAGTAGATAACTTCTCTAAAACAATTCTCTTTTATACCTTAGTCCCTAGAAAAAGACACCGTTATCATCTACCTTCTTGTGGAAGACAAGCTAGAGTATTATAGTGACTAAACACTCTAGTTAGATACTTTGTGGATAAAAAGCCTTCCTTCCCTTTAATGAATTCTTAGGTGAAGGAAAATAAATGGAATTAGGCAAGAAAGAGTATTTATTAATCAAGAGCACTTATTTCTTTTCTCTTTTAGCTCTTAAGCCAATGAAAGCAAAGCTTTATAGCTGGGCCCTTGAAATTGCCAAAAAAACCAATCATATTATAACCCTAGAAGCCTAATATAGAGATAGACAGGAGCAAATTAAGATAATTCTAATTTAGGCTCACTTTTATAATATTCCCTTAGAATATTATGGTACAATTAAACTCAACTACTTAGCAAGCTTCATAGATGAAAATACTATAGCCTTGGGAAGAATTAGTTACACTAGAATCGGTGTTGGATGCTATTGGCAAATTGGAGGTGTCTTCCATTTCTCTCACTAGCCATTGGAGACATCAGGCAAAAAGAAATACTAAATGGAAGCCAACTAGGAGAACTTTTATAAAGGGTAACCATAAAGAACTCATGTTAAATAACATAAAAAGCCACTAGGAACTGACATAAGCAATGGGAAAGAAGAGACCTTATAGATAATTAAAGACGTTAATGTAGTTAAATAGTAAGATCTTAATTAGAAAATGAAACTGATGAACAAGCAGTTATAAGCAATGTAACTTATAGGTGAAAAATTAGGCTCTAAATCAAATTCCAGAGTGATGTTAGGAAGTTGTGATAAAGGATGCTCCTCAAATGCCTAACTTTTATGAAACTTTTGCCCCTGTGTTGAGGAGATCAGGTAGGAAGAAATCTAAAGGGAGGAAGAGTCCATCCTAATCTCATTTTTTTTGTCCTTGTATAGAATGTCAAAGGGTTGAATAACCCTAAAAAATGAGGAAAATAATCGATTCATAAAAATTAGGGCTTACTTAGTAACCATAACATCATATGGGAGGATTCTTGTGGCATATAACCCTGACTTCATTAAGGTGACTAGTCATTACTCTAATGATTAGGCAATCCATATCTATGCTATTCTAAAAATGAGCAGTCAAAAGGTTGCATAAGTTTTATATATGTATCCAACCTTACTTTGCAGAGGAAGTTCCTTTAGCTAGACTTGTGTAATATGTCTTTGGGGATATATAAGCCTTGGATAATCATAGGTGACT
This sequence comes from Erythroxylum echinodendron, assembly GCA_027575705.1. NCBI lineage: Eukaryota > Viridiplantae > Streptophyta > Magnoliopsida > Malpighiales > Erythroxylaceae > Erythroxylum > Erythroxylum echinodendron. The sequence continues at coordinate 20,175,587 of JANZXR010000003.1, forward strand.
TTAATTGCACCCTTTACCATTCTGAATTTTAGGGAATGAATTACAAACCATCACAGAGTGATTTCTTAAATTTATTAAACAATTTGGAGGTTATAATCCACAATTATGAAGGAAATCACTTTACTTTATCCAATAAATAGTGAGGGAAATGTTTTCTTAAAAAGAAGCTAGATAAAGCCATAGTTAACCAAAACTAGTTAGTTTAACTCTAAGGAAGCAAAAATATTTTTGACATGCCTTTAATACCATATCATTCACATATATAGCTATATAACTTAATATATGTCCCAACTCGTTTATCCCTATTTCGATAAGACAAGAGTGCTTCTAAAAACAAGTTAAAACTAAAATAAATTAGAATGTTAATGGTTTTGAAAAGTATAAATATGTTAAGAAGCTTAACTGAGTACAAGATAAGCTTAAAGCTTTGCACAAGAACCTTTCTTGCAAATACAAATTGGATATAAAGGAGCCAAAAGGATCTTAGACATAGCACAAAGTAAAATCTATAGGGATCCAAGGAATGCTAACTTTAAAGGTAAGGAGGAGTAAGCTAAGCTGAACTGTGCCAAGGCCTTTGATGCTCATCACTTAATTCACAGACAAAAATTTTGATTCTTTTGGCTACAAGAAGGAGATAGATGCTTAACATTTTTCTTTAAATCTTTCCTGGCTAGAAAGAACAATAACAAGAATAATTGTCTTCCTAATGACTCTAGTATGAGAGTTTAATACATGAAAATTAAGGAACTAGTGTTTACGTACCTTAGAGAATTCATGTGGACCTATTTAGACTGTGATTTACTAATGTAGATCTTTAACTCCTTCCTTAGTCTAGTCATATCTCCTACGCACCCTACTAATCTTATCAAACCTTTTGAAGTTATAAAGGTGGACAATGCCTTGAGGAATCTTAACTCTAATAAGGAACTAAGGCCTATTGGTTTAATTTCTACTTGTTTAAACAATCCTGGCAATGTAAATGATCAAACTCATAAAGCAATCTTCGAGTTCTTTAATAATGGAACATTGCCTTAGTGAAATTAATCAAACATTCATATGCTTAGTCCCTAATATTCCCAACTCAAGCTCCTTAAGGGACTTTATACCTATTTCTTACTGCAACACATTATATAAAATCATTCCCAAGGTGTTGGTATAAAGGTTTAAAGAAGTGATGAGCATATTTATAAGTAAATCTCCTACTGCTTATATTAAGGGCAAAACCATAAGAGACAAAATTCTCTTTATATAAGAATTGTTTATAGGTTATTAAAGAAGCGCTAAGCCAAACATTATACAATGAAATTTGATTTTTCGAAGGCCTTTGACTTAGTCAACTAGAACTTTATGATCTACTCTTTTGAAGCCCTTTGATTTCCAGCCAGATTCATTAAAAAGATTAAGAAATGTTTGATAACTATCTTGTTCAGTGTGCTTGTTTGTAGGGATCAAACTAGCTAGTTTAAGAAGCAAATAGGGGTTAGGAAAGGGGTCCCTTTGTTTCTTACCTATTCTCCATTTGCATAGACATTCTCCTAAGGCTTATTGCTTTCAAATTTTAAGAAGAAAGCCTTTTTCAAGTTCCATAAAAGTGCAAATCAATGAAGATGTTTAACTTCACATTTGTTGATGATCTCTTGATGTTCTAAAAAGTTGACCCTGGCTCAGTTCTTACACTTCTTTGCTCTACTAAGTAGTTCTCCAAGCTCTCTAGTATTAAATTGAACAATGAGAAAAACTTATTAATAATTTCTAAAGATAGAGAGCCATATAGTTCTGAATCAACTTCCTTGACTGGATTGAGAATCATTAAATTTCCATTTACCTAACTAAGGGTAACTATCACTATAATTGGACCCTATTAAAAATACTGCAAACCATTATTTAAATTTTTTAAAGAAAAATCAATCGATGTCATAACAAAAGCTTATCCTATACGAGTAGATTCCTACTGATCAATCTATGCTAAATAACCTTTACATATACTAGGCTTCCATTTGGTTTCATTACAAAACAACATTTCTATTGCAACGAAAATCTTAGCAATACCTTTGATGTGTGTTGCTATTAGCATTTTTTTGTAATACATCGTTACTAAATATTAAACTTTTGTGACAACTTATTGCGAGGAGAATATTTCGACCACATGACTAATTGAGATGTTGCAATGAACCGTCAGTATAACGGATATGTAGCTACTTTCTGTCACTACTTAGTGTTAAAACAAAATTGGATAATTTGGCTCCATTATACGGGGACAATCTGTAGCAAAATAAGTTATACTGTTAGCTATTGTGACGACCCATCATAAAAAAGTAATATAGTTACTTTTAGTTACAATTTGTTGACACTCTATTACTAAACAACTTGTGATGATATTTTGTTGTGACACCATATTGCAAAAAAAGGTTGTGCTAGTATTTCTAGTAACCATCTATCACTATAATCCATGCTAGTTTTAGTAATACTCTATAGAAAAATAGCTAATAGTTACATGTATTGTGACAACCCATAAAAAAAAAGTCATTTAATTTATATTTTATTACAGCTTATTGCTAAAAGCCATAAGTAATGACAAAATATTACAAAAGTATTAAAGTCGATTAATATAGTAACAAGTTGTTACTGAAAGGATAATAACATAATTTTTAAACATAAGAATACTTATGATTAATTGATGACAAAAACGTTTTAGATTATATTATTTTTATTCTTAATTTTTGATAAAAATTAATTATATTTAAAACATTTAAATAGAATCTCTAATTTGTTTTTTAAGCAAATTTATCTAACATTAAAGGAAAAAGTTACAAAAATCTTACTATAGAACTTGATTATAAAAGTACGAATATAGCTAAACATGGTAAATAATTGTTCTAGAATAGTAAAATTAATCATCATCACTATCATTCATAGTACTAACATTATTAGGCTCATCATCATCATCATCTTCCTCCAAATTTTCTAAATCATCATCAATATCTTCATTGCTGCCATCGTTATTGCTATTTTCATCAGAATCAAGTAGTTCAACTTCAATCATGTTAGGTACTAGCATAATATTATCTTCAATAAAATCTCTGGGGGCATCTTCTTTAGTTAATTCAACTAAATCATTAACATTAATATTAGGCAAAGCTGATCTCTTAAGACAACTGGATTCATCTTCTTGATATGCCTCATCTTGTAATTGGTCATTAGATTCTTTCATAATTGGAAGGTCATAAAAGTTTCAAGGTTTGGTTTTTTGTACAATACTCCAATGTCGATTAAGCCCATCTAGCAAATAGTAACATTGTTTAACTTGATTTGCTAAAACAAATGGCTCATTAGTATTCAAGAAGCAATTCGTATTAACACTAATGATGCCATATTTATCCTCTCTCCAACCACGATCCAAGTGATGAACATCCCACCAATCACATTTGAAAGAACAACTCGATTTTCTCCAAGATATCGCAGTTCAATAATGTCTTTTAGAACTCCGTAATACTCCAGATATTCTGAATTTCCATCTGTCTTAACAATTACTCCATTATGTTAATAGATTCTGCTCTCTTCATATGCTTTTACATGAAATCTATATCCATTAGTGATGTATCCTGTATGAGTGATTGCATTTTTAAGAGGACCACGCGCTAATTGCAATAGTTGAGAATTTACATGTCTATTTTTATGTAACTCAGTAACCTGAAATAATAAAATATATAATTATATTGATAAGTAATTGTGATAAATATGACAATGTAAATAATGTATATAAAATGAAAAATAATATTAATTAAGTAAAATAACAAAAATGTAGATAATAACTTACTCGTTTTTTAAACCATTCTAGAAACTCTAATTTATGTTTTCTTGCCACATCCCTCACCCTTTCTTGTTCCAGCTTTGACATGTGTTCTCTATATATAAATATATTATGATCCACAAAAATGAAAACAAAAATTTTTGTATAATAGGAATAAAATGAACGAATAATTACTTACTTGATATAATCTTCAATTTCGTCACAATTCTCTAATATATAAACTTGCGCCTGTGTTAATTCCTCACTAATCTGACGGTAAGATTTTTCTCTTTCTTCTTCTCCATATCGATTTTTGAAGAACCGTCCAGTTTTAGCAAATATAGATATGCCTTCCAGGATGGAAAAACAATTTTTACCATTTCTTTGAACCTGGTTGAACTTTGTCTCCAAAGTATTCAAATATCTTGAACAAAATGTTAAGCACTCTTGTGCAATATATCCTTGAGCAATTGACCATTCAGGACGACTTTTATTACGCACAAATAATTTGACATCATGTAAAAACCTAATAATATAAGGTAAATTAATTACAAAGCTATCTTTTAATTAAAATATATTAAATTTACATTTAACAAAAAATAAATATCTGCTTAAACAATATTTAAATTGATCATAATTAAAATTTTCTTACCTTTCTACAGGGTACATCTATCGACTGTGAACTGGTCCAGTAAGTTTAACTTCACTTGGAAGATGAACAGATAGATGGACCATAATATCAAAAAATGTAGGTGGAAATATTCTTTCAAGCTTGCAAAGAATGACAAGATTTTCTTGCTCAAGACGATCCAAATCTTCTGGTATTAAGACTTTTGAACATAATTCTTGGAAAAAGATACTTAGCCTTGTTAAAGCATCATATACTTCATTATTCAAAATCCTACGTGTTGCAAGAGGAAGATGTCGCTCTAAAAGAACATGATGATCATGTGATTTAAGAGAATTAAGCTTATGATCCTTCATATTCACACAACGAGAGATATTTAAAGAGAATCCATTAGGAACTTTGACATTTCTCAAATATTCACAAAAAGCAATCTTTTCATTTGAAGTAAATGTATACTAAGCATGATGTATTAGCCACCTATCACCATCTTTTTTAGGATGGAGTTCTGGTCGTAAACCCATCTCCATCAAATCAAATTGAGCTTTCAAGTTGTCCTTTGTATTCCTTCAATATTCAATAGTGTCCTAATTATGTTCTCAGATATATTTTTTCAATATGCATTACATCCAAATTATGGCATACTAGTAAAGTTTTCCAATAAGGTAACTCAAAAAAATACTCTTCTTTCGCCAATTATTTAGAACTAACATATCATTTGCCTTCCTCTTTCTTCTATACATACCAAAAGTTGAATATTGAATAGAATCCAATTGAAATAGTACATCATCACCAGATAATGGCTTAGGAGCTGACCTATGCTCCGTATGACCATCAAATGAACTTTTTTGTTTTCTCCATGCATAACCTATTTGCAAAATAAATTAATAAATATAAATTAACTTATGATGATGATCATATCTAAAATAAAAAATAAAAATTACCTATTAGCAAAAACGACAATGCCCCAAATAACATAACTTACGACCATTTTTTAGAGTTAGAGAACAAGTATCCTTATGGCAAGAAGGACATGCTAAGAATCCTTTTGTGCTCCATCCTAACATGTATGCATAAGCAGGAAAGTCATTGATAGTCCACAAAACTGCTGCATGCATTTGGAAATTTTGTTTCTTTGAAGCATCATATGTCTCCACCCCTATTTCCTATAACTCTTTTAGCTCTGCTATTAGTTCTTGAAGATACACATCAATTTTCATTATAGGTGATTTTGGGCCAAAAATCAATAAGGATAATATTAAGTAAGGTTGGTTCATACACTTCTAAGGAGACATGTTATATGAAAAAAGTATAACAAGCTATGTGCTATGGGATATACTCATATGCCCAAAAGGGTTAAGCCCATCAATGGCTTAACCCAATCGAACATTTCGAGGCTCTATAGTAAATGAAGGATGCATCTCATCAAAAGCCTTCCATGGTTTTGTATCAGCAGGATGCCTCAGCTTTCCTTCATTAGGGCATTCTTCGTGATGCCATTTTATGTCTGAAATAGTCTTGCTTTACATAAACAACCTTTGTAATCTTGGTCTTAATGGAAAGTATTACAATATCTTATGAGCAATTTTCTTATTGCTTTTTCTTCCATTAGTTGACTTCCACCAGACTCTCAACATTCTGGACATTGTTCAGCATTTGCATCATCAACTCAATATAGAGTGCAATCATTCCTACAAGAATCAATTTTTTCATAACCAAGGCCCAAATCTCGATTCACCTTTTTTGTTTGATGGTAATTTTTTAGAAGTAGTTCACCTTTTGGCAGTATGGATTTTAAAAACTCCAACAACATGTCAAATGATTTATTACTCCAATGATTTATGCTTTTTATATGAAGGAGTTTAACAATGGCTAATAGATTTGAGATATCAGATCCTGGATAAAGTCGTTGCTCAGCTTCATTCAACAACTGAAAAAACTTTATAGCTTCTTGATTAGGAGCCTGTGGATAATCATGATAAATCTCTTCTCTATCTATGAAACCATCCATATGCTGATATCCTATCCCATCTTCAATCATTCCATAAATATCATCTTCCTCCTCCTTTTCCTCTTCATCAAACTCTTGTGTAAGTTGATGATTATGATGTTTTCCGTGCTTTATCTATAAAGTATAATTCTCAACTATACCATTAAATACCAAATCTTCTTCCACTTCTTCTCGTTTCTTGTACAAAATATTGTTACACTTCATACAAGGACAAGCAATCTTATCTTAAGTAGTATTTGTAAAAGCAAAATCAAGAAACTCATAAACCCCTTTTTTGTATGAATCATCCTTGAATCTATCTTTGACCATCCAACTTTTATCCATTTTGTTATTATTCCAAAGCACTGCAAAAGACATAAATTATTAGTAACAATGTCTAATTAACACTTGTATTAAAATAATTATACATGTCAACATCAATACCCAATTAAAAATCCTCCTAGTCCTTATAACCAGATACACAAGAAGTGAACCATAGAGGACCAAAACCTTGACCATTAACAATCACCCTAGACTCGGAGCATAATTCTAACTATTTAGCCAACATAAGAAAACTGAACCTTAAACTTTAGCTGAGCATCAAAACTAAAAGAGTTTATCCACTAAAATAACCTTATGGCTCCTTGAATGCATGGCTCTCGCAAGTTTCTAGAAAAAAGTCTAGTGACTTCTTCAAGGTCATCTGCTAGAAATGAAACAGCTTTAATATTTGTTAAGCAGCTTACAGTTCTACTGCTAAGCAATCAGTATCTTGAACTTTTGATTTTCTTTAAACCTGTAATGGTAACTATAATTAATAGTACCTAGGCTTCCTAAGGCAAGCCATTAAAACTACCATTTTAGTTTCAGTGGAGAATAATTAAAGTTATTGTGAGCACTTGTTTTATGAAATGGAGAGAAAAGAAACTTTTGATTTCAGTAAATAATAATAGACCTTTGGATGCAGGAGACTTTTCAAGGCACCAAGTGAGAAGTTCATCGCCGTAACATCTCCCTTCAAATAAAGGGGATACAGTTATGTCACGGTCAAAGAGTAATCAAGCATTTATAGTATCTGTAAACACACGCTTACCATGATGGAGGACATTCTTTAAGCAACCATAAATCAATTAGAAGTTGACAAGATATTTGAGCACATTGTTTACATTGAAGCATCTCAATAACAAAATGGATTCCTTTTGTCAGCCAATCAAAAAGCACTCTAACCAGAAATTATTCAAAGAAAAATTCATAACAGAAAGAAAAAACAATCAAAAGATGAATAATAAGATAAAACCATCACACCAATATCGTTATCAATGCCGCTTGAAATAAACAAAAAGGGAGATAAACAACGTGTTCATTCAATGACCCTACCTTAGATAAGTAAGTAACAGAAATGTCAAATCAAACAAACCTAAAATTAATGCAGCTCTTCATACTAAAAGCAACAAAAAAGCACATCACAGAATAAGCATTTAGGTGAAAGAAACGAACATAAGAGTACAATACAATAAAACATGTCAAGTAAACGAATTCGTAAATGAGGTCGTAACGTATAGTAAACTAGAAAATAAACGATGTCATAAGTAAGTCCAGAAACGTAAGTACAGTAAACCAGAAAATAAAGGAGGTCATAAGTAAGTCCGAAAAGAGTTGGAGTTCATGAAACACGTCAAGATATTTAAAAGAAAAAAACAGAACAAAAGAAGAAGATAGTGAATAGTACTATGGCATTAAAGAAAAGGAGAGAACACATACCAAATATATCATATGTCATGTGAAGTGAACCACATATTATCCATAAACCCTCTATGTAATCATCAACCTGAAACAAGATTGGAAAATTTTGGTTTAGGCGTGAATATAGTGTGTGAAGTTTCTGGAGAGTATCGAAGAAGAAGGGAGAAAAGATAAGAGTGCGAAGTTTCTGGAGAGTTTCTGTGTAAATTGATAATATGCACAGCATAAGAGCAAAACGCAAAGCAAAAGAAGGGAAAAACGTGCGTATTAGTGAATCACATGGAAAGCAAATGTAGGGGTTTCATTTCAGTAAAAACGTAGCACTTCATTACGCATTATGCAACACTTCAGAGAGTTTCACGTTTTCCGCGTATTAGTGAATCACGTGGGCAGCAAATGCAGGGCTTTCATTACAGTAAAAATGCAGCACTTCATTACATTACATTGCACTTCATTACGCATTACGCAGCACTTCATAGGGTTTCACGTTTTCTGCGTATTAGTGAATCACACGGATAACAAATGGAGGGCTTTCATTACAATAAAAACGTAGCACTTCATTACATTACACAGCACTTCATTACGGATTACGCAGCACTTCAGAGGGTTTCATGTTTTAGTTTTTTATGAAAGGGTTAAAAAGATGGGGCGGGGAAGCCATCGTTGATTTTTCTTTTCCCATTCTTTGTATTTCACATTCTCGCTTAACTCCTCAAATACTATATTATTTGGGTTAGGTATTGCTTTATACAATCATTTGTGTAACTTCCACCAACTTTCACAATCAATAACGAAATCTGCAAGGTAAGTTATGTATCCCTTTTACCCACAGCATCTGTTATATATCATGTTATATGATTTGGCTCTTCTTGAAGTAAATCACACGTTAATATAGAATTTACGTATAATATATGATATAAATAAGAAGGGGGTTAAATTGTGTAATCTTTTTTGTAAATACAAAAACTTTAATATATCTTGTTAAGAACTTCTCTAACTGTTAAAAGAATACCATAAAAATTATACAAAATTAGTTACATAGTTAAATCGCAAATAACTTCTATGTACTTGTCTACAAACAAAATAGAATAAAGTGAAAGGTTAGAAGATAGACACTGTAATTTTTATATAAGTTCACCCCAAACCATAGGCTACGTCCAGTTCTCAGAATTCGTCTGAGATTTCACTATACTTCAACAATTCTACAAGTATTCTTACTTCCCTTCCAAAGCCTCTTTAGGTCTCTTATACAAAATATTCTTTCTGCTGTCTTAGCCTCTCCAGGCTCTTAGCCTTTTCTTTCTCTCACTAGAAAGATATTGTGAGCTTTTTGTTACAGTATGGTTTGCTCTCTAGTATCGTACTTTTGAATACAGAATTTTTCTTTATAAGTAAACACTTGAAAGCTCAAAAGATTGTTAGCTTATTCAATCTTTGACTACGACTAGTATATATAGCCTAAGTCTCCAACTGCTTCTTGATTCTTGATAACTGCTTCTTGATTCTTGTAGAACCCGTTATTCGGTTGAGTTCTATAACTAACTAACTGTCCGACGTACTAGCGTATCTTCATCTTTGTATCATCTATGTTTTCCTCTTATTCTGTGTTTTCAACTTCTTCTGTGTTTGCTGCTTCTTCTGTGTTTTCTACTTCTTCTATGCTTTAATTTCTTCTGTGTTCTCTCTTCTTCTATGTTTTGTTCTTCTTTTGTATTTTCAACTTCTTCTGTGTTTGCCGCTTCTTCTGTGTTTTCAACTTCTTCTGTCTTTTCCGCTTCTTCTGTATTTTGTGCTTCTTCTGAGTTTTTTGCTTCTTCTGTGTTTTGCGCTTCTTCTGGGTTTTATTTGTACACTTAACACACTTATCAAAATAGTTCATTTCTTTCTAATATTATTATTATTTGATTGTCACCAAAATTAATAATCGTGAAGTCCTCTTGAATTAACAATCTCCCCCTTTTTTATGATAACAAATAATCATAATTTTAGAAAGATAAAAGTGAATGAACGAATATTATTCAGATAATGAATAAGAAGACAACAAACAATATACAAATGTATATATAAAATACACATATGAAAAATGTAGTCGCTTGTAGTTGTTACTTTCTTCTTTCCTTGTCTCTGTTCTCCTTATATGTTATCTTCTTTCTACTTCTGCGCTTCTCTTTTTTCTTCTGCTATTCTCTTCTTTCTTCTGCTCTTCTCCCCCTATTAGTTATTAATTAAAAAGTTTATCGCAGGTGCTTCATGATTTCAAAAAACATGTGATGCATATCAGTTCTGATCAACTTAGGGTCTTCTTTAATTGAAACTCGTAGATAGGCTACTTCCTCATATAGATCACCCACTGAGTCACTCAGATCATCAACCTTAGTATGAATTTCTTCAATCTCCTTAACTAAGGCTTCCTGACTCCACTGCTGGGAGTGACTAACTTCTTCCATACCAATAGTAGGAACTTATTGAGGTGCACTTTATGGATAGAAGTTTGTAGCAACAAGTATTTCTGAAGGTAAGACATCTAATTCAATGATTTTGATAACAAAAGGTTTGAAAGATAGTTTTGCTTCAGGGAGATCAAAGTCATCAGGTCTAGGTAGTTTTGGAATTGGTTTTCCAAGAAGGTGAAGGAAATTCTTAATTGAAGATATAAAACTCAAAGGTCTAAAGTGCATGATTAGATGGACAAGGGTCTCTAAGTTGAAACTAATACCTTCAACCATGATAGTTCTGTACTATCCTTTTGTCACTCTTCCAACTACTTGAAAAGTTGCATCTGTGGCGAAGCATCCATAATGACTTCCTTCAGGGTATATCTTCTGTTTCCCTTTGTCTTCATTGTGTACAATGTTTGAAGCTCTAGGTTGTATATCTGGTACAATTTTGATCAATGTTTTATTTGTGACTGGGTAAATAGTATATCAATCCTTAGTCATCTTCAATAGATATGGTTCTGACTTTTCATCTTTCAGAATACCATATGAACTTCTTTTTTCATGATTTAGAAGATGTATTGATCGATTATTGACCAGTATTGGTTCAACTTGTACCTTGACTAACCTTTTCACAGGTTCTCTTATAATAATCGAGCTTCTACTTCTAACAGGTACCATTTCTTCAATCACTTTCTTTCTCAAATCCTTTTTTCTGATAGGACTATGAGATACTAATCTGTGTTCAACTGATTTTTCCTTTTGTTGAACACCAGTTGAAGTAATCTCTTTCTGACTAGTCTTCAGCTTCTTACTTTCTTCTACCAGTCTAGAAGGTGGTTATGGTTGAGGTTTCTTCCTTTCATACACCAACTTCCTCTTAATTTCTATTTCTTTAGTTGATTTTTCTGACTGTTCTTGCAAGACCAAAGATTTAGTAGCCTGTGGTGCTTTCTCTGTCTTTTCAGAATCTTCACCAAGAGTCAATCCTTTCCCTCTCTCCTGCTCTTGTTGACGCAAAGTTAGTAACCTTGGCGATCTTCTTGATTTTTGGACTTTCTCGAAATCAAGTGTCTCCCCCTTTCTTTTCAACGACACTTGTTTTTCAGATAATTTCACCTGGCTTTCTTCTCTTTGTGAAATCATCTTAGCTTTAATTGACACCTCTGACGATTTATTCTTTTTTTCTTCTATAGACATTCTTCCTGTGGATTGAGGTTTCTTCTTCCTTGTGGGTGTAACATTTTCACTCAGGTTGTGTCTGACAATACGCTCCCCCTCAGTCCTTGCTTTTGCCATAGAAGCTGTATCTTCCTTTTCTTGAGACTTCAAACCTATTCTACATATAGTTGAAACATTAATGATGCTTTTTATATTCATCTTCATTTTGTTTCCTCTATCAAGAAGAATTCCAGAAATCTTTAAAGATTCTTGTTAGCAATATGCCATCTGGTAAGGCATTAGAATCTCTCTTCATCTTCATCATATACCTTAAAATCAAGTGTGGAAGATTTATAGAATAATGATAGAGTAGATGGAACAGGCATTGTTCATCTGTCATCGTCACAACATTCTTCGAAACTGTTCTTGGTAGAATGCAACAAAAAAGTAGTGCATGTAGAACCCTAGCCTTCGAAACAAGATCTGACGCCTTCTTGTCTTTTGGGTCACTATTTCCATAGAGTTGTCGATTGACATGTGCTTTCTCTACACTACTTTCAGTCATCCATCTTGTGTTATGAGACACCTCT
>JANZXR010000003.1:20196495-20219835 GCA_027575705.1 Erythroxylum echinodendron
AGTGGAACAAAACCTTGAGGTCATGGGTTCGAGTCGTGGACTCACCCATGACCAAAGAGGACAATACCTGGAGTGATAGCGGTGGAGGCTGGGCTCCACAGTAGAGCGCGAGGCCCGAGAGGCCGAGGCTCTACATTTTTCTTGAGAGAGGAAAATCTCCCTTTAAATCACTTTACCTAATTACTAAGAAAATATTTCATGTGCCTAAAGAATCATCTCAAAATTTTGCATTCAATGTTTGAATTTTCTACCCATCCTTAAATTTATATTAGTGTAGATCAAATCATCTATATATAAACACATCATAAGAAAGTTATAATTGCTCTTATGTATTCACATAAAGAGATGGCTTCTTTTGGTTTTTGAAAAAACTATTTTGTTAGAGATAAGAATTAATCTTCATGTTCCATACACGTGGGCTTACTTTAAGCAATATAATGAATTTTTAAGGTGATATATTGTATCTTCTTAACCTTTACCAGTGAAACCTTGTAGTTGTACCACATAGACCCTTTCCTCTTGATCATCATTAAAAAATGCAATCTTCACATCAAGCTAAAAATCTTCTAAATCCAATTTGGTAGCTATGGCTAGAATAACTATAATAGCTTTTATATGAATAACCAGAGAAAATGTCTATTAATATGAACTCTAAAATGTTAAGAAAAACCTTTTACATCCAAATGAGCTTTATACTTTTAAATGCTTCTATCTTCATTGATTTTTTTATGCATCCATTTTAATTTGATGAAATCTCTTCTTTTAACCATGTCTAAACTCCTATGTGGTGTTTTTTTATATACTATCCATTTTGTTATTAATTGCTTTTCTCCTTACTCCTTCTTTTGTTGCTTCATTAAAAGAATAAGGTTCACAAAATAAGAAAGTAAAATTACTTGACTTATAAATATCAATTAGACAATGCACCTTTCTTATAATGAGTCAAAACCAAATATTGAAGGATCAATTTTAGTTGGATTTGACCAATGAGATCTTTCACTTAAGCTTTCTCCTAAAACTAACTCATATATAGTTTCATGTTGCTAAATTTTTACAAATTCAAAAAGAATATAAATGCTTTTGGAATCTTCATTCTTCTTTGTCCAACTTGTAAACTCATTAAACAAAATATCTCTATATATTTGTAATTGATTTGTGTTTGGATTAAAAAGGTGATAACCTTTGGATTCATCACTATAACTAATTCTTTTCCTTTCTTATTAAAATTATATTTTGTATGAAAGGTTTTTAAGGTGTAGGTAATGTTACCAAAGATTTTAAATTGATCTACCATTGGTTTGCAGCTACTTTAAGCTTTAAGAGGGGCTTTTTTGTGAACTACTTTTATGGATGAATGATTAAGGCTATGAACAATTGTATGAATCCCTTTAGGCCATAAGAAATTAGGAAGGTTTTTACCTTGCAACATGCTCCTTGCTATTTTAATATGTTCAGCAACTCCCTTTGATTGAGGTGTGTGACAAATAGTTAGTGGTCTTTGAATCTTATTTTTCTTGTAATTCTTTATAAATGGCTAGTAAATAGATTCACCACCATTATCTGATCTAACTACCTTTAGTTTATGTCCACTTTATCTTTCTACAAGAGCAATAAACTATGCAAAGGTAGGAAAAGCATCTAACATGTTCTTTAATTTATTTCCAGTTTGTCTTTCTATAAGAGCAACGAACTATATAAAGGTAGGAAAAGCATCTAAAATTTTCTCTAGGAAATTCAACCATGACATTCTTGTATAATCATTAACAAAAAGGGATAAAAACATCTATTTCCACTAAGTGATAAAGTATGCATAAGTTCTAAAGGAGCATATGTCCTTTATGAAGATTTAGAAGATGAAAGATGTTACATTTTACCATACATACAACCATCACAAACTTTTTCAGTTTCACAAATTTTAGGTAGTTCGATTACAATGGTTTTCCTTTCCAAAAGTTGTGGAGCTTAATAGTTGAAATGCCCATACCGTAAATGCCAGAGAAAGGTTTCATTCACTTCTTCACTTTGCAAAATTAAATTTCAATTTGCCTTTAAGGAGAATGGAAAAACATTGTTAAAGCACAATTTTACCTATACAAAAATTTTCTTATTTTTCTTATCAATGATATTGCATAGGTCATCATCAAATTAGTTTTAACCCTTCCATATCATCTATCGAATGCTTAGTATATTACTGATAATAATGAGAGCATATAAAATAACATGCATGAGTTTCCTACTGCCTTATTTAGACACCTTTTCCTTCAATTTTTATGATCTTTTTACCACTAAATTCTATTTAAGAAGAATAACCTTCATCAAGGTCTTCAAATTGTAAATTCTATTTAAGAAGAATAACCTTCATCAAGGTCTTCAAATTGTTCTCAATCTCCTATCTTATGCTTGCTACATCAACTATTAACATATCAAGCATATTGATTTTTTTTTTGCAACATCCATACAAGAAAATAAGACTTCAGTTTCGTTTGAGAAATTAATCACTTCATCGGTGTCTTCTTTTCTATCATTTTTATCTTAATACTAATAAATTCTTTAAGATTGATTTGGAATTTTACACTTCTTGAATCTGAATTAAAATATTTTGATTGATGATTGGATTTTTTTTAAATGATGCAATTTTGATTGCCACTCTTTTAGTTTTCATGACCTTTACTATGTTAGCCTTTTTTAAATGATGATCCCCATTTCTTCCTCTGGTCTTCATTTTTGGAATTATTCTCTTACAAGTTAATTTTAGACTAAAATTTTTTTTCAAAGATTGCTTTTCAGATTTTAGAATCATGTACTTATATGCTTCTAATAATCTGAATAACTCATATATAGAAAATTGGAACAAATTTTCAGACTCTTTAATAGTTACAACCATATAGTCACATCTTTATGGCATATTCCTTAAAATATTTTGAAATATTCTCCTTTATTCAATAGTGCCTTTACAACTTTTTATTTGATTGACAATTTCTGAGGTTATAGAGAAAAATCTCAATCATTTTTAATTTATTAAAATCTCTCCAGAGCCTTTTAAAGTTTGACCACAATGGTTTTGTTAGATCCTTGGCGCTTTTCCTCCAAAACATTTTAGGCCTTTTTTTTCCTTTTTCATTCTATAAATTATAGGAAATTTTGGCTTGCTCACACCTAGTTGAATAATTCTAAAAGCTTATGCATTTCTTTTTATGTTATCCTTGAATTCTTTTCCTTCTTCCTCTGACCATGACTCAAAACTTCCTTCTTAAGAGGGTTTTACATAATCACTCTCTACAACATTCCATAAGTTTTATGAAATGATTTTTTTTCCATTTGTGAACTCAAATAATCATAATGTTCTCTACTGAACATGAGGATTTGATTTTTATTGATAGAGAATAACAATATAATTTATGAATTCTTAAAAAAAGATTAGATACCAAATCTTGTTGGCACTAGCAGAAGATAGTAGAAAATTAAGATGAAAGTAGATTGATAAATGTGTCTAAGAAAATTGTAGTGCTATGGCTACAATAACATTTTTGTATTATTAGACTCTAGGTTTTTCTTCACTCTACCTTCATTAGTACATCAAGCTTGTAAAAACTTAATGAAACTTCTAAAGAATATATATTAAATCTTAAGCATTTAAAAAGGTTTCCTAGAAAATCTAAGAGGTCTTTTAGGAAATTACAAAGGTTTATAGAAACTACTAAAAATCACTTTAAAATTATGAAGAGATTTCATAGAAAATTTTAAATTAGTTTATTCTTCTAATACTTTCACCTTTATGTTACAAGGGGCATTATTAAAAGAAAATTTTAGGCTACAATAAGAATAAAAATGCATATGGTACCCCTAGAATCTTTAATATAGACAATATATGACTATATATGCAGCATTGATTAGATAAAAACTATGATGAAATTTATTTTCCTACTTATATTATTGATAGTTATATCTATTACTCATGCTAGACACCTAATTTTATAAGAGAAGTAGAATTTACTAACCTTGAAATGAAGATGGATCAAAGTCAAGCAATGGAAGCATAGTAAGATAATTAACTATGAGGTCTTTTAGGAAATCTAAGAGGTCTTTTAGGAAATTAAAAAGGTTTATAGAAACTACTAAAAATCACTTTAAAATTATGAAGAGGTTTCGTAGAAAATTTCAAATTAGTTTATTCTTTCAATACCTTCACCTTTATATTACAAGGGGCATTATTAAAAGAAAATTTTAGGCCACAATAGGAAGCATGCTTATGGTACCCTTAGAATCTTTAATATGGACAATATACGACTATATATGCAGCACTGATTAGATAAAAAACTATGATGAAATTTATTTTCCTACTTATATTGTTGATAGCTATATCTATTACTCATGCTAGACACCTAATTTCATAATAGAAGTGGAATTTACTAACCTAGCAATGGAAGCATAGCCAGAGAATTAACTATGAAATTTGGAAACTTATTTTTTTCTTTGAAAATAGCATCTTCCCTGAAAGTTATCAAATTAATTATAGCTAGCTAGCTCTTTATAAATTAATCTAGGAAATTTATTGACAGAACAGTAGTTTAATTATTTTTTATAAATAGCTAAAGACAAGAACCATCTATATTTCAACTGTGTATACTCAAAATTTGTATGGAGTCAAATCTTATACAAGTTGGCAAATTAATGCACATCATATGATTGGAATGCAGCGTTGAACTAGATCATAATAGCTAATATGTATTTAAATGTTGATTCATTTGATATACTACACTTAGTGATTATTGCCTTAGAAATGTTTAGGATACTCACTTTAGCTCATATTCGATCTTAGGAACATTTCAAAAGTGAAGAAACTAAATCAACCTGAAAGCATGTCCATTGAAGCCATCTTCTCAATTTTCATATGTTATTGATTCATAAAGCATAAGGAAGAAGAAGATTGAAAGCAAGAGAAGACAATTAAATTCCAAGAAAGATGAGACATATGCTGGAAACACAAAGAAGAATACTACATTGTAGCTCATGACTGTGTAGTATCTTAATTACACTAAGGTTTAAGGCATAAAGAATAAATGTGTGTGACGTGAACAGGGGCTAGGAAAATAAAGAAGTGTGACATGAAGATGGTTGGAAAGAGGAAAAAAACTAAAATGGTGTCGACTGTAGCATGAAAAAGTTGGGATAATAAAACAAAAATTATACAGCTACACATTTCGAGGGCTCTTACTCATAGCTGCATAGATTGCATAGACTGAATGTATATCACGTGAGTTACAGCTATTATTCTATGTTTAAATTATTAAAAAACAAAGGGATATTGAGGTGTTGGGCTAAACAAAAGAACGTGAGTGTGTAAGTGCTACAGAAAACATGGAAGAATAAAAACGTGGAGAGTTGGAATCAAGGGGAAGTAAAAGCGCAACACGTGTACATTTTATCTAATTTTTAGCCTAGCTGCCTTATGAGTCTGGAGGAGGGCTACGAAATTAGAGAAAAGAGGGAGGAAGTGTCGGCTAGAGAGGGGTGAAGTGGAGAATAAAAGAAGGGATAGATGAAACAAGGTAAAGACTGAAGGAGAGGTAGCAGCTGGATCACCTATTCAGTTAAGCCATCTCTCCATGCTTCAAAGCTAGTTTTTATCATAAAAAGAGGGTGGAAAGGTTGCTACATTTTTTAGAATAAAATGAGGAGTGTGAGGGTTAAAGTGGAGAAGGAAAAAAAACCAAAACTCCTATATGTTCTAGTGAAGAAAACGTGAGTGGAGGGTAGTTTTAACGTAGCAAGGAGAAGAGAAGAGAGAGCTAGCGGCAGAGAGTGTTTAACACATGTGAACAGTGAAGTGGTCCATTAATCTTTATTTGTCACATCATATGAACAGTATCAAATGGAGAAGAGAGGAGTGGCGTGGAATAGAGTGGAGGAGCTAGGTTTCCCCCATTATTTGTTTCACCACCGAAGCAGGGAGAAGATGGCTCATACTTGGAGAATAAAAATGAAGACAGAAGGCTAGCTTCCCGGTGCCAGTTCAAAGGGAATATCGATGCCAAGTCATGGTTGAGCTATTTTATCACTTTAACGTTGTAATTTCTTTTCGGATTGTTATTTTGTTGGTGTTGATTTGATTGGGCTTTGGGATTAATGATCTTAATATGTTATTTTGATTGTTTTATTTCAAACCTATTGTTAAAACATTGAATGTAATATGTAATTATTACTTTTGATGTTTGTGAGTAGCATTTAATGATCGTTAATCATTAAGAACAACATAAATTAGGTTATATAACCCGAACATGGGAGGTTCTACCTATATTGATCATTTTCCAATTTGTAATGCATCTGCCAAATTTAATCTAGAGATCATATCCTAGGTTATTTGGTAGTTAGGTTTAATTAATGATCGTATCTTGATTAAACACGAATTAAGGGAAAATCGGATTAGTAGAGCATTCTATTAGTCTCAAATCAATAGTCCGAAGAGAGTTGTAAAGATGTTAGGATGATGGATTATGCTTGATCATGTTTAGGCTGAGATTGACCCTAGAACCGAACCTTACTTATATTCAACACTTTTCCCATTTTTGATTGCTTGTTTTAATTTGTTTTGATAGTTTACTTTTATTTTAATTTCTAAATTGCTTAAAAATCCAAAAACCCCCTTATATTTTCCTTGCATCAATTACTTTCGTTATGAAAATTAACCAAACATTCCCAGTGGATTCGATCCCGACTCACCATAACTACAAATTTTAGTATGCAGAGTTAGGCAAATTTGACATTGCACTCGACACGCACTGTCATGAGCTTCTAAACAAAAGAAGGAGGATGGGAGCCTGTACAAAGCAACATTCACACTTACAATCTACAACATGTGGAGAGAAATAAACAAAATAATTTATAAATAGGGGGAAGTAAACAAACTACTACTTGCAAAGAACATTATCATCGAAATCAAAGCATTAGTTATAGCTAAATCTATTAATAATGAATTGTGAATAGGAATGAAGCAAGGATGGAACCTATTGCCCCTTGTTCTTGCTTTTAAAATGCATACTTAGGATCCTTTTGAGTTGACTCATTGTAAGGTTATATAATTAGTATCCCTTTGGGTGAACTCATTGTAATGTTGTAATAGTTTAACTATAATCAATAAAAATTTCTTCAATTTCCAGGAACATATTTTTATAAGTAGTATTGCTTACAATATTGGTATGTTTCACTTGTTAAAAAATTATTAATTGTATCATAGTCGTTTAACTAAATGAAAATCATAACTTTCCTATATGCAATATCTTATTGCTTTCAGTTTATTTGACACTAAGAGTTTAGTATAAACAACCGGATTAATTAATCACTCTATATACTCCTTAAGTTAATAAGGAAATTACACAGTAATTTTGAATGTTCACAAAATGCTAACTATTAGTAAATATGCCAATTACTACAAAGTGCATTATTTAACTACTATGAAATAAGCACTTTAGTTTATGCATATTTTTTCTTGATCATTTCCATTGTTCATTGCTAATGATTTTATTTCCAGTTTCCATTATTATCCAAAATTAAAGATGGATTAAAATAAATGAATCTTATGATTGGATATGAATATTTTTCTTGTTTAATCCTTAATCACATAAAAAGTTCATTAGCATCCTGAAAAATTATTATACGTATAATTTGTCACGTTGATTATTTTTTTTTACATTTTGGCTCACATTAATTGAAACATGTATTTGTGTTATGAAAGTGTTTGTAAGAGAAATAAGTGTAACGTATTATAAGTATCCCGTCTAATACTAAGATATTTCAAAATAAAATATGCTCGAAGAATGAATCATTACTAGTTAGAGATTTCCTTCCATATGGATGCAAGTCTTAAAGAAAATTTTATCTTTTATAATTGAAAAGGAAAAAGATTTTATTTGCATTTTAAATATTTGTTAATGCAATAAAAATATTAAAAATGACTAAATCATATCAACAAGCTTGAATTTAATGGAAATATTTTATTTTGCATATAAAAAGATGCTAATCCTTCTCCTTAAGTTCTCTCATCCTTCTTCTTCCTTTATGATCGTCTTCTCCATTTGCTTAACCAATTGATAAATACTTTATTGACCAAATATTTACTCCCTAATATTTAGCGATTAATGCTATAATATACTTAAGATACTTATTTTGGTTTATATTTTTTCTACGTATAAGTTAAAGGAACAAGAATCAAAATGAGATAAAAAGATATCATTTGATCCATCCTCTTGATGTCCAATCTTATTTGCCCTTATAAAACAAGAAGGAGATTATGAATTAGGCTGAAGATGAGACAAAAAAATAAAGAAATGAAGTTCCTACAACCTACATGGCCGTGTATAGGACCGTGTAACTCTCTAGAAATGTGTAGGAATTGAGAAGACACAATTTTAGCCTCTCCTACAACTTGCACAGTTAGTTATACCCCTATATAGCTCCCCATGTAGCTAATCAACACCATGTATGTTTATGAATTGGGGAAAAATGACGTACACAGTTAGTTACATGACTGTGTAGCTGACCGTGTGTTTCCTAGAACCTTAAATTTTACTATAAACAGACATTTAAGTAATCAAACAAGGAATGAAAGTTTAGAAGCATGAAAATGTGCATAACTCATACTTTTTGGGAAATTATAAGGAATTAATGCTCTTCCTTCCGACTCGAAGGGGATTTCAAGGTTGAAGAACACTTTTAGGCATCTCTTCATCTTATTGTGTTGTTCTCTCTCTTTAGAAATGGTTTGCGTTATTCTTTGCTTAATGTTTTAGGATCCATGTACGGATGATTTAAACACTTTCAATAGATTATTTATATATGAATCCATATCCAAAATCTAGATTATAATACGTAATCGTTGTAACTCTTATTCATTTGTGGTAAACTAATGGTTGTGAATCATTAGAGATAACATATCATGGGTCAAATGACCCATTCTTGTATGGTTGTTACCGAGATCAAGCTATTTTCCTAGTTCATAACGTAACTGTCACACTAAATCTAGAGAGCTTATTCTATGAAGTTTGATAGCTAGACCTAATTAAATTTATTATGACAATATTGGAGCAACCTACTTATATTTCAATCTTATCTTTCCCTTATGCATAAAGCACATTGCCATTGATTTTTACTTCTTCATGATCAAATGTCTTATAAACAATTTTTGCATACCGCATATTTATACTATAGATCAATTAGTTTCCTCTCTTACTAAATCCCTTGTTGGACAACCGCTACTTGTTCATTATTCCAAGTTTAATATCCTTTGTGAACCTTTACAGTTGTGGGAGTATATTGTCTTAACTGATTTTTTTACTAGAATTGTGCTATAATTACAATCTCAGATAGTATACCTGATCCATCTTGATAATGATAGACAACAAAAACTTCAAATCTCCTTTGTAAGTCTCCCACCCATATTAAAAAAAAAATTAAATGCACCTAAATTATAATCTATAAATAACATTATTTCTATGTATAGATTTACAACTTACGTTCAAACTTTTGATGTTACTCTAACTCACATACAAGAATAATTGAAGTTTTTTAAGAACAATACTTTACACATCTTAATACTCTTTACAAAGTGTATCCTTAGTAATTAGTGTACCAAATATTAACAATTCGTATGATTTAGCTTATTAAAAAATATTAATACAAATCATAAGTTAATATAAAACTTTTTATAAGTGTTAGGAACCAAGATTGCTTAAGTTACCCCTCACCAAATTTTATATTAGGTGAATTTTGAGAGCAAAGAAACTCACCATACTTCTTGTGACTTGAAGTGAAGAAGAATCAGAACAATTATAGTGCAACCGTGTCCTGATTAAGTAAATTCTGTATTTCATATGTAATCTTTTTTCCTTATCGAACTCATTATTCAATGACCATTTAGTCAATATTGAATATAATTCATGACGAAAAGACAACTGTTGGCATTTCTTTTGAAAATGAATATACAAATGCCAATAATTGTTAGAAGAATTATGTTTGCCTTTATTTTGATTGAAGGTTAACACGTAGCCCTTTGTTTCACTGTGAATGTGTTTGCGAGCGTGTCAAGAATTTAAAGTGATTCTAAACTAGGAAATAAGGAAAAAATATATTGCGACTCGTAATTTAAGACTGAAATCAAACAATTATGTATGCTAAAAAGGGACAAAAAAATCTAACAGAAAAGAACTTTGTTTTATTGATAAACAATTCGGCAAAACACAATGACGAAGAAATTGAAAATTACTAATGACAATTGAAAAGAGAAGACTATGCTAAACAATTAGAGAATTGCCGAAAAGTAAACTGAAAGATTTACTGGGGTGCCAGACTTTTGATATATGAGATGTTGGACCCATTTTTTCTGCTTCCAAACTTCTATTTATAGACAAAACTGATGGGTGTCCAGCCTTGATCAAACTTGCAATATGATAAAACGTTATCCTGCCAGATAGAGATAAAATTTGGCCTGGTGTCTATCAGGTTTATCAACTTATCTTTTCATTATCTTAGACTTCAAGACTCCCACTCCAACTCAAATTCTACTGCTTTCCTCTTTGCTGGACACTAGAATTTTAATGGGCCAAGATCAGTGGATTTCTTTTAGACTTCGAACTATGGGCTCTCTTTGAGCTTCAGGTTTTTGGCCCAAAACAATAAAAATGGGTCGAACCCATTTTTGGTGTAAACATTTTCACCTGCACCATTGGGCTTACAAATATACGCCTTATGGTGTCCCTTCACTTACTTAGAAAATCATTTAGCCAATGCCTTTACTTAGAGTAGCTTTTGGACACTTTGAATACCTCTCCAAAACCCAAACCTAAGGTGGAACCCATTTGACACTCTCTACAAACAAAACCCCTCAGCTTCCAAAACCCCAAATGTCGTCGATGTTACCCTAAACCACAAACCAAAGACCACTCCACGCTATTCAACAAGAACCCAAAAGGCCGATTTGAAAACCCCACGTAAAATCTCCTCATCATCCTTGAATCACACCTCTAACGCTTCAACACCATCAATACTATTAAACAGCCCTTACGCGGCCAACCCTCAGCCACTTCAAGAAGTTTCGTCGTCGTCAATAATAACAGGTAAGCCCACATTTCTTCCTTCCCTGTTCCATTTCCACCAAATTACAAACCTTAAGAACTCGTGTTCTTTTCCAAAAAAACCACCTAAACTCTTCCTTTTCTATCACCGGAAGCCCAAAAAATCAACCAACAACATGTCAGGTATAACTTTCTTGAACTCCTTTATTTTGCTTTTCGGGTGACCGTTGTAATTTCTGGTGACCTTGAGAGTTCCCAATGACCTCCAAGGTTTTAGGTGTCTCTTAAGGTTTTTGGTGTCTTTGAAAGTTTGAAGTTTGAAAATTGTTGTTTGGTTGGAGTAGCGGATATTGGGATGTATTTTAGAAGTGTGTTTGCTTGCAGATAGCTTTATGAACTCCCAATTACAGAGGGAACTCTGCTGAAATTTCTCCAGAAACTGACTTTCCACTTCTTTATTGCAAGCTCAAAAATCCATCCAGCTCTTTCTGAATTAATGAACCTGGTCACCGAGCAGGTATAGCCTTTCCTTCTTCTATTTCCATGTCCTTCAAGAATTTCCTTTAGTCTAAAACATCTTTGCTTGTATAGGGTGACGCTAAACAGTGCTTGACGATCTCTCCGTTTTTCTCAACCCCTTCGGGAATTCCTTTCCCCTTCTTAAAGGAGAAACCCTCCTCTTTCATCACAAACAGTTCTCCACGCCCAGCAAGCAAAGGACGTGGATTCCAAATGTTTCAGAGTACAGAGCTTGGGTGGCCAACTTACAGCCACACTTTGAAAGTCAACAGAAGAAGGTTGGCGTGGCTGACCTTATTGAGCTCGCCCTACACCAACAGCATTTTGACAGGGATCTTATCCTGGGAGGCTTGCATTTTTAGAGCCACAACTGTAACTCCTTTATTTTTTCCCACGATCCAATGTCAGTGACCTTGTGGGACATAATGACAATCACAGACCTACCTCTGCAAGGAAAGGAGGTAGCCTCTAAAATTGTCCTAGAAGAAGACAGTTCCCTAGAAGATGCACTTGCCTCCCTACACACAACTTCTTCATTCAGTGGAGTAAGTGTCTCTTAACTTGGCTACTACTTTCTTTTCCTCTACTTCTTGGCATTTCTAACTACTTATTTCTTTCTCTTGTAAGTGGTGAGACAGGCCAAAGATCTGGACCTACCAGGTCAAAACTTGGCGTTGATGTGGTTCTTGGTTAACAAGTACATTATTTGTTCCGCAACGGGGAGGTTTTCAAAGGAGACTAGAAACCTGGCCCTCGCACTCTATCCAGTTCGGCATGTCTCCTTAGTTACCATCTTTCTTGACCACTATTATAGGGGTATGTATGTAGCTGTCACTTCTAATCCCTTCAAAGAGCTCCCTCCATCTGCTTGGATTCTTCAACTCTGGCTCCTTTTATACTTTCCGGCTCTGCGTTCTCCTACCACTATTTGGATAAACAAAGTGGCACCTGGAATCACAGCTTCTTACTGCTCTTACCCCTTACTTTAGGAAGACATAGTGAGGTATTTCAAAAATTTGAAGGAACAGGATGCTCCTCCTGTGTTTCTTTTTGACCTTGGTGAGGAATGCGAAGTCCTTCCGGTACCTCTACAGCATTATATGCCTGGCCTGCTACACGAAAGAAAATGGCACCTGGTGTGTGAAGCTAGGCATATATTGACTGGGACCTCCGCTGCTTTAAAGGGAGGTGGTAAACAGATGGGAGTTTGTTGTGAAATCTACATGCCACAACTGTGGTGTAGGCAGTTTGGTCTAACTCAGGGCTATCAAGACAATATCCAATGTCTTTCTAGGCCTGACGGTAGTAGGGTCTCTTTGTCAGAGGCCAAAATCAAGGAATTTTTTGAAGGACGATAGGAGAAGTTGTCAAACACCCAAATCAAACCAATCATCAGTGTTGAAGAAGACCTGACTTCTATAACCTGTTCTTTCGATTCCTGGTGGAGGAATGTTTCTCAAACCTTCATCTTTTCCATGGGTGCTTAAGGTATGTCAGGTATATTTTTTACCCTTCTGTCTTACTTATCCAAGACCATATGTTGATTCTTAACTTTCTCTTTTATTCTTAGGTATCCTCATATCCTCAGCTTCCAAAGGAAAATCACCAGTGGCCTCTGCCAAAGGCAAGACTCGTAAGGCCGACCAAGGTAATAACCACTTATCCTCATCTCCTTCTTTTCTTTATTACTTCCTTATTTTACCTTCTGGTTTATAGGTCCTTCTAGTGAAAAGACACCCAAACAACTCAAGTTCTCCTCTAGTGTCAAAACTAAGAAGACATTGGACAAAAAGAAAACTGTCTCTGCCAGTTCCCGCCGATCAGGGAGACTGACTGGCCAGCCAAGATTCACGGCAATCACTGGTACTCTGGAGGTCACTAGTGATGAAGACTTAGAGAGGGCAGATGAGGAGGAGGAGGTTTTGAGCTTTCATGAGGTCACTCGGAGTGAAGAAGCTACCGGTGACCAAAAGGACACCAAACCTGTGGTCACCGAACATATCATGGACACTGGAATTCCTGAAGTCTAGGACACCAGAATAGTCGGTGACCAACCTAAACTGGTATGAACTTTATACTGCCAACTTGATTCTTCCTTTAGGCTAGTAACATCCTAACTGACTTGTTTTTACTCTTTTGCAGACCTTGGCTTCTATTAGTGCCGCGTTGGAGGAAGAGCTTTCTTGGGAGGATCCTTTAGCTGTCATGGACCTAAGCATTTTTATCCTCCTTCTATAACCCCAATTATGGTGTCCCCAGAGGAGGTGGCTGCCACTACAAAGAAGGTTAAGGCTTTCTTTTCTTCCAACTTTGATGCCCTGAATGAAGCCATTGTACAGGAATCACTCTAGGCTATGGAGATTCTGATGTCCTCTGATCTTTTGGCCACTGAGAAGGTGGTGTTGAATTCTTTGAAAGGCAGGATCAGCAACCTGAGGGCCTAGTTCTCAAATTGGTCCAGCAAGAAGGAAGACACCAATCAGCAAATGAGTCATTTCCAGACTTTGAATTCTTCTTATGGTCTCCAAAAGAAGGCAGTAGAGACCCTTTCAGAGGAAATCAAGAAATCCAAGTTGGAAGCTAATAATCAAATTACTCAGATAAAGGTCTGGGAGGATAAGATCAAGGTACTACAGGAAAAGATTGCTGTTGTGCAACAAAAGATGTCTGGACGTTGGATCTCCTTGGTGGGCTTGAAAGAAACCTTAGGGGGCGTTTGGTTTGAGGGCTTAGGAATGAAGGAATGGAATAATTGTAAAAAAAAGTATTTGCTTTGGAGTTTTCAATTCCAGGGGGAATGGATTTATCCCATCAAATTTGGGAATCTACTAAACCCATCAAGGAGTTGAGTATCGAGTTTTCATTCCAATCTAAGTTTTTATCACGTTTATTTTTTACTCTTTTACCCCCAGCTTTTGCCCTACCATCCTCTTTACTTCCTTATCGCCTCTTAATTCCTTACTAGGGATGTCAATAGGTCAAGCCAGGCTGGGCCCAGCTCGAGCTGGCCCACGGACGGGCTAGCCAGCCCATGGCCCGCCTGGCTTCGGGGGCCTGGCCAGGTCGGGACGACCAATTTATATATATATATTTTTTAAAAAAATAATACAAAATGGTGTCGTTTTGGATAAAATGTGTAGGCTGCATGTCGGGCCTTAGCTCGTGAGGACCAACTAGGTTTAGCCTGTGGCTAGGCCCGGTGGACCATGATCTACCCATAGCCCTGTCAACTAGGGCCAAAAACAGGCTGGGCCGAAATTGCCATCCCTATTCCTTACGATCTCCCATCCTGCCTTATCGCGTCTCATCAACGAAGGAATTTTTTGTTCTACGCCTCTATATGAGAACTGATTATTTTTTTACTGTAAGTTAAACATATGGAGATAGCCCCAATAAACATATAAAGGGAAATTTATTTTCATTTTTATTGAGGGTAAAAATGGTATTATATTATCTTTCATTCTTATTAATGCAACAAACCAAACAATATTATTGGTATTAGTACAGAAACCCAAGTTACAAACCAAACATCATTTTTTTATTTTTCATACCCATCTCCATCCCCTTATACTATTATACCCATATCCATATCCAACCACGTGCTCAAACCAAACGCCAAGTTAAAGATGAGGAAATAAGAGGCCACCGAAAGTGGAGAAGAACTGAAAAAGCTCTACCCCTCCATTGTGGCTTGTTCTTCTAGTATGAGGGAAGCGGAGAGAACCATCAAGGACTGCCTACTCCAATGGGACGAAATTAGACATACCCGGTACTCATTCCTTAATATGTAGAACATTTGTTGACTGTTGTTTGTATAGCCTGCTCTGTAAGCGGCTTATTTTGAACAGATTTTAATGTTTAGCTTAGCATTGTTATAACTCATATTTGCTATCATTGAATGACAAGCAAGAACTTTATTTCATTTGTTTGGCACAGAGCCAACTATTTTTACATGATTTTGGGCAGCCTACTTTATAAATTTTTATCAGTAGCCTCCCAAATTACATGCATTTGAATTTTATTCCTTTTGGATATTCTCCCACATAGTGGGATAATATTTCTTCAAGTACTTGCCATTGATATATTTATTGTGAGTTTCCCTAGATAGACTTGATAACGAATATGCATTCCCAGGCAGCACCTTCTAGACTTTGAATGGCCCTTTCTAGTATGCCGACCACTTCCCATACACCCGATCCTTACTTCCAATGGGTAGCACCAACTTCCAGACCAAATCACCCTCTTCAAAATTCTTCCTTTTCACCTTCTTGTTATAGGCTCTAGCAACCTTCTTTTTTTGCAGAATCATTCTATTGAGAGCATTCATTCTCACTTGATCCAATTCATCTAGTTCCATCATCATTGCTTGCGAGTAGTCCTCTGGCATTAAATTACTTTGCCACATGGGCTTACTCTAGTTGCGCTTCATTTTGATGTCCTGTATGCCCACAGAGTTTCGAAAAGAAGATTGTGCCAGTCCCTAGGATTATCCTTCATCATCTTTAGCAAAATATTGATTATGACTTTGTTTGAAGCCTCTGCTTGTCCATTTGCATGAGGATAATAAGGACTTGACCTTAGCAATTTAATACCATAATCCTCCGCGAATTCTCTGACCAATTCTCAAGTGAACATTGTTCCTTGGTCAGTGATAATTGACTTGGGAATCCCAAACCTATGGATCAAATTTTTCTTGACGAACCGAATGAAGTCCTTTTGCTTGACCTTCTTCATTGGTAAAGCCTCCACCCACTTGGTAAAAAAGTTCGTGGCTACTATTATGAAAGAATGGCCTTTGGATGATGCAGGACAAATTTTTCCGATCAGGTCAATGGCCCACCCTCGAAACGGCCATGGCTTAATTATACTTCTCAACCCTGCGGCCGGTATTCTTTGAATTTTCCCATGCTTTTGACACTGTTTACAGCCTTTAGCATACTTGAAACAATCATCAAGTATGCGAGGCCAGTAATAACCATGCCTACGAATCAACCAACGCATTTTTTCTCCGGATTGATGAGCGCCACACACACCCTCATGAACTTGTTTCAACACTTCCATAGATTCCACAGGACCTAAGCATCTGAGGAGAAGACCATCGACACTTTTCCTGTACAGATTGGCTTCCACCAGGAGATAATTTAGCCCCTGCATCTTGATTCTATAGGGTGTCTTTCCTTTTGGATTTTCCAAGTACTCTCTGATAGAATTTCTCCAATCACCAGCACACTCTACATCAGTATTGAACACATCCACTGGCATCCCTCTTTCTTTGATAGAAGGATGATTTTTCTTCTAGATAAGGACGAACTTATACATCAGTTCATCAAAAACTTTCACTCCTGAGGCCACCCTAGCCATTGAATCAGCTTCCCAATTGTCCTCTCGTGGAATGTAGAATAAATCCATGCACTTAAATCATCTAACAACTGAATTGCAGCAGCAAAATATGGAGCCAAAAAAACTAATGCACTGATATTCACTGTTAGTTACCTGAAAACCAATTGCGAATCTCTATATATAGCTAAATCCTTGACACCCAATTCTTTGAGAATCTCCAATCCAATTATTAGAGCCTTATACTCGGCTTGATTGTTAGTGCATGGAAAGTTAAGATTAAAAGAGAGCATATTTTTGATACTTGCTAGAGATATGACAACAACTCCTACCCCAGCAGCATCATTTGCACTAGACCAATCAAACTTAAGAATCCACAGGGCTCTTTCTGAAAAAAAAAACACATTCAAGTCAAGTTCTTCAATGTCAGGGACTTCTAAACTAGGATGGTCAGCCAGAAAATTTGTGATAGCTTGCCCTTTCACCGATTTCTAAGGTAGGAACTGCAAAGTAAATTCGACTAAAGAAATAGCCCATTTTCCTATTCTCCCAGTAATAATCAGCCTTGTCAATATGTACTTAATCACATCAGTGTTAGACACCACAAACACCAAATTTTCAATGATGTAATGTCTTAACTTAGTGCACGTAAAATTTAAGACCAGACACACTTTTTCAATTGAAGAATACCTGACTTCAGCATCTTTGAGAGTCCTACTCAAATAATAAATAGCTTGCTCATTACCTTTAGTGTTGTTTTGAGCTAAAACGCATCCGATTGAGGTTTCTGAAGCTGCTAAGTATAAATGGAGGGAATGATCTTTCCTTGGCAACATGAGCACTGGTGGTGAAGATAAATACTCCTTGATTTTATCAAATGCTTGCTGATGTCTATCTTCCCATACAAACTCCTCTTCTTTCTTTAGTTTGAGCAGTTCCAAAAAATCCTTTGTCTTGCTTGCCAAGTCGGAAATAAACCTCCTTAGGTAATTAATCTGACTCAGGAACCTTTGTAGTTCCCTTTTGCTTCTAGGAGGCTTTGCCTGTGCAGTCACTTTAGCTTCGTTATCATCAACCTCCATGCCCCTCTGATGGACCATAAATCCGAGAAAATTTCCAGCTCTGACTCTAAAAGCACACTTTAATGGATTGAGTTTGAGCTGATGTCTCCTCAGTCTCTCAAATCCTTGCATGAGAGGTTCTACATGGTTACCTTATTTTTTAGACTTGATAACCACGTCATCGATGTAGACTTTAACAATTTTCCCAATGATATTATAGAAAATGAGGTTTATGGCTCTTTGATAAGTAGCTCTAGCGTTCTTTAGCCCAAAAGGCATCATAACCCATTCAAATGTGCTGATTGCTCCTGGACACCGGAACGCTGTTTTATGAATATCATTTTCGGCAATTTTGATCTGATTATAACCAGTAAAACAATTCCAAAATGTTAACATTTCATGGTTGGCAGTGGCATCAATAAGCATGTCACTAACCGACATTACATATACATCCTTAGGTGTGGCGGCATTTAAGTCCCGGAAATCTATACACACTCTAATTTTTCCATTTTTCTTGAATACAGGGACTATATTTGCCAACCACCCAGTATACTGAGCTGGTCTAATAAAGCCTACTTTGAGGAGCCTCTCTATTTCTTCTTTTACGTTCATCTCTACTTCCTTAGACATTCTCCTGGGCGGTTATTGAAAAAGACGAAATTCCGGCTTGATGGGCAGTTGTTGTTCAACTAAACTCCGACTTAAACCTGGCATATCCTTGTAATTATATGCAAAGCAGTCTTTATACTCGTGAAGCAGCTTGATTATTTCTTCACGCAACTCCTTATTAGTAAGCCGACTGATGTATGTTGCTTTAGGATCCTCGACAGTATTTAAGTTGATTTCTTCTAAAGGGTCCTCTACTTGAAGTCTTTCATCTTTCATTTTGGATGGCGCGACTTGTAGCTCCTCCAGACTTATTTCATCTCTTATTATTCCTGGGCTTTCTCCCTCATAAACTAACTCTGTTTCGAAAATCTCAACTTCATAGTTGGCCATTAATTATTTCCTAGCCTGGTACAAAATTACTTCCAGGATGACCCTTGCAGCTACTGATTGGCCAACGTCTTCTTCCATCAACCTAAAAGGCTTATGCTTTTAGTCTTCTCACTAGCACTAGTTGCTTAGAGCAGCAAATGCTTGTCCTTAGCAAATTTCATCAATGTAGGTCTGTCTTCTTTGTGCAAACCTTCAAAAGTAATTGGTGTGGTATCTCCATGTTAATAGCAGGCGTCCACTAAATTGACTTCAGTGCTGAAAGGATTATTATCTGCCTTAACTATTTCTACGTTATTGTCATGCTAGAAAAACAAGAACTAGTGAAGGGAAGATGGCACACACATGTTGGCATGAATCCATTCTCTGCCCATAAGTAACTTGTAATTTGCATTTGTGTTGATTACGAAGAAAGGAGACACACACGTCTTACTCCCCACTGTTATTTGTAGCGGAATTACTCCCAATGTTCTTGCCACGTCTCCAGTCACCACTAAGTCAGTAACAATGATATCTTCTTCTCTTTTCCTAAGCCCCAATAACACTTTTAAGGGAATCACATTTATAGTTGCTCTATTGTCCACCAAAACTCTGTTCAGTGGCCTCCTATTGGTACAAGTCCGTATGTACAGTGGCTTAGTGTGATTCACTATTAACAGCTTGTCGAATGTCAGAGTTTTGCTGTCTTTAGTCTCCTGCGATTTCTCTGAGAATTTTTCCACTGCATTTTGTTCTTCTTTTACAGCCTAGACTTATTCTTCATCTTTTGGTTTGTCCTCCACTTCGTCATCAAGATCGACACGGTGAAAAATAGTTGGCAACAACACAGAAGCAGCTTCCACATAATAAACAGGGATATCACCAACATTGGATTAACTTTTTACTTGTTCCTCTACATCGTCATCCTCTATTGCCTTCCTTCTGAATTTATTCTTCTAAATTCCTTCTTCACCTTGCTCAACCATCTGCTTAGTAATGTTGGCTAGCTTCTTCCCTTTATCAAGCATCTTTTGTTTCTTCACAAAGTGTGTCATGGCTTGAACTTGAAATTTTATTTCCAGATCTTCTTTTTCCTAGAAAAGTCTCTTGGCCAACTTCTTGCGCTGCAACCTTCTTTTCCTTATTTTAGCGTTTTTCTAAGCAGCAGTAAACATTTTCTTTTTATTTTCCTTTTACTTTCCACCCGAATCCACTCTCCAGCTTTCTTGGGCATTGGTGGCTTAACAAATTTCGGGTGACCACCAGTGCTGATGACCAGCTAGTCACCAATTCTTTCCAGTGCAATGACTCTCTCCTAACTTTTAGAGGCAGTGGTCATGTTGTCTTTCCTTTTCTACACTTTCCATCCTTTCGGCCTCCAAACTTGATTCGTATGCTTCTAACTCCTTTTTTGGTTAAGCCAATTCCTCATGTCAACACTTGCTCGTTCACTGACCCCACCGAAAATGGATTTTTGTCAATGAGCATTGCCTCTTCTGGGAACTTGAGAATTTTCCTGTTAATGCGATCCTAGATTACGTTCCTGAAGGCCCAGTACATGTTAGTGGAATAAGTCCACGCATTATGATATTTGCAATAGTCTTTGGCCTTCATCTCCTCCTTGGTAGGCAAAACGTGATCTTCTGGCAAAGACATAATATCGATTTTCATTGGCTAATCAAAAATTTCAGATGTTCTACTTACATCGAAGGTGCATTTGTTCCCCCTCTTGTCACCATTTTGTTGCGTTCCAGGAGGCATCTTTGCCAAGTGTGGGCATACTATGCTCTTAGTATCCGATACGGCAGCTATAGCAACTTCTACTTCAGCGTTATGGACTTCCTTGAAATAAGTCCCCATAGTCTATTTTTCAGCTTATCGTCTTCTTTAAGCAGCTGCTCGTATTCTATCACCCTCATAGCCAACTCAAAAAAGTCTCTAAAATCCATGCCTTGAAACTTTTTCCTTAGCTCTAGGTCCAAACCTTTTTTTGCCATCATCGCGAACTCAGTTTCCGGAATATTGATTCTGCACTTGTTTCTCATTCTTTTGAACCTAGCAATGAAATCATTCGCCTTCTCTCCAATACGCTGAGTAAGCCTGGACAAATCCGAGATATTGACTTCGAGCTCACATCTGTAAAACTGAACGTGGAAGAGTCTTATCATATCTGTCCAACTAAACACGAAGTCTCTTGGCAGTGACACGCATCAAGAGAAAGCAGCTCTAGTTAACGAATTTGGGAACAATTTCAAAAGCAGATACTAGTATTTCTCATAGCTAGAAAATTCCGAGTATTGAGTGATGAACCTCGCTATGTGCTCGATGGTAGATTATCCATCTTCTCTAGAAAATAATGTAAAATCTGGGATTTTTACACCCCTGAGAAAAGCTTCCCTGTCAATGAATTCAGGATAAGGCTTCCTAAATTCAGGTCGAACAATTTGATTGAACCCAGCCCCATATAACTCTTGGGAAATCTCGCACAGCTTATCCCTGGTAATGTGATCTATCGTCTGAGTGTTTTACCCATACATTGCCTGGCCCATGGTCACCGGCTGTTGAACTGCTTGGTGACTTATACTCCTTGGGAATGCCTGCATATGGTTGGTCACCAGACTCCTATTGCCTCCTAAGCTCGTTTCCTCTTTATAAAGGTGAGGTTGAGTCATTGGTCTAGTGTAGCTGTGGAAATGAACAGGGGTCTTGTTGTTGATAGACACCGGAGGCAAAGTAGTTTTTGATGTCTCATCCCTTTTGTGTGGTAGCTAGTAGGTGGAAACCAGCTGTTTATCCTTATTGGGGCTATCAATTCTGGTAGATTATCCCCCGAGCTCCTTCACAGGAGAAGTTTCTCCTAGCTTGACAATCATGGCTGTCAACTTCTCACTTCAGTTGGAGTAGTCTAGGTGCAACTGACTGATTTTCTACTGCCACTGGTAGCTTGTTGGCCTGCAATTCAATTTGAAGCAATGGCTTGCTTAACCCACCTCCGCCTATGATTTTGTCTTTCTCCAGCAAGGCAGATCCACTTATTGCGGCCAAAATTTCTTTGTGATTACACTGCGTCGTGTAAACCAAAGTGTTCAAAAGAGTGTCAGTTTTAGCTGTTGATTTTTCTATGGCCTCCAGAACTTCATTAATAGGATCTCAATGTTACTTACCCAACTTAACTCAACGGATTGAGCCTGATCTTTCTGCGCTGCTATTGCAACGATTTCCATGTTATCATCTCCACTGATGGAAATGTCAGTACTCTTACTAGATCGTGTTTTCGTCTTTGTGTGGTCCCACCGAGCGTGCCAAAAATATGTTTGCCTTTATTTTGATTGAAGGTTAACACGTAGCCCTTTGTTTCAGTGTGAATGTAATTGTGAGCATGTCAAGAATTTAAAGTGATTCTAAACTAAGAAATAAGGAAAAAAAGATATTGCGACTCGTAATTTAAGACTGAAATCAAACAATTATGTATGCTAGAAAAGGACAAAAAATCTAACAGAAAAGAACTTTGCTTTATTGATAAACAATTCGGCAAAATACAATGACGAAGAAATTGAAAATTACTGATGACAATTGAAAAGAGAAGACTATACTAAACAACTAGAGAATTGCCAAAAAATAAATTGATAGATTTGTTGGGATGCCAGACATTTGATATGTGAGATGTTGGACTCCTTTTTCTGCTTCCAAACTTCTATTTATAGTCAAAACTGATGCGTCTCCAGTCTCGATCAAACTTGCAATCCGATAAAACTTTATCCTGTTAAATAGAAATAAAATTTGGCCTGGTGTCTATCAAGTTTATCTGTTTATCTTCTCATTATTCTGGACTTCAAGACTCCCACTCTAACTCAAATTCTACAGCTTTCCTCTTTGTTGAACATTGCATTTTTTATGGGTCAGGATCAGTGGATTTCTTTTGGACTTTGAACTATGAGCTCTCTTTAGACTTCGAATTTTGGCCCAAAACAGTAAAAATAGATCGAACCTATTTTTTGATGTAAATAAATTCATTTCAGCGTATGTTTATACCCAAAAAGGGAGCATGACTGATGAGCCATGGATTTCCAACATTGAAACATTCGACTCTATTCGCTAACGGCTTTATTTATCTTTAATTATACTATCGATCTTTTGTTGGAATCTAACCCTGATCGAATCACGAGCGCAGCGGAAACAACAAAAATTTTTACGGATTCCGAGCGGATCCCAATAATTGTATAAACTTGAATAAAACATTAAACGATTTAGAAATCGTACCTTGTTCGCTTTACTGTTGAAAAATCTTTAGAACTTTTCCAATCAATCAATCACGAGCTGTCCAAGCGTCCAGCCTCTAATGGTATCCACAGAGCAATTCCCAAACTGTTTTGAGAGGAAAA
>JANZXR010000003.1:20219935-20247581 GCA_027575705.1 Erythroxylum echinodendron
ATTTTGTTTCCGAAACTTTTAGCTCATCAAGCCATTCACGAAATTAACATAATGAACACATCAAAACAATCACAATTCATAATCACATAAGCACATCAAAAATAGTTCGGGTGGGTCCAAAATAGAATATACTACACATTCCTGCGAAGCGGTCGTGTGTAGCCGTGAACTTATAGGAGTCCGTGAGGAGCTCCATGCCACTAGCGGGCAGGCGGGAGAAGCCTATAGATAGAGAAGTGCACTTGATTCTTAAGGGACCACCACAAAACCCATATAAGCATGCATTTCACAATTTTCACATATATCAGCCAAAATGGCACTTTTCCGAAAGAAAAGTTCATAGCATATATTCTTTCAAAGATGACTTTCATATTCTTTTTCACATGTCATACCAAAATGCAAATATTTACACAATTCATTTACACACAAAAGACACATGGTAAGGATTTCAAACCATCTTAAAAGTAATAAATGCAAAATTTCAAAGTTGTTGGAAAGCATTTAATTGCATTTATTAAAGAAACTTAATGAGCTTATTTACTTAATTATTAAGATGTCACCCACCTTGAATCATTTTGCTCTAGGCTTGTTCAAGTGGCCTCTCCTCTACCTCCTCTTGCTTTACTTGTTCTTCTTCAAAAATACAAAAATCCCAAAATTACAAGAAATTTGAAATTGGAAAACCTAAGGAAACAAAAGTATGAAATAAAATCTAGAACGACCATACCCATGCTTTTCCCTAAGCCATTTGAACCAAAATCCATCAAAAATCTGAAAATATTTAGACAAAACTCACCTTAAAAACTTCACCCACGAATTTGCTTCTTGTCTCTAATGGAAGATTAAACCTTCCTCTTTCCCTTTCCTTCTTGTTAAGCTCTCAAAGACACCTTTCTAAAGCAATGAAAGGTGAAACCCTTATTTTTTTTCTTCTTCTCTTCTTCTCCTCACTCTCAACCGAAACTCACTCTTTCTTTTTTTCGTAAATTCGTTGTTCTTTTTTCAAACAAGGCAAGAACCACGATTTTTGTTTCTTCCTATCTTTTTCAAGAAACTAAAATGACCTAAATACGTCTCCTTATAAGCCTTAACCTTTAACAACTTAAATGATCTTCCCAGATTGTCATTAAATAATCTTGCTCTTTTAATTTTAACTAACACCATAAAATTCTCTAACTTAATCTTAATTTCTCCTTTTTATTTCCATCAATCTAGAAATAATTTCCTCCACCCATAAATATTATGATTAAATCCTAACCAAAACAAATTAATCAAAATTCAATCTTAAAAATAACTGAACACATACTTATTTAGTAAGAAAAGGAAATCGGGGCCCAACAACTTAAGGGAAAACTGGGATTAGTAGAGCATTCTATTAGTCTCAAATCAATAGTTCAAAGAGAGTTGTAAAGACGTTAGGATGATAGAATATGCTTGATCATGTTTAGGTCGAGATTGACCCTAGAATTGGACCTTACTCATATTCGACATTTTAATCATTTTTTTGCTTTTTTAAATTGTTTTCGATAGTTTACTTTGATTTTATTTTCTAAATTTATTAAAATCCAAAACCCCTTTTTATATTTACTTGCATCAATTAATTTTGTTACAGAAATTAACAGAACATTCCTTATTGATTCAATCCTAACTCACCATAACTACAAATTTTAGTGTACAAAGTTAGGTAAATTTTGTAGTGCACTTGACACATAATGTCACTACTACATTAAAGATCAAAATATTTGGATTGTTAGGCTTCTTAGTAATGCTTCTTCTCTTTTGAAATTATTTTTAAGGATGAGAACCAACATTAGAAACTCACGTGTAAACATTATAAAGAATAGCATACAAACCTCTTTTTAGTATGATTATGGTCTCCTTTGGGACCTGTTTTGTTGGATGCTAATTAATGGAATGAAATGATATAGAATGAAATGGAACGGAAAGTTTATAATGGAATGGAATGTAATATAGTGAAAAGTTATTTGGGAGGAATGAAAGGGTTCATAATGTAATGTAGTAAAATGTTGTTTGAAAGATGGATGGAATGGAATGTAATGTAATGTATAATAAATGACTATTATACCCCTAAAATAAATGCAAAATAAGAATATATTCTAACATAAATCAAGACTCCTTCTGGATATGAAATTGATAGCTTATTATCTTGAATAGAATACGAAAATTATCCAACGAAATAACTTAATATCAGAAAAATGCATATTCAAGCAATTCAACATCAACATCAACATCAACATCAGCTGCACCATAACCTTAAATCCATATCTCATCTACCTCAAATCCATAAAAAACCATTCACTCATCATAATAATCCACCTTTCATTTTCCAAATTTATCGGTGATGTATATTTGGGGGAAAGGGATGGAACTCAATGATGGGCACTTATATGCCAAGTTTGTGCTTCGATAAGCTTTTAAAAAGCCAACGTGAATGCAAAATCACCAATCTCAGTG
Organism: Erythroxylum echinodendron; assembly: GCA_027575705.1. Classification (NCBI taxonomy): domain Eukaryota; kingdom Viridiplantae; phylum Streptophyta; class Magnoliopsida; order Malpighiales; family Erythroxylaceae; genus Erythroxylum; species Erythroxylum echinodendron. The sequence continues at coordinate 20,222,411 of JANZXR010000003.1, forward strand.
CACCAATTGCAGGCACATTACCAATTTGTTATATTTGCTTCTGATGGACTTTAGGAGCATGCAAGCAATCAAGAAGTAGTTGATTTGTATAACACCTATAGCCATTTGTAATCAATCGCCTAACGATCTACTTCAACTACTCATCCTCTGATTCTCAGTTCCTCTTGTTGATTTATTTCACATTCTGCTTATATAATACAATAGAAAATTGTTATAATTTATTCCATCTACTCTTAAAAAGAGTAATTGTGTAGCGATATTACTTACCATGCTTGAATTTTCATTTTTTCATCTTCTACCATTTATTAATCATTGAATAGAAAGAGAATCGTCGCAGAGTTTTCTTCATCTTTTAAGCGAACAAACTGAGCAAACACCAGACAAATAGCACGGGAAGAAAAATAATAAGAGATATATAGAGGGAGAGATGGTAATAAGCAGCGGAGAGGTTGTGAAAAATTATTGGGGGTATATTAGGTAATATGTATTTATTATATAGAGGGAGAGATGGTAATAAGCAGCGGGAGGTTGTGAAAAATTATTGGGGGTATATTAGGTAGTATGTATTTATTAGTTTACGTTCCGTCCTAAACTTTCCGAATAAGAGATTTCTTATTTTCACTGTTTAGGATGGAATGGAATGTAATATGAAACCCTCTGCTTGGACCTATTCCATTATAAAACCCTCAACTAAATGATGGAAGTGTTTTACATTCCATTCCATTCCATTCCCAACCTCTCAACCAAACAGGAATTAATGAATGGCGCTACACCTTTGAAGACTGTTTTAGCACTAAATGCTACTATAGCTCATGCCTTTTCAATCAACAATTTGACTAGTTTTCTTCCAGTTTCAGCTCTTTCTAAATTTTTATATAGCTATAGAATGGACCATTCTAGGGGAGATTCAATCAAACGGGTACATATAACATCAAGTGAATTCACCAATAAATCATGTTGGAAACTTTTTCAAAACCTCTGATGATCATGTTTCATGGCATAAGGTTAGGTGGCATAAGCACAATTCACTTAAAGCCTCCTTCCTTCACTTTATGGAGCCATTGAAAATAGGATAGATTTAATAACAAGCTTCTCATGTACTCCATATTGGTGTATCCTATGCAAAATTCCCATGAAAGCATTAAACATTTGTTTTTTTTAATGTCATTATAATAATACATATGGCTCACCTTACTTGGTTATTGTAAGATCATTAATCCCCAATTATCTTGAGATTGCATTGATGTGTGGTGTACAAAGCTAAAGATGCCACGTGAAGGTGGCTTAGGATATTCAAAGTGGTCTTAACATAGTTGGTATCTTGCCTGTGAGAGGAAAGGAACAAAAGAATCTTCACAGAGCAAAAAAATAGCAAGGAGACTTTCTGAAAGACAGTGAGTAGCAGAATTGGGACTCACTTATTTGTTTTCAAAGACAAGAATAATTTTAGCCTCACTAAACTTGCTGGGAAAATAAACTAGCTTATCCACTCTTATAACCTTGTCACATCCACTAGTAATCTGATTGTAGTCATATTGTAATCCTTTTTTGTCAGTAACATGTACGCAGGGCCCTCTTGATATTTTATAGGGCTTGATCAAAGTAAAAAATTTTCTTATTTTTACTTATTTTTGAGTAAAAAATTCTTATTTTTATTTACTTTTGGGACTTCACAAAGAATAAAAATAAACAAAATATAGAGATCTTTTTTGTTGTTCTTTATAAAGTCAAAAGTAAGCCTTATTTTGTTTCATTTTATTTTTTATAAAAATAAAAATAAACTTTATTTTATCATTTATAAGGTTGAGCTTTGGAAAGGTACTTACCTCGTCAATGCTCAAGGCCGGCCCTGCTTGTATGCTTTTAAGGCTTTATTATATTATTCATTTTTTCAAGAGAAAGCATGAAAATTTACCGAAAAGGCTTATAATAAAACCACACGTACATAAAACTCATTTTTGAATATTAAATCACACAAAGTAGAAACCATTTCAGGTCTCTCTACATAACAAAAGGAGATATTAAGAATATTCCGTTTGATTTCCATTTTTATTTATGTTTTTCTTTTTAAATTTAGTAAAATACTTGCTTGGTTGAAATTTTAGTTTTTATCATTGGTTTGAACTTTTTCTTATTTTCATAATTTATGAAAATATAAAAAATAATTTTATTTTTATTATTAGCGAAATAAATACAATATAATTACTTAATATTAACTACTAGTCCTAATTATGATTAATATATTTTAGTTATTCATTTTTATTTTAGTTTTATAATTAATATAAATTGTGAAATTAAAAATATTTTGAAAAAGTAAAATATTTTCAAAATTGTCATTATTTAATAAATATAATTTAAATTTTTAAAAATTTATATTTTCAAAAATAATTATTAAATAAATATTTTTAATTTAAAATATACTAAATAACTAAATTAAAAAATTCTAGAAATTAATTATTCATGAATAAAGTTCAATATTCAATTAGAAATAATACCATTGATTTAAAAATTAAAACACATCTTAATAAGTAATTAATATTTTAAAAATAAATTACTTATTTAGTATTAGAGATTAATAAAGTATGATTAAAATTTACTAATAAATATTATATAAGAAATTAAAATAGAAATAATTACTCTACTAAGTTATAAAATTAAAATTTCTCGAATCCAAGACGTGCTCGTACTATCTAGTGCCCAACAAAGGAATTGATGCCCGCCCAATTAAATGCGAAGCCCATCAATCAGCCGAAACCCTAGCCCATGTTTATTAAGTCAGCAATGTAAACTGACGGCTCAAACCGACCATACTTGTTCATCACATCATCGTTCTCACTGTTTGTTCTCACTGGTTCACCATCTCAAACAAAATCTCTCCTTCTTGAGGAATCGATCCAACTTATCCTTGGAGAACTTCTGTTTACACGCAAATGGCGGAGAGTGAGGAGCAAGTAGTTGTGGCATCAACGGCAGTCACCTTACCTTCGGATCACAAGCGAAAGCCGAGTCCCAACCAGATTCCTGACTCCAGCATTGATGATGTTGAACAGGACGATTCACAAGAACCCAAGCGACCAAGGCTCGATGATGATGAACCCCATGACTCAGGTATCTTCTTCACTCACCATTTTTAGTGATTAGGGTTCCCCATTTTGTTTCTTTTATTAATTTGTCGTCAGAAGGCCAACTTTTCTTATATATGTATATATATGAAATGTTTTCTTTTGTTGCTGTTGTTTTGACATTCAAGCTGCTAACGAAAATGGTTTTTTTTCTTTTTTTTAAAGTGGGGGAGTCAGATAAAGAAGAACCACATGCCGAGAGCGAGCAAGCAGACAATGATGCTCGACCCTTGTCGTCTTTAGGAAAGGAGGAAGCTTTGGATTTAACGAGTAAAACGGAAACCCCAACTGCGGTAGATGGTGATACCAATGAAGCTTCTTTTGAGAGTTCGAAGGCAGATGATGTTGAGAAATCCTTTGAAGAGGAAACCCATAAGTCATCTGGAGCAGAATCTGAGAAAACATTTCAGGGGTCTGAGGAACATATTTCTGATTCTCACACTACTTCACGTAAAATGGAGGTGCCCAATGATAAGGTATGCTGAAGAGAGTCTAAAGATATAATATGTACTTTAATTTATCACTTTGAAAACTAGGTTTGATGTGCTACTCATGTTATCATTTCTCGTTGAAGTCTAACAAAAATTGTATAAAATACTTTAAATACTGTTGGCAGGTTGGCGTTCTTATTGGCAAGGGTGGCGATACTATTCGTTATCTTCAATACAATTCAGGGGCAAAAATTCAAATCACAAGAGATGCTGATGCTGATCCAAGGTCTGCAGTGAGGCCAGTTGAATTGATTGGGACTTTAAGTAGCATAAGCAAGGCTGAAAAACTTATTAATGCGGTCATAGCTGAGGTAGCTGAAACTATGCCTCACTCTTGATGCTATTATCTTTCTACTCCCGACGTAGATATTCTGTAATTTCTGTTTTTTTTTTCATATTATTGTAATGTGATATAATTAAACCACTGGACTTGCTTTGCATTGAATCATTTGTGGACACCTCATGCAGGCTGATGCCGGTGGTTCCCCAGCCCTTGTTGCTAGGGGGCTTCCTAGGGCACAGACCATGGGAGTGGCAGATCAACTTGAGATGCAAGTACCAAATGAGAAGGTTGTTTATCGATATTTTTTATGATCCTTATCTTTTTTGGTACCTGCTTTTTTGGTTCCTTGATCTAATATGTTTTTTGATTATCCACCAATTAACTTCATTTTTTAATTGTGATTAAATATGCTTTCTTGAGCCCAGGTTGGTTTAATTATCGGCAGAGGTGGAGAGACCATCAAAAACCTCCAAGCTCAATCAGGGGCACGCATTCAGGTACCTGTTCTTGTGTACATATTCGTCTTCTGATAAAATACTTAGGTTATTTTGATTCCTAAGGAATATTCATCCTCTGACTGTCGAGAATCTCATTGTCTTGATTTAGCTTATACCTCAGCATCTTCCAGAAGGTGACGGGTCTAAGGAAAGAACTGTGCGAGTGACTGGCAATAAGAAACAAATTGAAATTGCAAGAGAAATGATAAAGGATGTGATGAATCAGGTCTGGCTTTTTCCCCACCATTTTGTTTTTTCATCTGTGGTCTTTTAATTTGCAATGGCATTGGTGTTATCTGTATTATCTGGTTCATTATGTTGATGTATTTTACCAAATAGTTTTATATATGTCCATTTTATCTTGTACTTATTTCATTGTGAATAATACATCAGAATTTGTTTCACTTAATTTTTGCCCCGTTCATGTGTAGGTTTTGTAACATGTACTTGTGTTGGCATGTATAATGTGTGTTGTCTACTGTGAAATGTGTGACGGTGTTTGAGCTTAAGAAAAACTATTGATGCCCATTATTTGTACTTGTTTAATGTCTGAGCAAATCACTCGATTTTAATTTGTTGGTTTGTTGTTGATATATTTTGGTCATAGTATGGATATGGTATGACTGTTGGTGATATGTTGATCATTTCATCATTTAAGCTGCTATATCTGAGATGGCTGCCTTGAGTTGTTATTCTTACATGGTGTATTGCATTTATAGAGAAAAACCGTCCCGTGCAAATCCCATAACTCCTGTTTAATTCATTGAAAAATATGAATTGATTATTGAGCTTTTCTCTTAACTTCTACCTTAAATTAGTTGTAGTATCATGTAATTTTGTTTCCAATTTATAGTTCTAGGAATTATCCATGGTCTCAGTTGGCAAGTTCATGTTGTTTGGTTCTGTTCAAGTCTTTTGCGGATTCATGGTTTAAGCTGAGTATCTCATGGTATTGTAACCATGACTTATGTGTTTCATGTATGAGATGCCTTTTAGTCCATTTAAGGAGGAGATTTTTTTTCCAAGAGAGAATACTTACATGATACCTAAGAGTGTGAGACATCGATGAATGATCCATTCCAAAGATTGTCTGTGCTGTTACGAAAGTCTTGTATATTGAAAGTCCAAGATGTCGGTTGCCATGATTTATATATCTTGAAGGTGCCGATTCGAATTGGTTGACTTTAAAAATGCAGATTTGGCTTTTGCCTTCCCCATGGGGTCAGCATTGCTTTCTTGGTGTAGCAATAGACAACCATCATTCACTTTCATCCACTGCAGAGAGGTATCAGGCATTAAATCTCGCAATTGAAGGGTGTGAATAGTTGGTAAGACTGCTTTGAGTCTTAAAAGTCATGATTCAGTGAGACTGCTCTATTGACCTTAGTGCTCTTTAGCACCCCACAATTTTATGCATGAGAAATTTGTTGGAAGAAAGTAAAATGTCAGGTGAAGTGCTTGTAGATCAAGATTATTTGACTGATGCTTGTTAATTCCAACCCTAGTTGTGGTCAAAGAATTGAAGGATTTGATGCATGCACAAGGTGTGCTTTGACCTGCAGTACTATTGCTGTAAAGCCAGCATTTGTTAGATATAATTAATGCTAGGCATGTCCCATGATTTGACATTTGGTATGCTTGCATACAAGATCTTGATATGATGTTATATCTTTAGAAAATAAGCTGTATCTGTTCCATTTTTCACCGATGAAGGTATCTAGGAGTGTTTGCCTCTTATTGACAAAACTATTCTTGAATACAGAGGTGTTTTGATGTCAATATGTTGCTTTATCATAGCTATTATATCTCAGCCGATACTGCACTTCAAACTATATGTATGTGCTAAGCTTCTACCCGCTAGGTTTATGGTTCCACCAATGTAAGTGCCATGTTTTACACTTATAACCTTACTGGTAGTGCTGTGAAGCCATAATGGACTGAATTTCTTTTGGGACTGGCTTCCTGTGAAATCATGTACTTCATTCTATAAGCTTTCCTTCTGTGGCATATATGAAAGGCATGTCATTTATTTTCATGTACTCATGTACTGTCGATGCATTCATTTGTTTTCATCAAACGATGGTTTGACCAATCTTTTGAATTTCTTAAGTTTATCCTTGCATGGGTATTCCACTTTTTATAATTATGGAGCCCAATGGTTTTGATTCATCCTGGTCAGAAGACGGTGGTGTCAATCTTTCTGAACTGCTGAAGTTATCCTTGCCCATCTGTGGCTAAGTGCACGTCTGATACAACTTGTAGGGAGAGACAAATAGTGCAATTGAATATTTGCTCTCATCTCGCTTAACTATGTGTGTTATCGTATTACTGCACATCTTCCATGCATAATATCCAACATTAGCAAGTATGAATGAAAATTCTATGTGCTTTTTCCTGTGCCTTGAACTTTGTGGCTAATTTGCACATCCATTCTTTGAATCAAACAAGCTCTCAAGAGTATGTGCCTTGCATTCTTTGTGTTTCTGTGCTTTTCCCTATCTATTGACTTATTAGATACATTTTCTAGAACTTCCATTCTTTGAATCAAACAAGCTCTCAAGAGCATGTGCCTCGCATTCTTTGTGTTTCTGTGCTTTTCCCTATCTATTGACTTCCTAGTTACTTATTCTAGAACTTATGCTGATGAACTTTAGTAATAAAACTTAGCTTCTGAAGTACACACGAGGGAATTGTCCTTGATTAGCTGTTAAAGGCATTAGAAGAATATTACCTGCTTCCAACTTAGGGAAGTTAGAAACATTTGTGTTGATGGCCTTGTATATTGTTTGCTTTTCTGTTTTGTATGTTTTGCTACAAGTTCTTGTGATGATAACATTGACATTGAAGCTCCACAAGGGTCCCCCCTCCCCACATGTTCATCAAAACATTCATTCATTTGACCTGTTTTGATCTGTGAAAGTTGTGTGGGGAACATAATTTTCATTACCTGGGAGTCTTTTTCTAGAAGAGGGGGCATACTGTACTTGATGCTACAACTTTTACATTGATGCTCTGTAGCTGATTCTCTCTCCTTTAATTTGCCTGAATTAGCTGACTTGTTGCCTGAATTAGCTGACTTGTTGATCTTTTATATTTTCTTATGATAGACTGTCAGGCCATCAGCTCATTCTGGTGGTTTTAATCAGCAACAGTCCTACCGGCCTCGAGGACTTAGTGGTCCAGTTCACTGGACTCCGCGAGGTCCTCATTCATCCCAGCCATCCCCTTATGATTTTCAGCAAAGAGGAGCCTATCCATCTCAAAGTTCACAATACCCACCCCCAGCTTATGGTACTTATCATCCACAACAGATGGCACCAAGAGGCAACTTTGGTTGGGAACATAGACCTCCCAGTGTACAGGGTGGAGGCTATCCTTATTATGGCCAAGGAGGGCATGCAACTGATCACCCTGTTTCTGGTCCAGTCTCATCTCCCATTCCTGGGCATGTGTCTGGCCCTTCTCTTGCCCAGGCTGTCGGCCCGCCGTTGTCTCATACCAATTATAATTATGGACAGACACACGGTCCAGAATATGGGCATCAAGCCCCATATTCACAGGCAGGACCTCCTCAGCAAAGCTATGGGCATGGGTATGAAGAACAAAATTATGAAAACCATGCATCCTCTCAGCCGCCTTATGCTCACGGAAGTTCTCAGCCAATTTATCCTCAGGTAGGGAGTCAACCAGGCTATGGGTCGCAGCAACAATATGGCAAACAACCATCATTTGGCATGCCATCACAGGGGACAACCCATCAATCTTATGGCCACCCAAGGGCTACTCAGCCAGGGGATGCATATCAAGGTCCAATACTGCCGAGCCAATCATTTGGTCCAAATGTAGCAACACAACAGCAGCATCAATATGCATCAAGCGGATCCATGCAGCAGCCATATCCTGCTTATGGTTCTGCATCAGCTACTGATGGGTACAGTCAAACTCCTGCTGCATCTGCTCCAGGCTATCCTCAGCAGGCTGGGCAACCAGTTCCAACTTTTGGCCAACCTAGTGGACAGCAGACGGCTGGCTATTTGCAAGGTCCAACTGGAACTTATGGGTCATATCCGTCTTCACAACAAGGTTATACGGATCAGGCAACTACAAATAGCACAGGTTATGGCTATCAAACACATCAAGATTCCAGTTATGCTAGTGTTCCAGGGTCTGGATATGTTCCTCCACCAAGTGCCCAACAGGGTTATTCTCAAACGCCTAGTCAACCAAGTTATGATCAATCTGTCCAACAAACAGGTGGTTATGGAGCTCCTGGAAGTGCACCAGCTGGTTACGGGAAAACTGTGTCCCCCCAGCCTACGTATCCCCAGTATGACTCAACCCAAATGTATACTGCCCCGCGATGAATAAGTTAATTTGTATCTCATTTGTTTGGATGGTCCGTAACCGTGCTAAATGTTGAGGTCTTACAGCACGTAGTTTTTTGAGGTACAGTACTATGCAGGAGTATTGGCCTTGGATATCCAAGTTCTTGACCTTCCCTCCCTCCAGAGCGAACTTATCTAGCTGCCTAGTTTTGTATTAAGGTGATAATTCTAATCGTAGTAGTTATTGTCATTTATGTTTAACCGGTTCAGTTTTTTTAGATATACCTATCAAATTTATAATGGTTTGCATGGTTGAATGAATTTATAGAACAAGAAACAATTAAGGTTTAAATTTATGATGGCTTGAGGCCTAATCAGGCCTTGGGATAGTAGACCTGAGCTTGGCCCAAACAGGCTTCAAATTAAGCTTGGGTCTGTTTGGGTCTTAGATTTGGAGCTTAGAGTTTTTAGGCCTGGCTGTGGTTGGGAATTGGGGTTGGCTTGAGGTGTGATTGGGCCTTAGAATAGTAGGCCCAATAAGGTCTCAAGGTGGGAGTCTGGGCTGAGGTTGAGCCTCCTTTTTAAAATGCTTAATAAAAAGCAATATGAATGTTTTATAATGTTCTGTCAATACAATAAATAGGTTATATAAGGTGTAGAAGTAGGCTAAGTGAATGTTATATAATGTTTTATCAATACAATAAATAGGTTATATGATATATTTGGTGTAAAAGTAGGCTAAGATTTCTATTGAAAAATATGAGGTTTCTAAAATATGCTCAAATGCTTTATCACCTTTTGTGTTATAATTGTTATCTCATTGGGTTTAACTATTATTGTTGTTTGAATCTACAAATCATTTCGATTGTTGGGCAAAATTGGAGAAGAATCCTAATTGCGGTTGTGGATATTCTTCTGTCCTGACTATTCATGAATTGTAAGGAGATGAAAAATCATTTGCTTCTAAAAGAAATCGAGGAATTTCTTGAAAATTTTGCAAGATCTATTAGTTCTTTTTTCTCTAACAGATAGAATTTGATTTGGGTTCGAATTCACTAAAAGGTCAGCTAGAGATCAAAAATTGTTGAATAAGATAGAAATGATAGATAAATGAAAGATAATTAGAGTAAATGCTATGGGATACAATTTAGAAGATCAAGAGAATTTAAAAACAACTTGCAAACTCAAAAGTCTAAAGCTCATTAAGCTTAGTTAGCCTCCTCATTCTTCTCAAGCTTGTGTGGCTAGAAATCATGCTAAAATAATTCAAAATAAAGCTAGAATGGTGGTAAATTATAAAAAATTAAATGATGATACAGTATTTGATGGATATTCCTTACTTTTAACAAGGAGGAAACAATGTTTTTCTTCTAAATTTAGTTATAAGAGCGAAGTTTGGCAAATGAAAAGGAATGAAGATAACATTTCCTATACTGCTTTCTTTACCCTGCAGGCCAATATGAATGGTTAATCCTAGTTTTTGGCCTAAAAATTGCCCCACAACTATTTATACATCACAATAAATTTTTAGATTTTTTTAAACAATATGGTTTAGCTCTTTCTGAAAAGAAAGCTAAGATATATCAAGCAAAAATAGAATTTCTTCGAATGGAAATAGATGGTAAGGGAGTAAAACTTCAACCTTTTATCGTAAAAAAAATTTCACAATTTCCTGATATGGTATTAGATGAAAAGCAAGTTCAAAGGTTTTTGATGTATTAAACTTTATCTCTGACTTTATCTGGAGTCTAGTTGAAATTAGGAAACCTTTTCAAAAATTTTAAAAAAATAAAAAAAATTTGAATTTTCACCTTATCTAATTGAATAGGTAAAGAAAATTAAAATTCTTTGCACTAGTTTACCAAAACTTTCTCGCCCCTCTAATAATGATGACTTAATTTTTGACATTGATGCTTTTTATCATGTATGGAGTGGAGTATTAAACAAGATAAGATAAAGAGATTAGAACCATCTCTTGGTCCAATAGAAATGGAGGAAATCTCTTATCGATAAGGATGGACATGAAAATAAATAAAAATATTTTTAAAGTTCGGATTTAACATCTACCTGCATGTATAAATAAGCACCTTTAGCTAAAGAGGGCATCACTCATTTGTAATATCTTTTCACTCTTTTTTGTACTCTCTACTATAAAATAAAAAATCTCTTTTTGCCAATACAATTTATATTTCTATCTTAAACTTTTACTCCTATATTTTTTAGTTTAACCCTTAAGGTAGGAGAATTAAGGCTGCTTTGGACTTTGTTGGAAGAATTGTCAAAGATAGTTAGCATTTAAGGTTGGAGCTGAAGTGCTTGATAGAAGACTTGACTAAAATCTGGTGAAGTTACTGTCAAAGCACTAAAGAAATAGGTATGGAAGCGTATTGGACCCTTTAAATTTACAAGTATAATTCTGTTATGTATATTATTAATGACTTCTTATTTTCTAGAAAAATTTCTATATGGATTGTTTGGATTAGATCTAGATTCTATAGATTTTACATTATTGCACTTTTTGAAGAAGTTTTTGATATTATAACAAATAATGATAATTTAAAAAATGAAGTTTTGTTTAGAATTGCTTTAATATTTGATGTCTTAAAAAGCTTAGATCTAGTTATTTTAAAAGAAAGTGAACAAAAAGATATATGAGAAATATCATATTTATTTAATTAACATAATTGCTTAATAAAAATGATTTTTTAAAATGTATAAATTAAATGAACATAAATTTTTTAAATGAATAAGTTTAAATTAAATTTATTTTAGAGTAGAAAACAACATACACCTTCTCTGTAGAAACTTTGAAAAATCCCCTATCCTTAGAATTAATCAAAAAAACTCTTAAAATTTTTAGTCTTTCGGAAAAACCCCTTTCCTTACACTTTGGTTAAGGTCGAAAAATACTGCGCTTTCAAACCTACCCAAACAAATTAAATTTGACTTAAATGAATAATTAAAAATAATTAAAAAATATTTTTTATGTATGATTTATTATTTAAGTTCAAGTTTAAAAGTTATGTTGAATCATCATAAAAATAACTTTCATTCATCCACGTTTGGTATTTATACAGTATATGTTTTGCTATTTTTTATCTGAAGTCTAAAAGAAAGAAATTTTCATGAAAGATGAAAAGTAGGAGTTTTTTTTAGAAAATTTTGAAGATTAGGGAGTTTTTCTAATATTTCTTAAACTATTGGGGAGGTTTGTGTTTTTCACCCTTTATTTTAAAAGCAAAAGAACCAAAAGATATTATATGAGATATGTTACATTCATTTAATTAATACAATTCCTTAATAAAAATGTATATGTTAAATGTGAATAAAATTTTGAAATGAATAAGTTCAAACTAAATTTATTTTAAAAGAAAGTAAACCAAAAGATGTTATATGAGAAACACCACTTTCATTTAATTAACACAATTACCTAATAATTTTTTAAATATATTAAATGTACATAAACCTATTTAGAATATAAAAGATAATTAATGGAATATTTGAATTCCTAGATATATTCTTAGCTATAAACTGAATATCAATCCATATAAATGTTCGAAAACATATGTATTTTAGGTTTTGATATTAGTTTGGACTTTAAATGTTTTTGTTGCTAATTATATAATCTAAGCATACATATGATGGATATTATAAATTTATGAGTATACTTAGGCAAAAAATAAAATAGTAATACTATGAAAGTCATTTTATTATCAAAACAAAGAGTATAATCGTGCTAATATTATCTAAGTTGTTTAACAATACAATTTAGAAAAAATCTAAATGAAATTATCAATTATAGTTAGAGAGTGTAGAGTAGAGATTGAAGTTGAGTAAATAGGCAGGGACATCATTTTGGAACCTGTATAAAAAAACACATAAGTAAATAATTATATCTTTAATTAAAAAAAAGTATTCATATGTAAAATAAGTAAATCATCATCATCATCATTAAAGATAACAAATTGACAGTAGAAGAAAGGAGATAGCTAAATGTTATAATCAGGATTGTCAATAGTTCACACTATTTCATAGAAATATTATTATGTAAATTGTACATAATAATTCAATAATTATATTAAATGAATATAAAACATATGACATTTAATAATTAAATATACCTTGGTCATCGAATATTTTTCAAAAATTTTTCTATTGAATGACTAATCTCTTTTGTACTGTACTTGTAATAATATAAAAAGACAATATAAGATAAGATAATATCGTAAAGAATATAAGACAAATTTGATATATCATAAAGAATATAGTTTACTCTTAATATCTTCAACATCTAACCAATTTCAAACACACATAAGGGCTTCCACAGTACTAGGATAAAGTCGAGCACGATGAGGATTGATTATTCGACTGCCAGCACTAAAAGTAGACTTCGAAGCAACATTAAAATCTATAATTCCTAGCAGATCTTGTGCAATTGTTTGTATGATTCGAAAATCACTTTCGTGGTTCTTCCATTATATCAATATATCGAACTTCACACTTTCAACTTCGATCATACAATCTGTCATCAAATATTTGTCCAACTCCTTTATACTGTAAGAAGTCCTAACGAGGGTTTCATACTAGTCTTAGAAGAAGCTAAACCTGAACCTAAAGCTAAAGCTGAGCTACTGTGATCCTAATTTTTGTCCAATCTTAGTTGATAATCATTAAACAAATCATTTATAATTGTTTAATGACATCAACACATATGTCATAATAAAAATTAACCCGTCCTTCTGGTATCTTGGGTCCAACACAGAAATGACTACAACAATATATCCTACCATATACCATTAAGAATTGAGTTTCTTTATCATCTGCTTTGCCATATCCTAGATGACCTTATTGGAATCAAATATCCAATCAGATAAAGCTTTCTTGATCTTACACATATTGCTAAAGCAACTGTACAAAGTTGGATATATTTTTTTTGAGAACGACTTATTATAAAATATCTCTAACTTCGTATAAAGTACTTTAGCCAACTCCTATTGCTCTTCTGTAGCTAGGCAAGTACAACGAGAATCTCTTTATCTTAACCTGATGAACATCTCAACATATTGGGTTGTCAACTCCAAAATTTTGAATGTTGAATTCCATCTAGAACGACAATCCAATACTAATTTCTTCATGTATGGAGCGTATAGTTGCCGTGTAGTTTCTTCAAATTTTCAACTCAATTGGGTGTTGTCTCTAATATGCTACATTATCCGAGATTAACTTTACCACCTCTTTTATCAACTCCACCCATCCTTCATAATCAAATTCAAACTATGAACAAAAAATGCATATGGAACAACCTCCCAACCCACAACTTATTCAAGTTGTCGATTATTGCATCGTTTGTGCTACATTTGGCAAGTGTTATGGTAGACAAGTTGGTGTCGATATTTCAACCCATTAAAAGTCAACCAACACAACTGTCAATCTTTTGCTTGTTTGCGATGTTGAAACATAAATAAACATAACATTTATAAATATGAACAAATATCAAACATAATATAATTAAAAAAGATAATAATATTAAAGAATATAATTTGCCTTAATAATCTATTATATAGAGTCCATGTCAATGTAGTGTGCAGTCACTGCTATATTTTCTTTTTTCTGATTGTCAACTACCCAAATGGCTAATGTGATGGCAACCTATCATTCAATACTCAACAATGTTTTAAATGTTTCTCTATTTTGATTCTTGTATATCTTAAAAATTTCTTTTGGGTCAAAAATGTTTGAACTCCTGATACAAGCTTCTTTCTATTACACAACTCCATATGTCTCTTCAAATGAGAGGTTCCACCTTTTGAATTCCTGGAAAATATCTTGTGACAATATTTACATTCAAACTTCTTTATTATGTTCATTAATCTAGTTTTGTTGAAGTGATTCTAAACTCCACTAATCAATGAACCTGGTCCTTTAAATGATTTATTTCTTCACTTGGTACCAGATTAAAAGTCTCACTGGTATAATTTTTGATACCAGATTAGAACTTTCCACTAATATACTCATTCATCTGAAATAATAAATATATATGATTATATTAGTTATCATAGACATTTTCACTAATATACTAATTTATCTGAAACAATAAATATATATATGACTATATTAATTATCATACACATTTACATGTATATGTACACTTAGATAAGCATTTAAAAATCAAAATGATGATAAATCTAGTAAGTTTATTATTATTTCATTCTAAATGCATGAAATTTTGTAACAAGTTCTTTGATTAATATAAGCTTTACTAATGATAAGTTTAAATGTTTGGTTACTTGTTTAAATATGATATTTAATATTGCAGTCATATATGTGACATTACTCTATATTCAAACTCATGCACAAACTTAATCATGGATTTTATAACATTAATATTTTCAAAGTAATTGTACTATAACAATTCAGAATTTGTATGACTATGCATCAATATTTACATAATTAAATCAACCATGTGGTATCATACTATGTCCCTCACACATAGTCAATTACGGATAAGTGTGAGGGTCATAATATACAATACATAAGTAATAACATTTAACATCATGTAAGACCTGAAATCTAAAATGCAATTTAAATGTTTATTATACTTAAAAGCATTAGCCTTCAACAAAAAAGGTAATAGAATAACATAATCATTATCAATCCATCAAACCTACATTAGAAATAAGAAAAAAATCATTACATTAATAAACATACTACTATTTATGTCATTTACCCTTATAAAAGTTTGAAAAAGGATTAATTGTCAATGTTAAGGGAAGCTTATGAGAAAGGATTGTTCATATTTCTTGTCATTGCCAAAGTTAACATCATCACATAGGATTTTGAAAAGTTGGTCCAATAACATTTCTTTTTCATCTATAGAGACTCCTTCTACCATATGAAATAATATAATTAGTTAATAAATGACTTTTGGAACTCTTATATTAATGAATTAGTACCCTCAAAACATTTTCCCTTGTAAAGAAAAATAGAGGGGAGGGAAACTTATAACAACTTGCTCACTTCAATTTAGCTAAATGGTTTTAATTAAATTTCATTGCAAAAGCATGTAACTAATGTTACAAAAGTTGTGTGAAAGATAAGGTGAAGGATATGTTAGATTTTGTTTGTCGATTAGTTAATTGACCTTGTCAATTGGATATTATGTTTACTTCATCCATTTATATGCTAAATTGAATTCTTGGAATCTTATATATGACAACTAACCATAAACATACAATACCATAAACCCAATAGAATAATAACAAAAAAATAAGTATTACAAGTAACTAAAGAAATATATCATGACCTCATTACAAGTCAAAGAAGATTGGAGAAATGGGATGGGAAGGAATAACTAAAAGCCATCACTTGGAAATGTTCATTATCTCATCCTTCAAGTTTTTCTAACTTATGATTAGCTAGTCTTTTATTTATTCCATTTGGCTAGCAGGCAATATTAACCAATTCACCAATCATTTTAAACATCCTTTTTAGAAAATTACTTGAAACAATTGATAAATGAAAGAATTTTACTTAATTGCTTTTGTATTCCAGATAGTCAAACTCAATCATTTTTATAGCATTAAAGCTGATAAATAAGTTGCCTAGTATTTATCTCATCTAACGAAAGTGATATGGGATGGATAAGCAGTAGTTGAAGTACCAATGAATTAAGTCTCACCTTATAAAACTTCCAAATTATGAATCAGAGAGAATACTTCTCAAACTAATCTATAGAGCTAGGAGTGAGGAGAGGCAGATGGGAGAAGAGGGAGATGCGACAAGAGGTAGACGATAGTGGGGTAGTGGCATAGAGGGGACGCAAGGAGAATGTAAGACAGAAGAATATAGCAAAAGCATATGAAGGGAAGGACTATAGGGGGGGCCAAGAGGAAAGGGAGTTTTTCACTCTCTTTCTCTACATAAAACCTATTGTAAAACGATATTTTTTAACGTCATTTTACATTATACAAAAGACAATCATTTTATACTTGTTGTAAAACAATGTCATTTCACACTACAAAAAAATAGTTAGGTTTTAGGCTAGCTTGAACCCAAGCTCAATCAAAAGTTCAAAATTACGAAAAAAAAAGGTTTCGAGCCTGGCCTGAGCCTATGTACATGTGAAGCCTAGAAACAATAGCATAAAACATACTAAAAACAAAGAGTTAAATTCAGTTTGATATATTATTAATGATTTAAAAATTATTAATAATATTTCTATAATTTTGGTTTTATAGTATTTTCCCTTTTCACTATCAACTTTTGTTAAAATTTTAATTGTAAGTTTTAAAGTGACATTATTTTTATTATTTGAAAATTTATGTGGTATTATATTGTTTTGTTTGAAAGTTGGAAAGATGTTATAAATAAAATTATAAAGGGACTATTGGTAGTTTCTAAAAGTCAGAATTATATTGATAATATATCAAATTATAAGGGTTCTAATAAATTTAAGCCAATTAGAAAATTTATATGGAGGAAGAGAAGGTTTTAAACCCTATAGAAATCATGATATTAAGTGTTTTTTTGGTTTGATGATAAGACATATAGCTTTATAGTGCCTTAATAAGAAAGTGAAACATTAAGAGATGGTGGTATAGTAAAAATGGATAGTGATTTTGATGAAAATAAATTTATAGAGTGGAAGTAGTATGATAAGGAAGGTATCGGCTAATCAAGTGAAAGAGAGTTATATAAATATAAAGAGAAAAAAATCTTTCATATTAGATGTCATGGTAACCAATATGATGTGTAGCATAATTACTACTAAACGAATTTGCATTAATGTTGCTAGTACAATACTATAGAGAAGTAATTGTCTATGTTGAAACATACATATACGTTGCATTGACTTAATGAATGTGAGGAAGATGAAAAAATATGTGTTGACTTTATTCTCCATTAGTAAGTTATTTTTTTTTTTACAATGTGGTGCCTCTATAAGTTAAGCATATCTTATTCAAGAAGTTGTGGCAATATGATAAAAAATTCATTAATGATAGCTTGAAAATAAGTACACCTTTAAGAAATATAATAAGTCAATTACTTTTATGTCAATGACACTCAAGTAGAATTATGAGAAACAATTGAAAATCAAAAACAGAATGAATAATATATTACAAAAATCAATAAATGGAGGAAGCAAAATAATCCATATGATGATTTAAAGCCAAATACTTTTAAGGAGAGAAGATATGATACACGTATAACTAATAGTTAAGAATCTTGATCAAATTAGTACGTTGGAGTTTTAATTTGAAGTAGTATAAGTAGTTTATAGTTCCTAGTTAAAGTAGCATTAGTAGTTAAGTTTTTAATATAACTAGGAAACATGTGTAATTATATATAAAAGCGGAAAAATTTTAACAATAAGATACATGTTTTGATATTTTTCTTAGTTCAGTCCAGGTACTTCTGATCCTTGTTCTTCATTATAATAACTCATAACTTATCAATGTCTTTTCTAAAATCCTCCAAATTATTTATAGTTTTAGGTTTTAATCTTAGTAACCAAAAGGTCATTCTTAATTTTTGATTTAGTTTTCTTAAAAAGGTTTCAATCTTGTTCATAAATTTTCTAAGATTTAATCTTAAATGCGCTTGTATAACCTCTGTTAAATTAGCTGATATATGCTTAATTGCATTAATTCCATAACACTTAGTGATTAACGATAGGAAATGCTTAACATATTCACATTATTTCATATTTGTGTTTTCGGTACAATTCGGAAGCGAAAGAGTTCAAGTGAGTCGAAAGCATTATATTTGAGCCGTCTTCTTAAGATTCACAATTAATTGTCTCCATGAAATAAGAAGGAGAAGGGTTAGAGCTAAAGGAGACAAGAAAATACCAAAAGGAATCAAGAGTAACATTGTTATGGCCATAAGATACATCTCATGGCTATGACAAATAAGTCATGGTCGTGAGAGGTGTGTCACACCTATGACACACTTGCCACGGGCATGACATGGCCATGAGACTCACACTCACAGTTGTGAGAAGTGGTTAGCTCACTGAACCCTAAGTTTTAAGTATAAAAACTTCATATTGTCGTCAAAAAGAGATACGTTTCGGTCGTGAGAAGCGTTTAAGGTGTGAGCTCTCAGTTTTGAAAAAGAAAAGGGGAAAAGCTCCATTCCTTTGGAGACCCATGGGGGCCTAGCTTCTCGATGCCAGTTTGGAGGTGATATTGATGCCGAAGAAGTTAAGCATATTTTTCATTGTTTTTGTTGTTCTTTATCTTGTTAGGGATTAATTAAGTTATACTATGCTTATAGATTTGGGATTTCATCTATGAATGATCTTTATTCTTGTTATCGTTATTTGTTTATGTATGAACCCATTGTTAGAATATTCAATATAACCCATAACTGTTATATTGAGATTCATTTGTAGCAACTATTGATTTCGAATCATTAGGGATACAATATGTAATTTTTGTATTTCTGATTGATGTGAAATCATTAGGAATAACATAACTTATGTTAAATGACCTGAGCTTGTATGGTTACTAACTTGTCCTAATTTATAATGTGACTATGCAATTAAATATAGAGATCATATCCTAGGTTGATTAATAGCTAGGTTTAATTAACAAGCATCTCTTAATTAAACAAGATCAAAGGGAAAACCAGGGTTAATAAATTTTATTGTTAACTGACGATTAATAGTTGCTAGAAGGGGTAAGAGAACAACAATTCAATGAAGAATGTTTAATTGAGTGTAGGTTGAGATAGAACCAATGATCGGGTCCTGAATGATTTCATCAATTTCATCATTTTTGAACGTTTTCTTTAATTTTCTTTTGTTAGTTTCATTTCAATTTATTTTCTTATTTGAAACAAACTAAACCCCTCATAACCTAAACACCATTTCTTTTCATTACGAAAGCTAACCGAACACTCTTTTTGGGATCAACCTAGACTCACCATTGCTATAGTTGTAAGTCTAGTTATTTTGAATAGTGCTACGACGCATTATGTCATTAGTTCATACGATATGTCATATAAACTAGGAACCTCCAATTTTACACATAAATATAGGTATGCATAATTAAAAAATATTTTTTAAATGTGTAAAATAGAGAAAAAGGGTTGATAAAAAAAATTTCACCATCTCATCCTCTACTTAGCATTTTTTTAGCATGAACACCCTTTCCTCCTTTTCTATTTTGAAACTCCCCATATCAATTCTCTTATTTAAATCTATATGATTTCCAACATGACTTTATATTTAAGCCTAAAGGAGAAAACAATATGGTTGAGTAATGTGATATTGTTTTCAAAATAAAAAAAAAACTAAAGATTACTAGCAAGTATAGTTATCATTCTTATAATATAGCCTAGTGAATATGAGTGTTGATCTGATGAAGCAATAGGAAAGGTCCTCCTCTTTATCTTTCTTCTTCTCCTTGTCCTTTTCTTGTAAAACAACCTTCTCCTTCTTTTTGTTCTCTTTCTCTTTAACTTTTAGCTCCTTTTCACTACTCAAAATCACTATATTTACTAACTCCTCTAAATTTGGCTGATGTGCTATAATTTTATTTATGTAGGAGCTACAATAAACAAAATAAAAGCCATATTGAGTATCAAATTTAATGAAAACCATCCAAAATCATACCAAATCCAACAAACTTACCCTTAATTAACCATGTACTTATCCTTAATTATATCAATATCATTACTTTTAACTTAAATTGATGGAAACGTCAAGAAAGAATTTAATAAATCATTCACATCGTTTAAGAGTGTCCATTATTCATTCAGTTGCAAAGTTCTTCAATTTGCTATGCATTTAGATACTTACAATAAGTCATAAATAAATTCAATTTAACTTCATAATCCGAACAAATTTAAACCAATATATAAAATTTATCCTAATACATATTGTGAAAATTCATAAGAAAGAAGGTTTAACCTTTAAACATTTTCATAAGCCTTATTAAAATAAAATCAAACATTGATTTTAAATTAACATATGAGCAAGTAAAAGTTATCCTCTGTCTCTCTCTCTAACTTTTATCATCTGACTTCTCACTAGCTGCTTTATGTTTTGAAATGCATCCTATTTTAGGGTATATTTTGATATGTGTTTAGCCGTTTATTTGATTGTTTAGAATGTGTTTAGGGTAGAATTGTATTAGTTTGTGATTTATTTGCGTTTAGGTGTTTTATTGGTTAAAACAATCCTTTGAGCTTAAATATGATGTTTTTGAGGTATCTTGATGTATTTAACAGTCTTTTAGGTTAAAGATCGAAGAACGGAGGAGTCTTGGAGCAAATTGGGGCCAATTGCATGGCCACGATCATGGCCATGGCAGAAAGGCTTTACATAAGCCACGATCATGGCCTGCATCTGACAGATGCGTAACCGCTTCCAAACTTCACATTTCAAGGGGATTTTTAGACTTTTCAAACCTTGGAAAAATTCTGGTTCAACTCTAAACACAAAAGAACATAAATAGAACAACAAGAACATAAAGAAGGAGATTTACATTCAGCCACTCTTGGAAACCCTAAAGGAAGAGAAAAAGAAGAGAGAGAGAGAGAAGAAGAAGAGGAAGAAGAAGTGGATCCTGATGCCATTGCTACCTGGATCAAGTGGTATCCTAATGCCACTGCCTTCGCGATTTGTCCAACATAAGTTCTGTTTTCTCTTCATTTCCTTTTTCATTTAAATGTATAAAGTTGAGATGGATTGTAAGGAAATGGATTTCGGGTTGTTGATAATGTTCTAAACTCTCCTTAGGGATTTTACTTTAAGTTAATGTTGATTTAGTTATTTTTGTGTTCATTGTTTTAGGTGTTGCGATTGATTAATGTAATTGCATGTTTCGGTAACAAACCGAGAGGGTGAGCCAGATAAAAATGATTAAATCATATTAGTGAGAGTTAGGAAATCTAATTGACCACTTAATCAATCTAGTCAGTAATTTCACAGAGAGAGATCCCGTGCGAGACCTGATAAGAGAGCTTTAGAACTAATTAAAATTATGGTATACAATTTAGGGTTTAATGGTTATAACTCGAGAGAAAGTAATCAAACCTACGACTGTCTATAATCAACACCCCGAAAACACATAAATGGCTAGATTATCATTAGTGATAGGTAAAACCCCTCTCTCACAACTTGATTAACTCTCTTGACAGATTTCCATTGTGACTTGTGTGACTGCTTAGTTTAATTATGTTTTGTTGAATTTTTTCTTTACAATTTACAATTCTGGAATACTCGTATTTACTTTCCGTGTTCACTAGTGTAGTTTTTATTTCTTTTTATTCTTTTCTCTATGTCTTAGATGACTTAGGATTAGGTTAGTACCCTCCTCGTGGGATTGACCCTTTAATACTATAAAGTACGACTCGTGCGCTTGCGGTTATTGAGGGTTTCATAAATTGTAAAACTTACTCAACACCGTTCTATCCCTTGCTGTTTCGTTTTTTTGTTTCTTTTTCTTGCCTTTTGGTTTACTGTTATCTTGGGGTTTCATCTGCTTCCATTTTCCTTGGGGTTTTCACGCTTTATAGAGGGCCTCCCTAAGGCCTTAAAGGTTATCAGAGAAATAAGGGAGTCATCTTTAGTTCATGAAGACTTCCCTGTTTTATCTAGAGAGACTCTACTCTTAGAAACTCCAGATCTCGACAAATCCCAAAGTGCAATTAAACTCCAAAAATTAGATGAAAATGTGGAAGATAATTAACTTACGAGTATTGAATAGGGTGTTATGCTATTAAAAAGCTTTAATATTTTTAACCTCGATATTTCTGCAAGCACACGGGTCATTCATGTAGTACCTAGGGTATCGATCCCACGAGGCGGGTTAATCTAATCCTAAAATCTAAGGCTAAACTAAATCTCAACAATTCAAAATAAACAACTAATGGAAAAAATTAATTAATCAAACAGTCAATCATAAGAATTAAAATTCAGAAATATAAATAGGATAGTAGTTTGCACAACCCAATCAAAAATCAACCTAGGAACTACCAATTGAGAGAAAGGGGGTTTTATCCGACTTTAACAAAAATCTAATTAATTATGCAATTATCGAAATACTGGGCCTAGACGACCCTAGGGTGGATTACTCTCTCTCGAGTTATAATATTTAACCCTAATTTATAATCCCTAATTCAAATTATGGAATTGTGATTTCTTGATTGATACTTGACCCAAAACCTAAATTAGTTCTAAAATTGTGTAAAATCCTACTGAAACCTATGCACGATCTTTCGCTACACAAATTTAACAGTTTGATTCAATTTTTTTATCTATCAAACTACCTAACTCTCATTAGCCAAATTTGATGATATGCTCTCGATTCATCCTCTCATTAAGAGCAGAAATTGAATCACAAATAATTCAATAAAAACACAATAAATCAAAATTTATTAATATCAAAGATAAAAATCCTAAAGGTGAGTATAGAAAAAAAAACTCAACATTCAACACAACCAATTCTCAACAACTATCTCAACTTTATACATCAATAAAATTGAAATAACTGAAAAATATGTCGGGAGTATAATAGCAGAGATAGTGACGATGGGAAACTTCCCGTTCTGGGAAGTACTTCGCATCAAGCTTCTTTTCCGTGTCTATCTTCCTTCGTCTCCTTTCTCAATCTCTCGATAAACTGTCTAGGGTTTCAAAATTTGGCTAATGTAAAAGACTCTTTTAAGACTACTTCATCTGTGCCTTAATGTTGTATTTATACCTTGGAAGCCCTAGGGTTGATTCGGGGTCGAAACTATTCGAAAAGTCTTACGAAAATCGAGTTTTTATATTAGCCAGATGTAGGTCACGATCCTACATTCATGGCCAGGGCCAAATCCTCTCTATCACGATTGTGGCCTAAAGTGCACGATCGTGGCCTAGCACGAAGCTTTTTGTCATGATCATGGCCCAAAGTGCACGATCGTGGCCTGGGTTCTTTCAGCTGGCTTCTTTCTATCACGATCGTGGCCTATTATTCCATGATCATGGGTCATGATTTTAGCCCGAAACTCTTCGAAAATTCTCCGTTCTTCGTGGTTTTCCTTGAAACACTAACAAACACATCAACATTCCACGTTCTTTGTCGTTTGCCTTGAAACACTAACAAACACATCAACGTACCTAAAAAATATAACAGTCAGGCTCAAAGATTCATAATAACCCATTAAAAACACTTAAACCCATAAACTAACACAATTAAAACATAAATACACACTAAACACTCAAATTAACACTAAATACCTAACAAATTGAACCCTAAAATATCAGGCAAATCACAGCTATCAACATCCCTATACTTAAACGTTTGCTTGTCCTCAAGCAAACAAAACAACAAACACACATTGCAATAATGAGGCCATAGCTTCTACTTCTTGAAATAAATTTAATCTTAAATACAGTCATACAAGTTGTATTTAATCATTAACGTGCAAAATCTATGCTAGGGCTTTGAACTAAATATATAATTTAATCGAGATTTAAGTGTTAATTTATTTACCCTTTTCAATTGCACACACACATTTATAATTCATTGGTCCTTTAGCTTCTGTAACTGTTCCTAAGTATATTTTCATGAAAAGTCAAGCTTATTACAAGTTTGGTAGGTTTTATTAATAAACCCACACACATTTGTTTTAGCACAGGCTTAGTCTTTTTATGCAGAGGCAAATATTGGTATTGAATGTTAATTCGGTTACTCAACTAAGTTATGTTTTTATTAAATTGCTTGGTTGAAATGTCATTATAGCTTTTTGACGCGAAGGCACACATTTGTGATGCGTGTCGATCTGGTTACTCAGCTATATCACATTTTCAACTAGCTACTAGCTTTATTCATAACTCGAAGGCCAGTAGAATAGTGATTTTTTTCCTACCTTGTTATTTAAGCTACTCATTTCTATGAAAAATACTAGTTAAGCTACTTAAGTTAAAAAGCCTCAAATTATGAATGAATGTAACAACCTATAGGGTGCTAAATTTACTCTAAATCCTATTTAAGTTGTATATTTATCCAAACACTACTATTTCACTAATTTTGCGAGCTAATGATTATTTACAACCTAATAGACCATTTTCAAAATTATATAAATTTCGCTCCATCTAAGCCATTGATACATTCATACAGTTCATAAAATGCAACCCGATAACTATCATACAGTGTATGCAGGGTACCCAATTTTAAGTATTTCAATTATTTTACCATAGTAATCAATCACTTCTCCTTGTATGCAAACTCCACTGTTTATTATTGCCATACTATGACCATGAGATTCTGTATGATATTTGTATCCATTAACGAAATACACCGGATATGATTTAATAGTTTACAAAGGTCTCTTCACAAGATCACATATGAACTTGTTGTTTATTGAATTTTCTAAGTCCTACAGAAAAGAAAATATCATATTAAACAGTATAATGTTATCTGAACACTTAAATGTTATAATTCAATCATTTCAA
>JANZXR010000003.1:20247681-20279743 GCA_027575705.1 Erythroxylum echinodendron
AAATTTCCAGAAAATTTCTATAATTCTCTAAAAATCAGAAAACCCTAATGATCCTCTCCAATTCAATTTTTACACACGCAAAGCCTATTTTTCAAAAATTCCCATTTATTCACACTTATACCGGGAAAATGTCATGAATGCATGTACAGTAAATTTTCATGTGCAAAAATCACTGTTCACTATGGCATGAACATGAGATGTGTTTTTTCTAATTTCTCGATTGATCTCCCGTATACCAATTTCTATAATTCAACCCGTTATATAGAAACGGGATATTACAAAAAATCTAGCAAATAGTTGGGAGTTGCAAAAATAGACATTTAGTAGCATATTATTATGTAAGAACTGATGGTAATAAATTGTAGTTATGCAAAGAACATAACACATTGTCACTGCACGAATATTCAAACTAATATGCACAGGTAAGATGTAAACAAACTTGGTAATCAAATTAAAAAAAGTATAACAGAGAAGATCAGTACAATTTTATTGCATCTTGCTTTTCACCATTAGTGTAGGCATTGTTGTAGTATCACTTTATAGACTTGAGAAACTCTCTAGATTGAGTTGTAGCTTTCCACTTTCCCTGTCTCTCTGGAAACACCTGAAGCAAATGACCATGAGCTAAGTCAAAACTAAACATGAACGCCAATTAAGTGGAGAAGACAGTAACAAGGACCACAATCAGAATGAATGAGAACAAAATCTAGGCAGCATCTTATCCGTGAATAATCAAGACAAATATCTGATAACTACATGACTTAAGGGAATATAAAGCCTGAATAATGGATTAATAAGAAGAGAAAAGTATTTGGAAAACTGCACACAATCATAAAATTTCAAAAATAAAAGCCTGTGCTTTTCCATATCCTAACATAGTTATTTCTTTTTATTTCTACAGCTACTTCATCCATATATAATAGTTTACCTAAATAGCTTGGAATGTAGTTTAGGCCTTTGGTCACATAATATTGAAGTGAAATACCATGCACACATATATACACTAGCATTCTTGTTGATCTGCAGTTGTTTGTCCATAACTAATTGTTTGAAAAGCTTATTTACATTATTCAAAATTTAAGATAGTCATACATTGTTTCATTATGAGCTTGGTTTTTATAACAATGTATAAGTGTTGTGCTTCGAACAATATCTTTGGAATTAATGCCATTGATTTCTGATTAGAATATGTGCATGTCAAATGTGTAGTAAATTTTTATTAAACCCCCGAAAGTAAAATGGTTGTAGCTTGTTAATGATCATTAAATGTTTTACTCTTTGCAGACAATATTTTTTTACAAACATGGATAACAAGGTTCATGATGCAATGTTAAAGTGTTTGACTTTGCTTGAGCTTTGGAATGGGGAGTTGGAATTAATGAGAATGGTCATATTGGTAATCTTGTATGTATACACAAAAAAACAGAGGAGGATTGAAAATGTATCAGGTAGTAGGGCATTGACAGTGCCAACTAGGTAAGCTAATATAGATAGGATATTAAATGAGAGCGATAGGAATAGCCAGTGGGATTTAAGGATGGACTTAAATGCATTTACATTGTTATGTGAAATGCTTCAAGTCCACAGTGGGTTGACGAATACTGGCTATGTGCCTATTGAAGAAAAAGTTTTAATCTTCCTAAGAATATTAGCACAAAATGATTCTAATAAAGTATTACAAGTTAGGTTGATGAGGTCCGGAGAAACAATAAGTAGGGCTTTCCATAGTGTGTTGAAGGCTGTACTAAAATTACAACATCTGTTGTATGTGAAGCCCATACCAATTCCAGATGATTGCACAGACAATAGATGGAAATGGTTTAAGGTTAGTAAATTTAATTAGCTACAATAAATTGTCTAATGTAACTTTGTTAAAATACTAAACTATAACTTGTTTTTGTGGAATTTTGTTCAAAGGATTGCCTTGGGGCTCTAGATGGGACCTATTTAGATATAATAGTTTCCCAAACAAACAAACCCAGATACAGAGGTAGGAGAGAGAAAATATGCACGAATGTGTTAGGAGTGTGTGATAAGAACTTAAACTTTGTTTATGTTCTTGCGGGCTGGGAGGGTTCAACATCTGATTCAAAGGTTCTACATGATGCTATAATGAGGCATAATGGACTTCAAG
The DNA here is from genome assembly GCA_027575705.1 of Erythroxylum echinodendron. Taxonomy (NCBI): domain Eukaryota; kingdom Viridiplantae; phylum Streptophyta; class Magnoliopsida; order Malpighiales; family Erythroxylaceae; genus Erythroxylum; species Erythroxylum echinodendron. The sequence continues at coordinate 20,249,816 of JANZXR010000003.1, forward strand.
TTCCAAGGGGTATGTAAGATCAGAATTATAACAAATTTGCTAATTTGTTAAAATGTTTGCTTACAAATACAATAGTAACAGTGCCTTTTGTTTATATGAAATCACTACTTAGTAGATGCTGGCTACACCAACAGTCCTGGCTTTTTTGCTCCTTTTAGAGGCACAAGATATCATATTCAAGAGTGGGCAAGAGATGAAAGGGCACCTAGGAACCGAGAAGAGCTCTATAATAAGAGACACTCATCTGTCAGAAATGTGATTGAACGTGCATTTGGTTTACTTAAAAAAGATGAAAATTTCTCAGAAATCCATCTTTTTATACACCAAACACTCATGTGCACATAATTCTTGCATGCTGCCTTCTGCACAACTTTATTAGGTTGCATATGACTTATGATCCAGCAGAGCTGACTCCTCTTGAAGTTGAGGATATGCCAATTGGGGAAGATGCATATTTCCCTGAAACTGCTGATCGTGTTGAGACAAGTAATGAATAGAGTCAATGGAGAGAGGATTTAGCTACGGACATGTTTGATTAATGGAGAAAAAACCAGTAAAATGTGAACTTTGTGTTTGTTAATGTTTATATTGAGTGGATTGTGGGTTTAAATCTGGTTAACTTTTATTGTAACTGAATTGAGGGTTTGTTTTCATTTCTTCTGTATGTGTTGACTTTCATTGAAATTGAATTTGAGCAGACAATTAAATTTCTGTTGAATTGTTTTCTTTCACCGTAATCACATGTTTCTTTTAATTTAATATTGTCTTCTTCATTTCACAAAACGTTTCAATGTATGTTGCTGTATCATTTATGGAAATAGTTTGGAACGTTATAGGAATGTCGACATTGCATGGTTTAGGTACAATGTCCAGAATTTGGACTGACGCTGAAACAGATGCATTTGTGACCTTTATGGAGGAGTCTGTTGTTGCTGATCACAGAACTGATAATGGTCAATTTAAGCCTGGTACTTTCCAATTTCTTACTCGAATGACGGTGGAGAAGTTTCCTGATTGTGGGATTGACAAGAGGCATGTGAAAAACAAGCACAAGAGGTTGAAGGACAAATATCAGGCAGCCTTTGACATGTTAAACTGCAGTAGGTTTGGTTGGAATGAAACCAAACAATGCGTTGAGGTTGACAGCAAGCAAGTGTTGGATGAATAGATGAGGGTAATTTTGTGTTAATTGTTGATTGTTTATAGAAGTATCCGAATAATAATATTTGTCATGCTGACGTTTTCTGATGTTTATTCTAGAGACACCCTAAAAAGTACTACACTCCTGGAAAGCCTTTCCCGCTTTACCCAAGACTTGAGTTTGTCTTTGGGAAGGACAGAGCTATGGTGGAAGGGCTGCAGATGCTGCAGATGCTGTTGCTCAGCTGGACACAAATGAAGCTGAAGCTGAAGCACCAGTTGCTCCACCAGCACCTGTTACCCCACCTAATCCAGCAAAAATCTTCGTTAAGAATGCCGAATATAGGAATATTTTATGGGGTTTAACTTCAGCATAAAATAGGCTTATGTTAGGAGCTTGTTAGATGATGAAATATGACTTGATGTATGATTTGTTAATTTGTATGGTTATGAAACCGAGATTGTGATGTTGAATGATAATATGATGAACTGTTGACTGTGTTTGTAAAATTTGATATTAATGCTGAATGGTTGGTTTACTAACTTCTTAATGTTTGTCATTTATGTATGTGTATGCATGATGTGATTATATGATTCATTTTTAGGTACTTAACTATGGGCCGATACAACTTCTATGTGGTCTTTGTTGGACGTCAAGTAGATATTTTTACAAATAGGGATGATATCAAATTAGCAACTGAGGGGTTTCCTACTGCTAGATTCAAAGAGTATCGGACATTGGATGAAGCACATAATATAGGCGGACTCGTCGCATTGAGAACATTGTTCCTACCACCAATAAACCATCATCAATGCTGATTCAATTTGCACTTCCAACAAATGAATAAGTCAATGAAGTTGTAACTTTGCAGAAAATATGACATGGAGTCAAGCATTTTTATTCGTTGTCATTGGATTCATTTTGGAAATTATTGTTAAGGACATTATTAATAAATTATAAGGCTTTAATTTATGTTGAACCAATTATGTAATTAATTCTACGAATCCAATCTATTATGTAAGTAATTCTATGAATGTTAGATGTTTTATTTGAATGTATGTTAGTATTAAACCAACCCTTGCAAGTGACTGTATTTAAATTAATTTCCTAAGAACTCTGCTTAACCAAAAAGAAGACAACAAAAAAGATAAGACAAACTTCAAATTGTTGAGCATGTGAAAATTTTAAAAAGTACTTATTTATTGATACATACCTTCCGGAGTAATTAATTAATTATAGATTTTGTTACTTAATTAATCACAAGTATTTTTTATTTTGTGTAACTAATGTATAAAATATAATTCATTGGAAAAATAAATGTTTCATATAAATTTATAATCATATCATGATTCGCATTATTATTATTTTTGTATTTATTATTGTTAGTATTAATATTATTATTTTTTTATTATAAATTTTGTTATTATTATTATTTGTTACCTTTTTAACTAATACAAATTATTCGTCATGTAATTATAAATAAATTATATTTTTCTAATCATATTATAATTTAGGGGCATTTTTGTCATTGCACTGTTTTTATATTCTGTCTATGGCAACCAAACACATTTCTGTCCCCAAGACGGAGACAATTTTTTCTATTCTGTCCACCACAACCAAACACCTCACTGTCTCCAATTTCTGTTCTGATCTATCTCCAAAATTTCTATCTCCAAAATTTATGTCACGTTCCTTCTCCGCCCTCTGGAGACAGCAACCAAACGCAGCATTAAAGTTGTAGGACTAATTTATGTGACACTCCACATTAAGATTACGTTCGAATGGTGTTCAACAAAACGTAATATTTAGACTACATTTAGAATAATTGAAAATTTATGCATTTTATTTATTCTTTTGATAATTCTGATTAATATTGAGAAACTGAAACAACTTCAAATTTAATAAACAATCATATAAGTGCAATGCCCTTTGGAGTATACAAATTGAAGGATAAGTTGGCAAAATCTCGTCTCACCGCGAATAAAATTCCAGTTAGAAATGCGTCTAATGATCCAATCATACTTGCTCCTGAGCATACAAATTGTGGATCTCAAATTTCCAATAAAACAATGCCATGACACAACTATCCCCATCTCCAGAGTAGTTTTCCATTTGAAAGACAAGCCACCAGAAGGGCTCAAAACCTTCAGCACATTGCACTTGCGCACATGCTAAGAACTTAAATTCCAACTCGCTTCCTTCAGGTCCTAAATATTAAAATTGATAAAGAAAATTTTCAAAAAGACATCTTGAAGAAACTTTTATTTTCAGAAAACACAGTGAAGGCTATTAAAGGAACAACAAAAACCAAAGCAATTCATGTATGAAACTGGAAGCACTTGATTAGTTGGCTGTACCAAAGAGAACTCTAATTTGGGAAAGAAAATTAATAAAATAGCTGGTATTAATCAACAAATGAACATTCTAAAGACTTACTGTAAAATTGAACATGAATGCTAATTCTCCTCATCTACGATGATGGTCATCTCATTCCCAATTCCAACATCCATCAAAGTCGCCATTTCGTCGTCAAGCAACATCGGCATAGGGCAACCCTTTCAATTCAAAATAAAACAGCTAAATTTCTTCATAAGCTAGTAAACCCGGAAATGATTTTTTTTGGGAAGCTTGTCACATAAGGAACTCTTTCTGTAGGTTTTGGGGAGTTAAATTAACAATACAACGTGTTAAAAGACGCAACTTAGGTCTGAAAGCTCGGTGGTGGGATATTTGTACTTAAATGACAGATCAAGCATAACAGAATGAAAACTGCCAATTTACAATGTATTCATCATATGACAACACCAATTTACTAACCATCATCAGCAAACATGAAAAATCAATGACATAAAGACAAGACAAACCTCTTCCTGAATAAACAATTTTGGCTTCATTTTCTTCAGTTTGAAAAAGCTTTCGCAGAGTATCTTTAGCTTGCCTACCTAAAATAAGTACTTAAAAGTTCAAGTAATTATTAGAGAAGAAATTCCTGCCAAACTTCTAGCTTTAAAAAAGGAAAGTACAATCACCGTTGTTGTTGCAGGCAATTTCTTTGTTAAAGGAGGCTTCTCACCAATGGATGCACCCACGCACTTCAGCGTTATACCTGCATTTTCTTTCAAATTTTGAAGAACATTTATAAGAACTTCAATAAGAAGACAGACGAAGAAACAAACTTCATACATAAGAGCGCAGAAGACATCTTTTGAGGGCCATCTGCTCTAACTGAAGGTCTCTCATCCTCGATGCCATGAAAATTCTTGAGCTCGGCAAACCTGTAACCACAATGAGTGAATGATTGGCATTGTTGAACCAATGTACAGCAGAAGTTGTAGCCTAAACAATTGTGGAGTTACATGTTGCTACTTTGACCTTTATGTTCAAAAGAATTATGAGAGGTCAGATAGCTAAAACCAAGGAGTCAAGACTCAAGCCAGCCACACAAAAGATTGACATGCAACAGAGTAGTCAAATTATCCCCCATACTTGGGTTGATCAGCTGACAATCACAAATTGACTTGTCAAGGCAACCCGGTGGGTAGTCATAGTGGTCTTCTACATCTTACGAAGAAAACTCCTGTAGTAAGCGCCTCATCAACATTTCTTTTATGTCTTTAAAGATGTTAGAAGTATGAAAGTAATAAATAACTAAACAATAAGAAAGAGACAAAAAGGACATAAATAATAAAATAAGAGATTTAAGTTAGGGCTGCAAGGGCCGACATTCACAGTCACAAAGTCACTAAACGGTACATCTTTATTAAGTTTCTGTGTCAATTACATAATACATGAATCACTATTCACAATGAAAATATGTATCTTAACGAAATGAAAGAGGAAAGTAATTATCTTCTTACAATTGATTTTGAGTTATACCATTATATGCATCTTAATATAAAAGAAAAATAGGAAACAATCTCCTAGGGTAGGAATCAATCTCCTAAGATCTAACGATCTCCTAAGACAGAAAACAAGCTCCTAGGAACCTAGACTCTTTAGGATATAATCAACGGCCCATAAATAGAATCTCATCACAAGTTGGCTAGTGGGAAAGTCTTCCTAATTTCCCTTACCTTTCCTATTCTTTGAGGAACCTATTTTGAACGCTTTAGTGGTGATTTGTACGAGATCACCAACTCACACTCTATATGTTTCGTGATAGAAAAATATTGACGATCTTTATTGAATATGGTCCACTCTTTTAAATAGACGAGGATCCCAGCTACAAAAGGCTAAGAATCTTTATCTAGGAATAAAAATCCTTATTAGGGAAACTACCTAACAAAGGAGTAATTTGAAAAACGTTAAAATAGAAACCTAAAGTTTAGCTAAGAAACAGGAAAGAAGAAATTGTTTGACTACAGCTCCCTATAATATTGTCATTTGTGGTTGTAATTCATTCCAATAAAGGTATCGACAACATTATTCCCCTTCTGGACTAAGAGCTTGTCCTCAAGCTTGAATCTAGGATAGGCTTCTTAAACTTAGTCAAAGTAACCCAGGTAGATTCATCTAATGGTAAGCTGGGCCCATCCTACAAAAACTTCCACAACACCTCAATTAACTCTAGAATGAATAATGGAGTGAGGTTTGGAAATAATTTTGTCATCTTTCAAAGGTGGCAACAAAGGAACACCCTTAAACTCCTTTAACTAATAAAATGTGGAAAAAATCATGAATCTTACTATGCTCTAGAAGTTCTAAACTACAGGCAACCTCAACAATCCGCCACAAAACCTAGAAAGGGCCATAGAGCTTAGGAGCTAGCTTATGAACAACCCTTTTTTCCAAAGATCGATGTCAATAAGGTTGTAGTTTTAACCAAACAAACTGACTACGTTCAAACGATAATTCTCAATGATGCTGGTCGTAGGCTTGTTTCATTCAAAGTTGAGCCAACTATAAATGAAGATATATTACAGACAAAAGAGCATCTCTCTCTTACAAGGAATGACAATCTCCTCCAAACGAGTAGAACCAGGTTCATAGGATAGCAAACAAAACATACGCAGACCAAGGAAACCAATCAACCTTCTTGATTGGTCTCAACAAAGCAAATAAGATATATATCAATTGTGCAATTCACCACCTTAGTTTGACCATTTGATTAAGGATGATATGCATAAGAACAAGCTAAAGTGGTACCACTTAATCGAACCAATTCTTTCCAAAAATATACTAGTAAAAACTGGGCCCGTATAATTGACATTAGTTTCCAAATGTTTTGCAAAACTTCGATTTTTAGATTGAATTAGCTTCTTCAATTTGATTTAAAGTGGTTTCACTTAGACAAGTGTGATTGCCATGTGTGTACCACATGTACACTTGTCTACTTCATTTGATTTATATGAACTTTAAATTTGTTTTTCTTTTTACATGATTAAGATGTTTAGGAATTTGAAATTAGAATTTGATTTTCTATTTTTTTATTATACCTTTAGTAAGATTACTAAATTTTTTTTTGAATAAGATCTTTAGAAATTTGAAATTCATTTTGCATTTCTACAATTCAGATAAAGGAAGATCTCTAGGAAGTTTGTTATGGCTGGCATGAATATAGGATATGTTGGATTTCATAATTTGTTTTATATCTAAGAGATCAGAAAATTCCCTCTAAGTAACTTTCACTTCCTAGTTGCCAAGATAGGTTAAATTCGAGCAACTTTCTACTACTAGAGTTGTTATTGTAGAAGTTACAGATGTAAAACAAGCTCACAAAGCATGTGGTTTCTTATATAAAATTTTCAGTGAAATGGCTTCGCTAATCCACATGCACAAGCACTTGGAAATGTAGAAGAGGAATTGAAACTGGTTAAATTTGACATCTACATAACACATGGCAAGGTTTACTTGTACTAGGGTTTGTTCGAACTAGAGGAATCCCTAGAACTTTATTTTTGTTTGTTTCTAGGTCAAAGTTGAAATCATCCCCTAAAGTTTTCTAAAAGATCTAAGTTAACTCCTGCCATTATATATGGTGCTACTTTACACCTTACTATTTGCATCTTAAAACATACTGCTATTAAGTTCCTATTAATTGCATGTAACAAGGTCGTTAAACTCCAATGTGATATAACAACTTTGCACAGTGGATCTACTAGATGCTAAGATTTTTTTAAATGTTTTTATTATTTTATAATTTTTAAAACATTTATAATATTATGCAAATGATTTTTAATCAAATGAAAATCAATTATTCCCAAAATCTCAAAATCAGGTAAAAATTTTACTTTTATGGCAATAACCAATGAACAACAGTTCACCCCTCAAGAAACTCTATAGGGGCTTGAATTGAATGAAAGCCTTAACAAATTATAATACCTGGGATGCACTCGCTTAATTTCATCTAGTTTTTCAGGCAATTTTGCCATAACTAGGCGAATATACCTGCAAGAAATATTAAATATAGAAGGGAATCAATATATCTAGAAGAAAATTGGAATTTGAGATGAAAAAGCTTATGAGTACAAGAAAGAAGGAACTCCCTATGTCTTACCGCAGCCATAAATAGCTTATGCATCCTTATCACAACATTATGCTTCTCAAACAAATTTCAAAGTAGACAGTGTTTATATAATAGGATAAAGATGACTTGACTATTGCAGGCTAAAGAAATAAATTGTAGCAAAACTATGTAGATTTTGTTTAGACTACTATATCATTCTCCTTCATTTTTTACCTGCTTTATACATATAGGTATCAAGAGTGTATTGATTATAGTTATTAACCGTTATAAAGATTATGTTTAACTAATATATAGATTTTAGTAAATCTCTAACTGCTTAGGGAACATCTGATGTAGGATAAATAGAAGAATTATTAACTAGTAGCTAAAACTCACAAAATTAGGCTGCTGGAATATCAAATTTCAGGGTTGAATTTAGGCTGAGAATATTCAAATTTCTTTTTTTTTTTATAGCTGGAATTTTAAGGTTAGGGAGAGAAACCAAAAGTGTTTCTATTTGTGAATTGAGATGTCTTATACAGAGAAATCCTATGGTTTATATACACAAGGCCTAAGACTATTTAGGAAAGTATTCCAGCTATCAAATCTCTCAATTACAGGAAGAAATTAAGAAGAAATTACTACAACTATTAATTCCTAAATGTATACAAGGATATACAATCAATTCTAATAACTATGGTAATAACTCTGGTCAACAGTCCCCCTCAAGTTGGTGCATAGATATCACACATGCTCAACTTGCAAACAAGATTATGAAGACTTATTGTAGAGTCCTTTGGTGAAGACATCTGTCAATTGTTCATTAGACACCAAATGAGATAAGTGTAAAGTGTTATTCACAAGTCCCTCCTTTACGAAGTGTTGGCCAATTTTCACATGTTTTGTTCTATCATGCTAAACTGGATTGTAAGCTATGCTAATGGCAACTTTGTTATCCAAGTAGAGAGATAAACTTCCTACATCCATCACTTGTAATTCATTCATCAGCTTTCTTACCTACGAGAGTTCGCACACACCTTGAGTCATAGCTCTATATTTAGCTTTTGCACTGAAGCTAGCAACTACATTTTCTTTCTTGCTTCTCCAAGTGACCAGATTTCCCCCTATGAGCAGACAGTAACTAATAGTTGACCTCCTATCATCTAAAGATCCATCCCAATCAGCATCTACCAATGCTTCTATCTTAACGTGACCATTGTTAGTGAACAAAAGGTCTTTTCCTAGTGTAGACTTTAGATAGTATAGGATGTAGAATACAGCCTATAAGTGTGGTTCTCGTGGATAATGCATGTACTGACTCACTAGACTAACTGAATATGCTATGTCTAGCCTAGTGTGAGAGAGGTAGAAGAGTCTCCTAAATAACCTTTGATATCTCCCCATGTCAACTAATATTACTTGTTCCTGCTTACAATTTGTGGTAGCTTTCCATAAAAGATTCAACTAGTTTAAAACCCATCACACCGGTTTCTTCTAACAAGTTTAGGACATATTTTCTCCGGGAGAAGGATTCCACTTCTTCCTCTTCCTGATGTAGTGACTTCAACACCATTCTTGAGCAAGGAGTTTCTTCAACCTAACCATCTCTTCTGTATCACTTCTAGTTACCACAATTTCATCAACATAGACAATGAGAACGTGATCTTACCTTAGGAATGCTTGATAAATTGGGTATGATCCGCATTACTCTGTTGATAACCAAAGGAAATTATGGCCCGACTGAACCTTTAAAACCATGCTCTGGGTAAATGCTTTAGCCCATATAAGGCCTTTTCTAGCCTATAAACCTTCCCTTGTGTCTTCTCAACTTCCAACCCGAGAGGAATCTCCATATACACCTCCTCCTCGAAATCCCCATGAAAGAAAGCATTTTTAACATCAAACTACTATAAGTCCAAATCCAGGTTAGCTGCACAAAAGAGTAGTATTCTAATTGTATTCATCTTAGCAACAGAAGTAAAGGTTTCTTGATAGTCCACTCCATATCTTTTAATAAAGCCTCTAGCCACCAATATCGCCTTGTATCTCTTAATGGATCCATCTGGCTTATGCTTCACTATGAATACCCATTTACTGTCAACTGTCCTTTTTCCTTCTGGAGCAATGACAAGTTCTCAAGTTTCATTTTTTGCCAGGGCTTTCATTTCCTCAACCGTAGCTTCTTTCCATTGGACATTTTCCATTGCTTCTCTCCAATCATATGGAATAGACATAGAGGAAATAGAAAAGACAAAGGCTCTATAGGAGTGAGTCATAGGAGACAAAGTTAGAAATTGGGTGCTTGGTGCAAGTTCTAACACCTTTCAGAAGAACAATAGGCTTATCTAAATCATCAGGTAAATCATATTTTAACTCATCAGTTTTTTCAAGGGAAGAGGATGGCAGACTGCATGATGGCTTTTTCTGTCTTATCTCGTCTTAAGTATATGTTTAAATATGGTCTATCTAAACGCCTACTTCAATCCTCCTGAACTAAACTAGTTTTCTCCCCCTAAATTATTCTCTCTCCCTTGATCACATTATCTATAAATGTAGAGCCAAGCAACACTTCTTCCCTCTCATTCTCCCCCTAAAGAGGAGATTGATGTGTTTTGAAATGGGGCTCAAACTTCAAAAAAATGACGTCCATACTTGCAATGTATTTTCTTAAACAGGGGGTGATAACACTTATATCCCTTTTGCGTGGCAGAATATTCAACAAACACACACTTCAAAGATCTAGGCTTCAACTTGCCTACATTCCGAGCATGAACAAAGCAAATACACCCAAATACTCTTGGAGGTACAGTATAAAAATTTTCACCTTGTAATATTCTAGAGAGTTTTTAAATTTTAGAATCCGAAGTGGCATTCTGTTGATAAGACAAGTAGCTGAAAGGACTGCATCACCCCAATATCCCTTTGGAAGGTTCATGGTGAACATGAATGATCGAGCTACCTTCAAAATATGTCTATTCTTCCTTTCTGTAACTCCGTTCTATTCACTAGTATAGGCACAACTGGTTTGATGTATTATTCCATAGGAATCTAGATAAGCACCAAATTTTCCATCCATATACTCCATTCCATTATCAGATCTTAGGATTTTAGCTTTAGAGTCATGTTGGGTATAAATCATTTTATGAAAAGATTAAAAGCATGAAAAAACTTCATTCTTGGCTTTCATCAAATAAACCCAAGTCAATCTTGTTCAACAATCAATAAAGGTCACCAAACATCTATGGCCAGAAAGAGGGATTTTGAATAGGACCCCAAATATCAGAGTGAATAGTCATAAAAGGAGCAAAACTCTTATTGTTAGATAAATGGTAAGAACTTCTAGTGTGTTTAGCAAGTTGACATACTTCACAAAACAAAGAATTAAAAGTAGTTCTTTTAAACAAGCTTGGATATAATTTTTCCATCAGGTTTCTTTGGTGTGCCTTAGTTTTTCACAATAATCACAGTGCAAGTGATCCTTATTAAATGAGGTATTTGTAGTGTTTGGCTTCTCAATAGAACTAGCCACAAACCCCACTCTCAACAATGGTTGTATGAAGTATAAAATTAACATTTACTCTCTTCTTGCTAAATGAGAGAATGTGCAAGCTATACTAAAGGGAAAGGATCTTTTCCAAGTATAGTATTTCATATATGACCATATTCTGGGTTAAGACCTACTAACCTACTAAAAAGTCAAACACCTGATCCTCCTCTTATCATTTGTTGGAATTTGCCAGTATCTTTTGAGCATTATGCTTAAAAATCCTAGTAATAGTTCAATTCCTGCACAATCGAAATAGCTCTACAAAGTACTGTGATACACTCATATCTCCCTACTTTGTGTCATGCAGTTTATTACAATGATAAAAAATTTGGGCTTTATTACCTATTTGAGAGTAAGTCAGAAAAATAACACTCCATATCTTTATTGCTATGTCTAGTAACAGATCCGAGCAATCTTTGGTTTCATTGAATTGATGAGCAAAGATATCACTTCAGACTCCTATTGATTATAATCAAAATTATTGACATCAGTTCTCTTACTGTCACCATTAATGTATCCCTATAATCCTCTAGCTTTGATGAACAACAAACAAGATCTTGACCAAGCAAGGTAATTAGTTTCATCAAGTTTCACAGGGCTGATTTGAAGTGAAGAATTATTAGAACTCGAAAGAATTACCTCTTTTCACCCATCTTATCATTGCGTCTCTTAACTTTTCACTAAAGTAAGCAATTAGGTGTCCCTCCTAGCTGAGTATACCTCCAATTCCCACATAAGATGCGTCACAAGCAATTTCAAATACCTTAGAAAAATCTTCCAGTTGTAAAACAAGAGATTCAATCATCTTTTTCTTGATTTCTTCAAATGCTTTAGTTGCTTGCTCTAACAAAGTAAACTATCCTTTCTTCATACAATCAGTAATTGGAGCCATTATGATGCTGAAATTACAAATAAATCACCTATAGAATGTTGCTAGGCAATGGGAACTCCTTGTATCGTGCACATGTTTTTGGAATAGGCCAATCAAGGATGGCTCTAATCTTCTCAGGATCCATCTCCACTCCACGATAAGATATAATAAAACCTCAAAATACAACACTTCATTACATGAAAGAAAACTTCCTTAAGTTGATACAAAGCTTTTCTTGCCTCCAAACTCTCAAGGCTACTTGTAGATGTAATAGGTGATTTTAAGTTTTGCTGTATATTAATAAATCATCAAAATATACCACAAAAAAGCTGCCCATAAATGGTCAAAGCACTTGATTCATCACTCTCATAAAAGTGTTAGGTACACTAGAGAGACCAAATGACATCACTAACCATTCATAAAGTCCCTTTTTAGTCTTGAAAGTCGTTTTCCATTCATCTCTAGGTCTGATTCTAATTTGATGGTACCCACTTTGTCTAGTAAAGATAGTAGCTCCAATTAACATATCTAACATGTCATCAATGTGAGAAATTGGAAATTTATACCTTATTGTGATCTTATTTATCACCCGACAATTAATAAACATTCACCAACTTCTGTCCTTTTTAGGAGTCAATAGTGTGGAACTACACACGAATTAAGAGTAACTTGAATAAATTCTTTTTTCAGTCACTCCTCTACTTGTCTCGTCAACTCTTCATTCTTAAGAGGATTCAAGCGATAGGCTGGAATATCTAGTAGAATAGATCAAGGTACCAAGTCAATGGTATGTTGAATATCTCATAAAGGAGGTAATTCACCTGGTAAATCATCTGCTATAAGGTATGAAGAGTCAACTAACAATTCTACCACTTCTTTTGGTAAGGTAAAGGGTGTTTCAGGTACTGTTTCTGTTACTTCCTTCACTACCATTTCAAACATAATTCTCTTTTCCTTACTAACAACTTCAACTTCTCAATCCTTAAGGATATTAAGAGGCCTTTTCCTAGCATTTATGGCTATCTTGTTACTTCCTCTTTGTTTTTCTACCTTGTCTACCTTCATAGGCTTCAAAATTATCTTATTTTGATGAAATATACATTGATAGGTGTTGGCTTTTCCGAAGTGCTACACATCTCAATCATAAAGCCACAGTCGCCTAAGTAAAATGTTAGATACTTTCACAGGAATGAAATCGCACCAAATAGAGTCTTTATATGTTCCTAATTTGAAAGACATCAAGCACCTTCAAGCAACCAGTATGGTACTATCATCTAAACAAGCAACTTTGTAAGGATTTGGATGTTTCTCCGTGAGTAAATTCAATCGCTTTACCATATTCTCGGATACCACATTCATACTACTTCGTCCATCAATGATAAGCTTGCATAGAAGTATGGAGCCATTCTTCTTGTTCTTCCGCTCTAGGATTCATAAGTATGTGTCTCACTATATTAAGAATTGTAGGACAAGCTAGTTCAATAGAGTCTCCTTCCAACTCCTCGCCAACTTCGTGCTCTCACACATACTCATCAGATTCTTCCTCTTCTTCTTCTACCAACATATGCAAACCTTTATTAGGACACTGATAAGCAAAGTGGCCCCTCCAATTGCATCGGAAGCACTTCTTGTTATTGCTGCCTCCTTTCGTCCCAATCTCAGCTATGACTTAGCCATTAAGTTCAGCTCTTTGAGAAGTCTTGTAGCTGTTTCGTGGTTGTTAGAGAATATATAAAACCAATTGAATTGGCCTCACACAATAACTTAAGCTATTGTTGTGAAACGGTCGCTTACATGGTATCAAAGCCTCTATGGCCAAGTGGTCGTAAGTTCGAATCCTACCACCCACCTATTAAATTAAGCACAAGGTAAAGTAGGCCTTTGTAAGTTTCAAGCCCTAGGAGCTTTCACTTGAGGGGGTGTGTTAGAGAATATATAAAACCAATTGAGTTGGCCTCACAAGCTATTGTGGTGAAACGGTCGCTTAACAGTTATAAAGTTTTGCACCATCGTAATTCTCTTCATGCCGAACTGCCCGCCTTGACTTTGAAACTTTTTAGTTACTTGTTGTCCTAAGTATTGTTCCACTCTTAAACCCAAGTGACATGCATTTTTAAGGCTATAAATCCTTTAAATTACCAGTTCCTTGTGAATTTTTGCCCTTAATCCATTTTTATAGTGAGATATAAGTTGTCTTTCCGACTCCATCCCTTTATTATAGAAAGTTCATCAAATATTTTTGTGTACTCAATTACGAACATAATATCTTGTCTAAGAGTTGCAAGTTGATCTATTAGATCTTCCTACCAATCTCCATCAGATTTTAGCGTGTCCAACTAACTTGATCTTTGCGAATCGAACTTTTCAATCTTCTGACATTTGGTATCAGTCAACGAAATCTTTCATGACTGCTATCCAGTATAAAAACAAGTGTGCATCTGTCTTTCCTGCAAAATCAGGGCCTTCAACACAAACTTTCTTAGTAATGTCATCGAGTTCGTTGTGTGTTTCAACTATATCATGGCCTCTAAAGGCTCGTATGCACCTCTCTATGTGCTGGTTGGTTTCTTTGTCTTGGATCTCTCAGTAGACGTTGATTTCTTAACCCCATTCTCCATTGATTAGTTTCAATCTCTTTCTCTTGGATTTCACTTTCTCCACTCTCACCATCAAGTGTAGTTTGTTGTCTGACATTGTTTTCTAGACTAGTTCTTGGAGCACCTTGTGATTGAGGGTCATTAAGGTCAAATCTTTCTATAACTCTTAGAAGTATCTCATCTCACTCATGGTCGCTAAATATTCCTCTATGTGTCTTTCTGCTACATGTCACCATCGTAAACCAAAACTCTAATACCAAATTGATGTAGGAAAAACAGAAGAATTGTTAACTAGTAACTAAAACTTAAAAAATTAGGAAACATGACTAATATTAGAATGCCAAAATATCAAGTTTCAGGGTTGAATTTTGGTCACAAATGCTGAAATTTCAAATTTTTGTCTAGCTGAAATTTTAAATTTTGATTGCTGAAATTTTAGGCTTAGAATTTCAAGGTTTAATATGCTAGAAGTGAGGATTTTAGTTGCTGGAATCTTGTGGTGAACACAAAAAATGAAAACTAGGAAACTAGAAATCACTGCTATGGTCTAAAAATCACTCTTAGAAAAAAGTACCACACCTTCCAGTTCAAAATTCAAGTTTGTAGGAAAATTCCTGATTGTGTATTAGTGATGAAGAGCTGAATAAACCTATATATAGATTTTTTAGAGCTTTTATTCTACTAACAAAGAGTTTCTAACAAATTTAAATCATATTCTAATAAAAATTCTATAAGTCCCAAACAATTAGGATAACTTATGTAAAACAAAATAACATATTTAACTTACTACTAATTCTTATCTAATGAGGAATCCTAATATAATCTACATTTCAATCTTTATCTTTTATTGTCAACTCAATTCTCAATCTTCATCCCACCAAATTAAGACTTGCGATTGACTAATTTTCCTCTTTTATTTCTTCTATGTACTCTAGGTTTTTTTGCATCAATATGAATAACCAACTTTTAACTCTCTCTCTCTTAGCTTCTTCTTCTACTTAGTTGCTGTATGGTAATAAAATAATGGTAACAGTTTATTGTGTAATATAAGACAATAGGGTAGTTAGGGATTAAACAAAAAGTAGGACTTCATTATAATTTCACCAACCATTCATGTAAACAAGACAAAAATTTGAGATAGACAAGTAGCCAAAATTTGAGAAAAAAATGGATATGGAAATATTTATATGTTACGAAACAATAAGTAGCCAAACGAAGCACACAAGAGAAAAAATTGAGACAACTATTACTCTGAAAATCCATTTACTTTTAAGAAGCCAAAATAACAAAATAGAACAAGGGAAAGGAGTCTACCGAATCTCAGATTCCTTCCTTTCACGTGAGCTTATCTAAAGGTGTACCGAATGAGGAAGCATTAGATCACAAAACCCAGAAATGGTAAGCATGGATTATATTGATTTTCTTATTTTACCTCACTTCCGTTGAGTATTTCAACTTTTTCTAATCGAGCAATCAAAACAAATCTTGGTAGACCACTGCTTCCAGGATCTGATATTGGATTTTCAGACAGCCTGATGTCCTTAGAGTAGAAAACAACAAAACAGAATCAACATGCATAGACAAAGAGATAGGGGGGGAGAGAGTAATCTAGAGTTGGCTAACAACAAATGGTATATCTAAATGATTCTATCTTTTTGATCATATCCATGCCCAGTTATTATGAAACAAGTCATAATACAAAGTAACAACAACCCAACATAATAAAACCTAGAGTCGTACAAAATTCACAATTGCTTTGATTGTCCTAAACTAAGGCTAAAGTGTGCGATAAGGTTTATTGTCATAATTTTTGCTAATGTGCAACAGATTGTATTGCAATAGAAGCTAATGTTGATAAAAATCAACAAACCAAAACAAAATAATAATTTTATTCTACAAGCAAACAAAAAAAGATTAGATGAGAACAATTTTAACCATTGTAGTTCTATTGAAATATAGAAGTTGCATTATACACCAAACTGATCCTTGTTTTATCCAATTCTAAAGGAAACTTCAGTCAATTACTATGAGAGAAATTGCAGATATTATAAAATTGATTTGTCAAGGAATTAATATAGTTTTTCAGTAATGTAAACATACATCTAAGTAGCAATTGTGACCATAAACTAACCTACACTACAAACTATATTAAACTTGCTCTTACATGAGATTTAATATAATTAGGTTATGGACCCTATATGAAGCATCATATATTGGAATACTATTATTTGGGAATATTAATGATTGTTTATATTGCTTACTATTGTTACATACAAGAGTTAAAACCTAGTCAATAACAAATTATGTTGTCTATTTGTCTCTTCAACATGGTATCAAAGCCAAAGAAATCATTAAAAAATATTAAAAGAGAAGGTCAGCTGCAAGGTGTCAACTATATCAATGCAGTAGTGTTTCACACCACTAACTGGTGAACAGTAACACATTAGTATTAGTTCACCTTTAAAGATTTTCATTTTAAATAGGAGAAGAGTTTGTTTTACTTCGTCTTTAAATATTTTTTCTTGAAATTAGAGTATGATAGGACTTACAAATCAACTTCACTTGTAGATGTTGGAAAACTGAAATACAATTTCATATTTGGTGGAACTCTTTCTCGAAATCGACTTTGTTTAGGCAAGTGTCTAGCCATAACTCCTCCAAAGGTGAAAATTCGGGTGATAGTTCGAGTACGTTTTTGGACCAAACCCTTCCAAGGGTATGGAGTTGTGTGATAAAGGTCTGGAAGGATGAAGAGTGGCATGGTGAAGCTTCATAGGGGTGAAGAATCAATATTATAAAGGTTTCAGCTCTATATAGATTGAAAAGAACTATAAGTTCAAAGTCAAAGACTACTTGAAACAAGTTGAATTATTTATGCTCTAACTTGATGAGGAATTTTAGAAATTTAAGGCAAGTTATGGATTCTATATAAAGAGAACTTTATATTGGAATAGTGCTCTTTTGAAATATTATGGTTAACTTGACACTACTACTATAAATAGTAAAGTCAAAACGTAGTAACAAGAAGTCATTATATTGTTCATTTTCTCTTTCGCATTATCATAAATAGTTCTTACTAAGTCATACATAATGAATTCAGATAAAGTCATCTTGGGAAAAAAATTATACAAGCTTGATGTAGGACAAGAGGATTAGGGCGACCAATTTCAACATGAAAACATAACTAGAACAATTATGTTTTACAACAAAACCTCTTTGAATAAAAGACATAGAATACAGATCTTCTATCTTTGTCCAATAAAGCCCTTAGTTATACCAGTCTAGGTAAAGATACTGCTCATAACAGGTAAAGTAGAACAAGTATAAAACATCTAAAGATGAAAACCCTACTTGTCAACTATTAAAGTACTTATTAGGAAAAGTAACATCAGCAGTGAAAAATTAGGAAAGCTTAAACAAGTTGAAATTCCAAAATGCTCCTATATCAATCTCCTTGGGTTCACAAAGAACTTTGACATACTCCTCACAAATGAGAGGATCAACTCACTTCAGCTCTTTTGAGCTCACCTTCAGAAATCCAAGTTCTTTCATTTGCTTTTTGAAAAGCAACCTCTTCAAAAGGCTAAAAGTCGTGAATGAACTTCTTTGATATTTTAATTGTATATTTAATATTAAAGACTTAATTGAATGTAGTTCAAGTTACAGCTCAATTAAGTAAGTGTTTTAGTTGATTTTCTGTGAAAACTTACAAGGTTCAAATTTCCTTGATTTGAGCAAGAGCAATAAGTCTCTATTGGAACTTAGAACATCAATTGCATCTTGGATCTCCTTGGATTGGCAATTTATTATGGAACACTTTGTTTTCATGGGCCCTTGGAAAGAAATTGGTTGCTCATATTGTTTGTAAATAGAAGAAAGCTTTGTACACTCTCAAACAATCGCCATGGACATGGTCTGGAAGATATGCAAGAGTTATAATGACTATAGGGTATAAGCAAAGCCAAGGGGATCACACATTGTTCATTAAACACTCATTTACAAAGGCCATCACCATTCTCTTGGTGTATATTGATGACATAATTGTGACAAGAAATGATGATAAAGAGAAAGAGACCTTGAGTCAGCATCTGTCTAAAGAATTTGAGATCAAGGTAATTAGAGAGGATGAAATATTTTCTTAAGCCTATGGTTGCTCACTCCAAACAGGGAATTTCTACTTCTTAACAGAAATACATCGCAAATCATCTCAAAGAAACTGGTAAAACAATATGCAAACCAGCAACTCCAATAGATTCAAATATTAAACTCGAAATAATAAAGGAAGATGTTATAGTGGACAAAGGAGCATATCAATGCCTAGTAGGAAAACTCATTTTTTTGTCTCGCATATGACCAAATATAGCATACGCAGTTAGTGTGATTAGCCAATTCATGCATAGTCTGAATGAAGTCCATTTGCAAGCAGCTCACCAACTGTTATAGTACCTCAGGAAAAGGTATTATGTTGAAAAGGAACGGAGACTTAGCACTTGAGATATACACAGACACAATTATGATGGGTCAATTATTGATCTCGGTGGAAACCTTATGACATGGAGAAGTAAAAAACACAATGTGGTAGCACAATCTAATGTGGAGGCTAAATTTTAGGCAATGGCTCAAGGTGTTTGTGAACTACTTTGGTTGAAGATTATTTTGGAAGAATTGAAGATCAAGTGAGATAGCCTAATGAGACTATTTTGACAACAAATCTACCATCAGTATAGCTCACAACTCAATACAACATGATAAAACAAAGCACATCGAAGTTAATAGACACTTTATCAAGGAGAAGTTAGAGAGTGGGTTGATCCATAGACGTTGTTTATCTACACATGGTCAAACTTGATGTACTTACCAAAGGATTGAGCAGTTCAATGTTTTAAATCCTTGTATCCAAGTTAGGAATGGCTAATGCCTATTCCCTAGAGTGAGGAGGAGTATGGGAAAACATGATCTGTACAATTAGGAAAATCTGGTACATATTACCTTTTCTGTAGAAAACATTGATCTATAGAAAACCCTTTCTAGCTATAGGAGAAAGAGACCCATTTGCTGTACAGATTTTTTCATGACCATTGTAAGTATGAACACAGAAGATGACATTTGATTGATAAGAAAACCTGCAGCAAGTACAGCATCTCCCCAGAAACTGTTGGGCACATTCATGTGGATTAACAAAGTACGAGTTGTTTCAACAATATGTTGGATTTTTCACTCAGCTACCACATTTTGTTGAGCAATGTGTGGGCAGGAAGATTGATGTTGAATATACCTTGCTGTTTCAAGTAGCTGGAGGATGAGCTAGAGAAATATTCTTTAGCATTATCACTACGAAGAATATTAATTTGCGTATTAAATTGATTTTGAATTTCAGAAAAGAACAAAATATAGAGAATAGTTCTAAACGATCTTGCATTAGATATAACCAAGTTATTCGAGAGAGATCATCAACAAAAATTACAAAATACTGAAATCTCAACTTGGACTTAACACGACTTGGACCCCAAGTATTTGTATGGATTAACATGAAGGGTTTTTTGACTCTTTTATTGACTCAAGGAAAAAAGGGAAGTACGATGATGTTTCCCTAACACTTTAAGAAATGTTTTAACCACTTGAGACCATTGAAGATAATTTCGGACATTAAGCTTATAAAGCTTATAATGTCTGAGCCCCATTATTGGTACTAATAATAGTAGATTGATTCTCAAATGAATATGACATGATGAGATAACCAAAACAGAATTAAGTGAAGAAGAATTGAAAGAAGTTCGACAACTAATTCCAAAGATTTAGAGGAAGGTTTTTGGATTTGAAAGTGTTGCAGAGAGGCTCTGATACTGTGAACAGAAACTGAAATTCTTTCTCTTATTTCTCCATATACTGAATATATATAATATACAGAGTCATTTGCCTTATCTTAGGAAACAAACTAATTCTTGCACATCAATCATTGACTAAGAAAATTATAATCAGCCTAAATTAGTGAAAGATTACAATCAACCTAAATTAGTAAATCAAAATCCTAGCTATTAATCAACTATTTACAACTATATCCAATCTTCTAGAAGATCAAATAGTCTAATTTTCTAATATATCCTAACAAATCAATTTAACAATATTTGAACACATGGGAGAAATGTCCACAAAATGTTCATTTTCATATTGGATTCACTCGCTCCATTCTATTCTGCACTTTGGACTCAAAGCATAGCAAAACATCTCTACATTGTCTACATTGTGCATATCAAATGCAAAACCCAGAAGGTGTGATGGTGAGTAATTATCGTAAGTAATGTTGATATACCCCATCCTAAATCTATCATCACAACAATATCTAATGGGATTTGGGACAGGATGATTGAATATGTAACCTGATGATGGGTGAATTGGTTTTCTGACAATCAAATTTTTCATTCCTTAGCCATTAACCCCTTCCCAGACCCATCAACCAAGCACCTCCTAATTTTTGACATGGGAAGTTGAGAGGAGCTAGTCATCCATCATGACTCACTTATGGCATGTAAATTGCTTTATTTCACTCGTAAGTTCAGAAAATTGAACCCCAAGATCTTATATAATCATCACTTCTTCGACACCATTAGTATGCATTTCAATAAAATCTTTATTGCTTTTGGCTTCAAAATTTTCAGTATGTAAATGTCCACTGCTTTTCTTAATTTGCTCGCTGTAGGATCTCTGGTAGTCAATTTTCTTGCTTCTTTCTTGAGAGAATACAAAGTGTATATCTGTTACTTTCCATGTTGATTGTTATGATCATCGAACCAAAGACCGTGTGGGGGTAGGTATATCTTCTAATTCTTTTATCTCCTCATCATAGTCATAACAAAATTTGTTGTCTCTCAAATTCGAACAAATACACCTTTTGTTGCTGGCCAACAAGAGAAACATAGCTCTTTTTTCTACAAGTAAAATACCCAACTTATGTATTGCTGCCTACTTTTGGTTCTTGAAAAACCAGCAATGTTTTGCTTCCCAAAAGGCAGTATCCTCATCTTTTTCACTCCTTTCTTTGTTTGCTTCACCATTGCTGATTTGGTAGTTGAGTTAGTCCTTCATTTTATTTTTCTACTTGTTTGATTAGCATAGTCAACTTTTGAATTTCCTTGCCAATTGCTACCATAAAAGGGCTTCCTAACATAATTTTGTGAGCATGATTTTCAGCCAGTAAAAATTGCTTTCTAACTTCATCTTATGTGTTCTCAGGTCCTAATTTTAGGCTTGTCTTGTCATGCATGCTGGCTTTAACTCTCTTCCACTTGTAACTGGAATAATTAAGTCTCATAGCAGAATCACTTTGAATAAAAAACTCATAATAAAAGGCTATTGTCTTTCTCCATCAAAACTGTTATTCATCCAAGTCTTGGCAAAATCCCTAACTAAAGAGAAAACCCTAGCCATAAACTATTATAATGTTTATTAGGAAAAATAACTTAACTAAGCCACACATGGAAAACTTAAAACAAATTGAAATTCAAGAATGACTCCGCACGAAAGCTCTACAATCTGACTAGAACCACTGAAGCAACTTGAAATATCTACTAAAGCCTTGCATTAATCAAGCATCAATGCTAATGTATATGGGCAAGGAACGAAGGAAGAAACAGTTTTGTCTCTACTGCTAAGAGCTAAATGAATTTCCAAAATAGCTATATGATAGTTGTTGGATATTATGTATAATTAGTAATTAAGGGTAATAGTGTATTTTTCCTATATTAGGTCAAGTGTAACAAGTCTGGAAATAGAATTGCTCATGCAAATGAGGCTGATTCAAGTCCCTTTAGTAAAGAACAGATGGACCATCTTCTTAGGCTGCTAAAGACCAACTCCCTTTCTGGTATTCCTAGTGTTTCTCTAGCTTAAACAAGTATTAAATATAATGCCTTTTCCTGCCATTCTACTTTCTCACCTTGGATTATTGATTCAGGTGCTTCAGACCACATGACAAACCTTTCTCATGTTTTTCTTTCATACTCACCTTGCTCTAGTGATAAAAAGGTCATAATTGTAGATAGAAATTTCTCATCTATTGCAAGGAAAGGATTTGTAAAAATTTCTGAAAAAATCACCCTTAAATTTGTTCTTCATGTCCCTAACCTTGCTTGTAATCTCTTATCAATGAGTCAACTATCTAAAGATTCTAATTGTCGTGTTGTTTTTTCCAATTCACTATGAATTTCAGGACTTGAACACGGGGATGATGATTGGGAGTGCTAGAAAGGTGGATGGTCTTTTTTACTTAATGAAAACCTTCTCAAGAATACACAAGCTCAAGGCTTGAGTACTAGTATGAGTTCTCTTTCTGCTCGTGAAAAAATTATAATTTGGCATCTTACATTAGGACATCCTAGCTTTTCATATTTGAAATAATTGTTTCCATATTTATTTAAAAACGTGGATTGTTCATCTTTTAAATGTGATAGTTGTTTTTTATCAAAAAGTCATCATTCTAGTTACAATCCAAACCCATATTGTGCCTCAAAACCATTAGTTTGATTCATAGTGATGTATGGATTCATAGTGATGTATGGGGCCCTTCAAGAATCGCCACATATTCAAGAAAAAAATTGTTTGTAACTTTTATAGATGATCACACTCGATTGTGTTGGATATATTTGATGAATGATCAATCTGAAGTAGAAAATATATTTAAAAAATTTTTTCATATGGACGAAAACCAATTTCAAACAAAAATAAAGATAATTCATTCTAATAACGGAACAAAATATTTCAATCATGTGTTGGGGAATTTCTAAAAGAAAAAGGGATTCAACATCAATCTACTTGTATTGACACTCCCCAACAAAATGGCATTGCAAAAAGAAAAAATAAACACTTACTTGAAGTTGCACGTGCTATTATGTATTCGATGAATGTACCTAAAAACTTATGGGGAGGTGCAATTTAACAGCATCCTACTTGATAAATAGGATGCCCACTCGTGTGTTAAAATATACAACACCTTTAGAGTGTTTTAAAAAATTTTATCTGGAATGTAGACTCTTTTCTGATTTACCCTTAAAAATTTTTGGGTGCATTGTATTTCCTTGAACAAAAAGGTTTTTTGTAAGTATGGATGTCTCTTTTGCTAAAAGTCAACCATAGTTTGAAAAAAACTGTCTTTAGTGGGAGATAGGAAATGAAGATCAATTTTGGAAAACATCTATTCCACTGCCTAACATGTTTTTCCCTAAACACAATAATGAACAAGAGGAAAGTACTAATCTACCAATGTCAAACATAGATGCTTTACCAACAGGGGGAGAAATACTAAGATAGGAACATATTAATCCTAGTTCAGAGCTTCGTGTTTACGCCAGGAGACGTACTCAGCAAAATAAAGATCAATCCACTACTCTAGTGCAAGACCAACCACTATCTTCGGGCGATAGTTCATCGAACACTTCAAGTAATTCTGATCCTCTTCCTTTGACAAATCCAACTCCTACTATTGTTGATCCTGATGTCCCTATAGCACTTAGAAAGGGAATCCAAACCTATACCAAACATCCCATTGCTAAATATGTGTCTTAACACAGAGTTTCTACTTCTCATAAAGCCTTTACCTCAAATATCTCTAATTTGTTTATCCCGAGAACCACTCAAGAAGCCTGAGACAGCTCGGATTGGAATTTAGCAGTTTTAGAAGAAATGGATGTTTTGGAAAAGAAATGGGACTTGTGAGATAGTAGATCTACCAAAGGAGAAGAAAGTGGTAGGATGTTAATGGGTTTTCACAGTTAAGTGTAAAGTTGATGGCAGTGTAGAGAGGTACAAGGCACGGTTAGTGGCAAAAGGATTTACATAGACACATGGTATTGATTACCAAAAGACCTTTGCCCCTATTGCAAAAATTAACTCAATCTATGTCCTGCTTTCATTAGTTGCTAGCTTTGACTGGCCTTTACATCAATTAGATGTAAAAAATGCATTCCTTAATGGAGACTTGGAAGAGGAAGTTCTTATGAGTCAACCACCTGGTTTTGAAAAAAATCTTGGTGAAGGGAAACTGCGCAGGCTGAAGAAATCACTATATGGACTCCAACAATCTCCTAGAGCATGGTTTGAGCGATTTGGAAAAGCTGTAAGGGCTCATGGATATACGCAAAGTCAAGCAGATCATACGATGTTTTATAAACATTCAAAAGAAAGAAAAATTGCTATTGTGATTGTCTATGATGATGACATTATTTTAACAGGTGATGACCTTGATGAACTCAAAAGACTCAAGCAGGCCCTTGCCGAAGACTTTGAGATCAAAGACTTGGGAGCTTTGAATATTTCCTAGGAATGGAGTTTGCTAGATCTAAAAAACGTATATTTGTCTCTCAAAGGAAGTACGTACTATATCTTCTTAAAGAGACAAGTCTACTCGAATGTAGGGCGGCTGAAACACCCATTGAACCCAACGTGAAACTGCAACACGCCAAACCAGAAGAAGTGAAGAATAGAGAACAATTTCAGAGATTAGTTGGTGGACTGATATATTTGTCGCATACTCGTCCAGACATAGCCTTTGCAGTGAGTATGGTAAGCCAATCTATGCACTCTCCAAGTCCAGAACACTTTGAGGTCGTATACAGAATCCTAAGATATTTAAAGAGTGCACCAAGGAAGGGCTTACTATTCGAAAGGAAAGGTCACCTACAAATTGAAGTATACACAAATGCAAATTGGGCAGGAAGTACAATTGACAGAAGGTCAACATCTGGACATTGTACTTTTGTTGAACGTAATCTTGTTACTTGGCAAAGCAAAAAGTAGAATGTGGTGGCAAGAGGCAGTGCTGAAATCGAATTTAGATAAGTTGCTCATGGAATTTGTGAAGTGTTGTGGATTAAAAGGATCTTAGATGAATTGAAGGTCATAAGTACTTCTCCCATAAAGGTGTACTGCGATAATAAAGTTGCAATCTCAATAGATCATAATCCTGCTCTCCATGATAGAACCAAGCATGTTGAGGTAGACAAGCACTTCATTAAAGAAAAGATAGAGAATGGACAGATTTGTATGAAATATATATCTATAGGTTGCAAATGTTCTTAAAAAAGGACTGCCTAAGAAACAATTCAAGAAGTTGATTGGCAAGATGGCTATGGAAGACATTTCTAGACCAGCTTGAGGCGGAGTGCAGAAAAGATCTACTGCTGATACTTAGAAATCATGGCAAATTCCTAGGGATTGATGCATTATAATTTATGCATAAATTATGGGCTTAGTCAACTCCATAAATAGGAAAATCAGCTGTATAATTTTTTTCCTTTTTTAGCATCTTCCACTGCCTATAAGATATGTAGATGTACATTATTCAATATACAAAATACTATTTTTTCTCCATAGAAGCAATAACTTAAACCATTAGTAGCTAGAGAGAGAAAAGGGTGATTTTCCATATATAACAAAATATTTGCTAACAGATCATTAGTGAGACATTTTATCTTATGAAAAGATGAAATTACATGAGAACCAGAACATAACATCTTACCATCAATTTAGGAAATGAGTTCAATTGATCAACTGAAGTCAGATCTCCAATTTTGTTACCTCCTGAAGCATATGATTAATTTAGCAATTTCCACAACATGGTATAAATTAAGGAACTGGTAGAGCAAAAGGTGAGTAGTAATAACTCACCAAGAAGAAGGCAACACAAATTTTCGAAAGGAATGCAGGTTCTTGTAGGAGAATCAAATCCACTATGCCATTTTTGATTTGTATAGTCATCAGGGTAATAGATGTTGTTCAATTTGTTCTTATTCAAATGAAGCTGCTCCAACCTGAGTATGAAACACGTCACAAATTTTTTTTTGAAAATGTCATGCTCAAAGCTAATGTGGAAGAAGCCATTCATCCTCCTGACCTTTTCAAAAAAGAAAGCTTCAAGACCTCACTCCATTCAGCAATATTATTATCTTCTAGATTAAGGAGCCGTAGAGAATCAAAGCCACGAACAATTGATGATTTAGTTGGCTACACAAATCATAAAGATATAAGCATATTCGTACAGCTAGAAGCACAACAAGCACATGCTACATAGAAAATAGTAAAAACAGTATTCAGAGTAAACTATACTTTCATCAACAAAGTAGAAAAAATAAAATTAACTAGAGGAAACCTCCTGATAGCAACTATCTCATTCAACAGCCCTGCTAAATAAAGGGGGAAAAAAAATTTTAAATTTACTCTTCAACCAAGTAACAGAAAAGAATATGATGAATTACACAAATTTACACTAAACTATAAATTAACTTCTTCATTTGTATATATTCGCATAAGTCAATATAAGGTACAGCCTGAAATAAGATTAAAAAGATTAAAGAGAGATTAGGATCTTACATAGATCTCATCTTTTTTAAGCATATAGGGTGGTTTTAGATTGTAGAAACTATCAGTACTCAAGTTCGAACAACAAAATTGCATGAAACCATTTTCTAAACATCTTAGGATGGGGTCTATTCTCCAGTTTGTATTAGCATTGTATCTATTAAAATGGCTTTGATATTATGTGAAAGTAGAGATAAAGGGCAAAGAAAAAGGAGAAAGAGAAAAGAGAACATACATATTAGTTTATCGATGACTGGCAATAAAGCCTATGTCTATAGACACAGACTACAAAGAGTTTTAAAATGAATTGTTTATTAGGTTTAGCTTAGCCATATATAAGAGTAAGGTAGTACAAATATCATAATATAATACAATATTGCTAAATAGTATCTAATACAATATTGCTAAATAGGATCTAAATTATTTTTGATGGAAATAGAACTATTAATTAATACCTAGTACCTAAAGCTCACAAAATTATAAATGTCTGATACTAGACTAGTATTTAGGGTTTAATACGCTGGTAGTTAGGATTTTGGTTGCTAGAATTTTGTGGTGGACACAAAGAATGGAAGATTGGAAAGTAGGAATCACTCTTAGGGTCTAAAAATCACTCTTAGAAGAAAGCATCACACATCTAATTGAAAACTCAAGTTTGTAGAAAAATTTCAAATTGCTTGTTATTGAAAACTCAAATTGCTTGTAGAAAACTCAAATTGCTTGTAGGAATATGCCCTTATCTCGTGCACATCCTTTGGAATAGGCCAATCAAGGATGGCCCTAATCTTCTCGGAATTCATCTCCACTCCACGGTAGGATATAATTAACCCCAAAAATACAACACTTGATTGCATGAAAGAACACCTCTTTAAGTTGATACAAAGTTTCTCTTGCTTCAAAACTTTCAAGACTACATGTAGATGTAATAGGTGATTTTCTTTAGTCTTGTTGTATATTAACATATCATCAAAATACAACACCAAAAATCTGCCCATAAATGGTCGATACAATTGATTCATCACTCTCATAAAAGTGCTAGGTGCATTAGCGAGTCCAAATGACATCACTAACCATTCATAAAGTCCCTCTTAGTCTTGAAAGTCATTTTCTATTCATCTCCAAGTCTAACTCTAATTTGATGGTACCCACTTCATAAGTCTATCTTGGTAAAGATAGTAGCTCCAGTCAACATATATACCATGTCATCAAAGCAAGTATTGGAAATCTATACCTTATTGTGATCTAATTTATCGCCCGACTATCAATACACATACGCCAACTTCCATCCTTTTTAGGAGTCAATAGTGTAGGAACTGCACACGAACTAAGACTTTCTTGAATAAATCCATTTTCCAAAAACTCCTCTACTTGTCTTTTCAGCTCTTCATTCTCAATAAGATTCTAGCAATAGGCTAGAAGATTTGGCAGAGTAGATCCAAGTACCAAGTCAATAACGTGCTGAATCTCTCGTAAAGGAGGTAATTCACCTCGTAAATCATTCGATGTAAGGACTAAAAAATTAGCTAACAATTCTCCCACTTCTTTAGGTAAAGGTAAAGGGTGTTTCAAGTGTTGTTTATGTTACTTTCCTCACTACCATTGCAAACACAATTCCCTTTCCCTTACTAACAACTTCAAATTCTCCCTCCTTAAGGATCTTAAGAGGCTTTTTCTTGGCATTTATGGTTGTCATGTTACTTCTTCGTTTTTCTACCTTGTCAACCTTCATAGGCTTCAAAATTATCTTCTTTCCAAGAAATATAAGCTGATAGGTGTTAGTTTTTTAGAAGTGCTACACATCACAATCATAAAGCCACGATTGCCCAAGTAAAATGTGAGATACATTCATAGGATTGACATCGCACTAAATAGAGTCCTCATATATTCTTAATTTGAAAGACACCAAAAACCTTCGCGCAACTAGTATAGTATTATCATCTACCCAAACGACTTTGTTGGGATTTGGATGTTTATTCATGAGTAAATTGAATCACTCCAACATGTTCTTCGATACCATATTCATACTTCCTTCCACAATCAATGATAAACTTGCATACTTTATCTCCGCATCTAACTCGAGTAAAGAAAATAGCAGTACAAAGTCATTCTTCTTGTTCTACCGCTTTAGGTGTCGTAATTATACATCTCACTACATTAAGATTTGTAGGACTAGCTAGTTCATCACTAGAGTCTCCTTCCAACTCCTCTCCAGCTTTGTGCTCACACACATATCATAGTCCTTTTCTTCTTCTTCACCCATCATATGTAAAACCATTATTAGGACATTCATAAGCAAAGTGGCCCTTCTCATTGCATCAGAAGCACTTCTTGTCACTACTACCTCCTTTAGTCCCAATCTTAGCTATGGCTTTGCCTTTACGTTCTGCTCCTTGAGAAGTTTCATAGTTGTTTTGTGGAGCAAATTTTCATGCAGTATTAGGAGCTCGTATAAAGTTTTGCATCGTCGTAGTTCTCTTAATGTCAAACTCTTTGACTTGATTTTGAAACTTTTTAGTTACTTGCTTTCCTAAGTATTATTTTGCTCTTAAAGCCAAGTTATATGCATTTTCAAGGCTGTAAATCCTTTGCATTATCAGCTCCTTGCGAATTTTTTCCCTTAAAGTAATTTTTGTAGAGATATAAATTGTCATTCCATCTCTTACATCAGATAGAAAGTCTATCAAATATTTCCATGTACTCAATTACGGATATAAAAGGTCAGCCGGTGAGACGATGGGGGATAAGCTTCATCGTCGAGAGGGAAACAGCCCGAATCACCAGCTATTTGCTTCTCTCATGGTACAATCCTCTTCTCGCTAAGCCCCTTTCTCCTCAGTCCACAGAGACAAAATATAGGACTGATGCCCAACAATTCATCACGGAAGAAAGGACTCACTGAGCTAGGATCACTAACTAATACTAATAGAATAGAAAATATAATAAATAGAAAAGAACTGTCTTTTCTGTATATTTTCCCCG
>JANZXR010000003.1:20297851-20311393 GCA_027575705.1 Erythroxylum echinodendron
ACGCAGCCCGCCAGACTGGGCAGAAGCAGCCCACCACTCTCTTGGCCTCCAGCCCTCCCCCAGCCCATTCAACCCTTTCAATCCCATCCCACACCGAGGTTATCATCCATGACCCTTCTATCTCCCTATCCACCCCAGAGGACTCGGGCTGCCGAGACATGGAGGACAACGCTAATGTCCTTATTGACCTAGGGGACTCGTCTGAGTCCACTCATACCCAATTCCTACCCCAGGCGCGACCGCCAGAATCACTTGTTGATCTAACCTCCATTCCTACACCTTCCGTCGGAACCGACATTCAGATGGAGGAGCATAGCCAGGCGCCTATGATTTTACAGAGGCCGGAGCAGACTGATCATTCAGTCCCGACAGACTAGGTCCACTCTCTTTCTTATTCCTTTGTCTATGTCTATTTTTATTTGGAATTGCCAAGGGGCTGGGAGTCGAACCTTCAAGCCGGTTATCAAAAATTACATCCGCCTACATCACCTGAAACTGGTAGTGTTGGTGGAACCCCGTATCAGTGGGGACCGTGCCTTAAAAGTCATTCGCAGTCTGGGTTTTGACCAATCCTTCAGGGTGGAAGCTAAAGGCTACTCCAGCGGTATCTGGCTGCTCTGGCACGTTGATTTTGCAGTTCGCATTTTACTCGCTCATCGTCAATTTGTGCATGTCAATATTGAGTGGGATCACCATTCGTTTGACTTCACGGCCATCTATGCGAGCCCAACATACTCGTTACAAAAATTTTTGTGGCATTTTTTACACCAAATCGCTCGGGTTACCACCAAACCGTGGCTGCTCGGAGGGGACTTCAATGCCAAGCTAGAGAGCCTGGACCGACGTGCGGGCTCCCGGCACCACCCTA
Organism: Erythroxylum echinodendron; assembly: GCA_027575705.1. Taxonomy (NCBI): domain Eukaryota; kingdom Viridiplantae; phylum Streptophyta; class Magnoliopsida; order Malpighiales; family Erythroxylaceae; genus Erythroxylum; species Erythroxylum echinodendron. The sequence continues at coordinate 20,298,720 of JANZXR010000003.1, forward strand.
TTGTTAACACGCAGTTCACCGACTGTGTCCATAGCTGTCAACTTCAGGATCTCGGATTCTCCGGCCCTCGGTTCACGTGGTGCAGAGGCCCCATTTCAGCCCCCTAGACCGTGCCCTTGGGTCTATTTCTTGGGTTTCGGAGTTTCTGGAAACTACGGTCACCCACCTTCCTTTCCTCAAGTCAGATCATTGACCTCTCCTAGTTTCTCTCCAACATCACCCTATGGACCCGCCGTTGCTGCGACCGTTCAGGTTTCAAGCTGCTTGGCTCACCCATCCCGAGTTTCATCAAATGGTAGCTAACTAGTGGACACACTTCCATAATGATTTTAATGGCACGCTTCGACGATTCTTTGAGGCGTTACAGAACTGGAATCTTCACACCTTTGGAAACATTTTCCAATGGAAGAAGCGTCTCTTGGCTCGGCTGGAGGGTCTTTAACTACATCTTGAGGCTTCCGACTCGACCTTTCTCCGCTAGTTAGAGGAAGACCTTCGTTCCGACCTTGAGCAAGTTCTTATTCAAGAAGAAATATACTGGCATCAGCAATCGCGAACTCAATGGCTCTTGCAAGGCGACAGGAACACTAAATATTATCATGCCATCACGCGGAACAAACAACGACAACAGAGAATTTCCTCATTACGCGATGAGCATGGAAATGTGTTATCAGATTCGGCTTCTCTGAAAAGGTTAGCACAAAATTACCTTGAGACCCTTTATCGGGCTGAACCCACTTCTCCGGACACCTGGCTCTCTATGGCAAGTTCCCTCCTTTACCCCAACAAGTGCTAGTAGTGCTTAGTGGCCCTCCCAGTCTTACTGAAATCAAGGACGCGTTCTTCAGTATGGACCCCAACAAAGCTCCCAGGGTGGACGGATTCACCGCTCTCTTCTTTCAGTCGCAATGGGACATTGTGGGCCCGTCGTTAACCCTTCTCATTCAACGGATTTTTCGACATGAGATTTGGGACCCAGCCCTTAATCGTACTGTCATGGTCCTTATACCTAAGATTCTGTCACCGGTGTTGATTACTCAATTTCGTCCTATCGCTTTGTGTACGGTGATGTACAAAGCCATTACTAAGGTCATCGTGCATCGGCTCAAGCCTTACCTCAATGATCTGATAGCCCCGACCTAATGCAGCTTTATCCCGGGATGCCTCATTACGGATAATATCATCATCACTCAAGAGGTCATCCATTCTATGCGAAAGAAAACAGGTCGGAAAGGTTTTATAACTATAAAAGTGGATCTGGAAAAAGCTTATGATAGATTATCATGGGCTTTCCTACAAGACACCCTCATCAATGTTGGTATCCCTGCTTCGCTACTGCAGCTTATCATGAAGTGTGTGACTAGTGTCTCCCTCCAAGTTACTTGGAACGGCGAACTCAGCGATGCTTTTCATACCTCCAGAGGTATTCGACAGGGTGACCCCCTTTCCCCTTACCTCTTCATGCTATGCATGGAACGCCTTGGTCAATCCATCTCGCAAGCGGTGTCGCACGGCCGCTGGAAGCCCATTCGTCTAAGCCGGCAGGGTCCTCCTCTGTCCCACCTTTTCTTCGCTGATGATCTCATCCTTTTCGCCGAAGCCTCACTGGACCAAGTAGCTGCCATCAGCATCGTCTTACATAAGTTCTGTACTGCGTTGGGACAATGCATCAATCAAGACAAATCGCGATGTTTCTTCTCTAAGAATGTTCCTCCTTCCAGGACTCATAGTTTAGAGCGTGCGCTCAGTTTCCAGTAGACTAATGATCTTAGACGGTATCTCGATGTACTGCTTCTGCACGAACGAGTACGTGGTGGCACCTACCAACATATTCTCGACAAGGTCCAATAACGGCTTTCTGGCTGAAAAGCCAGTCTCTTGTCGCTGGCTGGTCGTGTTACACTGGTCAAATCCGTTGTGGCTGCTCTCTCCATTTCTACTATATAGACTGGTCATTTGCCCCGCTGGCTTTGTGATGAGCTGGAGAAATCAATGCGACAATTTATTTGGGGCTCGTCAAATGGCAATAGGAAAGTCCATCTGGTCAATTGGGAGGACGTCTGTAAACCTCCGGCGTTAGTCGGGCTTGGCCTTTAAAAAATTCGTGCTATGAACGATGCATTCCTGGCAAAGTTAGGTTGGACTATACTCACTCAACCTGACTCCCTCTGGTCTCCGTCCTCTCCGCTAAGTACAACGTCGATCCTGCAGCCCTTCCCACGTCATTGGATGCTCCTGGTGGCTCTATGGTCTGGAGGGGCATTCAGGCTACGTGGCACTTGGTCCTGCAAGGTTTGACATGGATGCTAGGCGATGGTTTTCGCACTAGGTTCTGGTTGGACACTTGAATTTCGAGTACAGGACCCCTTATTACCTATGCTATCAGCTCGATCCCAGCCTCCATCCGCGATCTCAGTGTCTGCAATTTTGTTACTCAGGATGGTCACTGGGATCGGAATTCTTTTCAATCCTACCTACTGCCACCAATATGTCGTTTAATCGCTGGTACACTTCCTCCTCAGCCCATTTTCGGGCCGGATCGATAGATTTAGGGCCCCTCCGATTCTGGCCATTTCACTTTCGCGTCCACGTATACCATGAGCCTGGATTAGGAAGACACTGCGGCCCATGATCTTTGGCCTTTTCTTTGGAAGTGGAAGGGTCCGCCACGCATTCGTTCCTTCCTATGGCTCCTCGACCACGACCAGCTTCTCACTAATCAGCATAGGCTCCGGCTATATTGCAACACAGATGGCACTTGCTCTCATTGTGGTGGAGAGGAATCCTCGCTGCATGTTCTTCGCGACTGCACGAAAGCTCGACAAGTGTGGCACACATTTCCTTCACACTTGGTCCCTGCATCTTTTTTTACTACCCAACATCAGGAGTGGCTTCTCCATAACCTTCAACAGCACCAACAAGTGCTCGAGCACGATTGGGCGTTGTTATTTGGAATTACTTGTTGGTTCCTCTGGCAATGGAGGAACAAGACTCTCTTTGACGTTAATTTTAATTGGCCTTCCTCCCCTCATTCTATTGTGTTGTCTTATGCAGGTCTTCTCCGCAATGTTATCCGATGTCAACATCGCGCGATTCCTACTAGACCCCCACCTCGGCAGGAGAGGCTCACAGGATGGAGCACACCCCTACAGGATGGATCAAGCTCAACATCGATGGAACCGCAAAACAGGCCTCGTCTACCGCCACAGCTGGGGGCCTTCTACGTGATAGTGCAGGACAATGGCTGGGGGGATTCTCACAATACAGTGGCTGTTGCTCGCCTCTGACCGCGGAACTCTGGGGCGTTCATACCAGGCTGACACTAGCTTGGAACCTGGGCTATCACCGAGTGGAACTGGAAGTGATTCTAAAGCGGTGTCCGATCTCCTCGTCTCGTCTGACCAACGATCTCGGACACTTAACCCTCTTGTTCGGAGTATACATGAGCTGTTCTCCCGAAACTGGACTGTTGTTCATCGACATGTGTTTTGAGAGAGCAACCAATGCACCGACTGGTTAGCTAACTATGCCATTCATTTTGCCGTGGGAGTTATGTACTTTCATCATTCACCGATTGGGTGCCACCTTATCCTACTAGAGGATTTGTTGGGAATTTGTTTCCCCAGACTAGTTGTGTAACTTTACTGTTCAGCTTCCTTCTTATTAAAAAAAATGACATGGCCTTCCTTTCCCTGGGCCAATAACCACATACAAACGAGATCGCAATAACTTATCGAGTTTTGGATGTGACAGACAGCCTTTTCATAAAGTACGTTTCTGATTTTGACGAAGAAGAAGAAATGTCAATCTGTCTCTTGTTATATGCAAGCATTGAGTTTACATCCTCAAAATTGACATAACAGCAATAGGACTGTCTAATTAAAATATATGCAAATCAAATATTATTAAAAAATTGCACATTAATTGTATATAATAAAATTACATAAATTAGAAATTATATTAAGTCATTCTAACCAATAAAATATGTCCATCATACTATAATTCTTGAAAACATAATAGTACTATCATTTACAAAAATAAACATAAATCAATTAGAAATGATATAATCACTCCACATTTGTCTAGCAATTTCATCTCGCTTCCAAGACATACCTCGAAGTTATGCTAGAGTGATATTATACTCCACTTGAAAACTTACATCTTCATTTTCACTTTGCCTAATTGGTTCTTCATTTTCAGTACAACTGTCAAATAATTCATCGCTTTGTCCATACATTCTAATATAGTTGTCTATAACATAATAATCAATAATGATATATTTTTGTTTCTCCATATCATAACTCATCATATTTTTAAGTACAGGAAATCTTGCTTTTAGAACGCCAAAATATCTTTCAATAACATTTCATAATGAAGAATGTCTGAATAGGAAATTGATTTGATGAATTTGTCACTGTTTCTAAAAGAACTTGAGAGTCATTTGTAATACCTTCCCATTCAGCCATCACATATGTAAAACACACGTCAAATGAGCAACAACACATAATATTTTGGATTGGATTAATTTTTTCGCCTTGTATGGTATTTGTTTATTTTTCGAAACATGTGCATCAATATGTATACCATCTATTGCTTCTACAAAATTCGAAAAATTAAAATATATATTAAAATAATTATTAATCATAAGAACATAATTAAAATAGTAATTAAATATATGAATGTATCTGAAAATATGGAAAGAATTTTGAATTATGTTAAATCTCAGGAGGTGTATTAGTACAAGATGGTGGAGTAATGACTCTTTTTGTAAGATGATTAACTTCATATAAGACTTTACGAGAGTACTTCGAAATTGTCCAAGTCGAATGTTAAAAGCGTTCTGCATTGACTCTAATTGTCTCACTATGCCTTATATTCATCAAGAAAATTGCTATTTGTTCCTCCACAGTTAAATGACTTGTTGCCTTTAAGCCTCCTAAACTCTTCAACTCATCACATTAGCTCAAGAAGATTATCTTCCTCATTCTTAAGTTTTCATAAATCCTTATAGGATTCCCATTCAAAAGTTCCATTATCTAATCATGACCTAGTAGAGTAGAGTAGAAGTTCTACATGGTTGCTTTTGTAAACGAAAATATTTGTTCTCTCCCCCAGCTAAATAAATAATGATTACTTTCTTACGTTCATCATCAGAATCCGATTCTAATGTATACCTCAGAAGTGTAGGTAAAGGCTTAAGCTTTAATATCGGAGGTTTCTCTAAAGATGGTAATGTGGGTACTTCGATCCGAACTAATTTGTCTTGCTGCACTTAAACATCTGCCTCCTCCATCTCATCATCTCCTTTAGATTTAGGATTTTGATGTTCATTGTCAGCCTCTACTTCCAATGATTGTAGTTATGCTATGCAACTCTCAACGAGTTCTTGCAAATTTTGATCCATAATTTCAACTTTCATGCATGCATTGCTCGTTATTGAATTCAACCTAATCTTCGCCTATATTGTTAATTTCCCTTCGTGAACGTCAATTATGGCCTTTCCTGTGTTCATAAATGGTCGACCTAAGATTAGTGGGAAATTTTTATCTTCTTCAAAATCTAAAACCAGAAAATCCACTGGAATAATGAACTTATCCACTCACATCAGAACTTCTTCCACTATTCCAAATAGCCTTTTAATAGATTGATCAACTAATTGAATTACCATTGATGTTGGCTTGACCTCCCCCAGTCCCAACTTTCTAAATATCTACAACGACATAAGATTGATGCTTGCTCCCAAATCACACAAACAATTTGTAAATTCAAATTCACCAAACACACAAGGTATTGTGAAACTTTCTGGATCTTTCAATTTCAAAGGCATTTGACTAATGACTATTGAGTTGCAAGTGCTAGTTAGAGCTACCATCTAATTATCTTCCTAAGTACGCTTCTTCGATAATACGTCCTTTAGAAATTTTGCATATTTAGGCATGTGTTCGAATGCCTCAATTTGGAGTGTCCTTAACTTCTCAATGAACTTTGCAAATTGTTCATCTAACTTCTTTTTTTGTAGTCGTTGAGGAAAAGCAACTTTGGGTTGATACGGTGGAGGTGCAACATAAGGATGGTTTTCGCTCATGTCCACTTCTTTCTCCTTTTCTTGATTTTTCTCAACTAGCTAGATGGGCTCCTCCACTGCTTTTATGGGTGGTTCAAGTTCCTTCCCACTTCAAAGTGTAACAACTTTTAGTTGCTCCCTTGATTTTGTTCCTGAAGTGTCAGGAATATTTCCCAGTTTTAGCAGAGAAAAGGCATTGGACAATTGATTCACTTGGGCTTCTAGATTATGAACTGAAGAAGCATGGTTCTTAGTGACTTGCTTAAATTTATCTTCCAGCTTCTTTTATGTTTTGTCTAAAGTTCCAAGCTTATTTAAAATTTTATCTATCTTTGATTCCATCGAGCTTGCTTTATCTTGCTGGAAGCTTGATTGTTTTTGAGGCCTAAACTATCCTCTATTGTTGTTCGACTAGGAGAAGTTAGGGTGATTCTTCCACCCGGGGTTATAAGTTTCGGAGTAAGGATTGTTACCCCCTTCTCATCTATAATGTGCCCCCATATAATTCACTTGCTCCTGGCTATCCTCCTTCATCAAATAACACTCCATAGTATCATGGTTTATTTGGCCACAGAGCTCACACTTTAACTGTACGACCTTCGCCTGAGCTAAGGATGATGCCTTCATGTTGTTTAGTTGTCACATCAAGTTGTCAATCTTCGCTTACATCTCTGTCATCTTATCGACTGCGACAATTCCTTTCTGTTATCTGAAAGTAGCCGGTGGTCTCCCCCGCTCGTTTTTTTCATAAGCAACTATTACTTGTCATCTCCTCTATGAACTCCTCCGCTTCATCAACAAACTTCCGCATCAAGGATCCTTCAGACGCTGAATCAATTGTGCCTCTTTTCTGTGGGTTAACTCCATTGTAGAAGGTTTACAAAAGGAACTCCTTCCATAGGTTACAGTGTGGGCACTTCCTTTACAGATCCTTATATCTTTCCCACACTTCGTGGATTGATTCCCCATCAACTTGTTGGAAATTAGTGATTTCCTTAATTATCTTGGTGGTTTTGGTCAACGGGAAATACTTGTCCAAAAAAGGCACGCACAAGCTGATCCTATATTGTGATGTTGGTTGGGCTCAGTGAATGGTACCAAGCGTTCTCCCTATCTTTAAGAGTAAAGGGAAACAACCTAATTCTAACAGTATACTCTGACATCTGATGATACCGAAAAGTATCACAGATCTCGAGGAAATTCACAATGTGCGCATTGAGATCTTCGTTCGCTAATCCATAGAATTACACATTCTATTGAAGCATATTGAGGAGGGTCGGCTTAACCTCAAATGAGTCAGTTGAATAAGTGGCCTGCCCAATCCTTGGTTCATAGCGTTGAACCTCGGCCTCATGAACTCCATCAGGGTCCTTTGTTGTCGGCCTTGGTTCACTCTGTGGTTCATGTTCTGTTGGAATTCATTGGCCATTGTTGATTTTCCAATCTCGTCGTCTTCTTCTCACCGAGCAATCTTAAAGGTTCGTTCTAATTGAGTAATATCTAAATCTATCATCTCCGCTGCACGACTAAAACCTCTCGTGACTCTTGTGTTCATGTAAGAGCACGATATCTGAAATGAAACGAAAGAAATGAAAACTAGTTTATCACCTTAAACTATAGAGCCAAACTATCGCCTCCTCGATAATGGCACCAAAAACTTGATCGCAAGGTGATGTATACTAAATTTTAATATCTATAACCTCGATATTTTTGCAAGTGTACGGGTCATTCATGTAGTACCTAAGGTATCATTCTTACGAGGAGGATTAATCTAGTCCTAAATTCTAAGGTTGGAGACTATTAAACAAATATTTAACAAACAATAAATTTTAACACGAGGACTAACTAAATCAAATAACCAAATCAACTAACAAAACAATAATTGACAATTAACGCATAATTAAAAACAATCATGATGACGATTAACAATTTTAAATAAAAAATAATGGAAATTTATCAATTTGTTGAACAATGATCGCGCACCCTTAAATTCCACCTAATGAGTTCACCAAAAGACAGAAAGGGAAAATTATCTATCCTTAATGTCAACCTAAACTATTATGATTTATTGAATTAACGATTCTAAATGATCTTAAGGTCGATTACTCTCTCTCAAGTTAAAATTGAATCCTAAAGCGTAAACCTTAATCAGATTATGAGAAGTTATAATCTCTCAATTACCAACGTATCTAAAACCTAATTAGTTCTTAAGTTCTCTAATAAGCAATTGGAAACCTAAGTGTGATCTCTCTAAACAAAATTTACCAACTTGATTTAATTATGAATCTATTAATTTACCTAACTCTCGTTAGCCCAAATTAATCATTTTTTCTTGATTCACCCTCTTAGTTTATTATCGAGATATGAAGTGCAGAATGAAGCACAATTAATTCAATAAACACATAAAACAATTAGATTTCATTAAATCAACAATAATAATCTAAAGGTGAGTATAGAACATCAACCACAATGCAAGTCCATAATCAACTATATATCCCAATTCTATAATTGAATAAAGTTGAAATACATAAGAACAAAACTTGACGGGATGACGGGAGGCTGCGACTTCAAAGAGCTTCTTAATCTAGGAAGCACATCATGTCTACGCCAGCTTCCTCTTCTCTCTTCCTTCGTCTCTTTCTCGATCTCTCAAGGTTCTCTTTTAGGGTTTCATTTTTGGTGGCTGACCAAGGCTCTTCAAAAGTTGCTTCTTCTGTCCCTTAATGTTATATTTATACTTTGGAAGCCCTAGGATTGATTCAGGGTCGAAACGATCCAAAAAGTCTTGTGAAACTTGAGTTTTTGTGTCAGCCTGAGCGACGATCATGGCTAGCAGCTAACCCTCTCTGGCACAGAGCTCTTTATCACGATCGTGACCCAAAGTAAACAATTGTGGCCTGGGTTTTGTCAGCTTGCCTCTTTCTATCACGATCGTGGCCTATTATGCCATGATCGTAGGCTGTGTTTTTGGCCCGAAACTCTTTCAAACTTCTTTGTTCTTTGTTGTTTATCTTGAAATACTAACAACACATCAAGGTATCTTAAAAGTGTAACATTTTAGCTCAAAGACTCATATAACCCATAAAAACACTTAAACATATAAACTAACACAATTAAAACCTAAATACACACTAAACACCCAAATTAACTTTAAATACTTAACAAATTAAACCCTAAAATATAATGCAAATCACAACTATCACTTTCTCTTAAATATAAAACTTATATCTTGATCTTCTTTTTCATTATACGAGTAATCTTCATTAGCATCATTTTCATGTTTCTCTTTTGTACTATTTGATAGAGATTTAGTTGATAGATGCGCCTGCACACCAGTTGTCATAGTATCTCCAAAAATATGATACAAGTCTGAAATTCCTTATATCCTTTTTTCTTGAATCTGTGAGCCATTTTATGCACCTATAATGATGAAAAATGAATATGAGAATAAATATTATATAATATGATATATTAATAAAAAAGACATATTTTACCTTAAATAGATTTTCTCAACTTTTATTTGTAACTTTAACCAGTAAGGGAGTTATAGCCGATTCCTATTTCTTTCAATAAGTTCTTGAAGTTCTTCAATCTAGCTCTTAATTTGTTTTACTTATTCTTTAATTGAATATCAGTATACTCCTTATTGAATTTTGTTTGAAGCCCTACCTTAATATTCTTCTAACTAAATTTGGAAAAGGTAGTAGTCATTCAATTTCCCTTCCTCACTTTATTAACCATTAAGGAGATTATATACATCTCTATAGTATCATTCCATTAAATAAATCTTTATAGTATCATTCCATACCCCTCTTGTTCATTTATTTCCACACAAGTCATTGGAATCGTTCATATTATTCAAACCTTCCATCACTAAATGTAACCACATATAAGTGACATGAATTATAACAATTTCTACAAAGTATTAAATGATAAACATGGTTCAAAATAAACATGAGACAACCATGTTTAATGCCAAATTGCATCAAGTGCATGGAAATGATTGAACAAAAATAAAGGTGTAAATTTTATTCTATAGCATAAAAATAAAGATGTAAATTTAAGCAAATTCGTAATATATGCATGATGGACAAACCAACAGCCATGTCATTTGACCCCACTTCAATCTCATGATACATGTATTTAAACAAAAGGAGATATATATCTCATGATACATGTATAGCAACTACATTGTAATGAATCCAACTGATGCAAGCATAGTTGAATGATTATTGATTGTTACAATTATCTTTATCAATTATAAAGTGGTGACGTTTATCGAAACCATGAAATTATAATATAATTGTGGTTACCAACTACGATTGAAAATCTAGATTAGCACTTTCTCTTTAAACGTCTCTAGATTGTCATATACATGTGACTCTATTAGGGACTAATAACAATTCTAGAGGGATATAACTTATTGCTCATATGTGGCTAAGGAATTTGGTGAGCTCGCATACTAGCTAGCTTTTTGTATGCACTCATTGCTCAAAAGCTCTCTGACCAGCAAATAGAATTGTAGTCCTGATGTAGCCATTGACTACTTATGCTTGCATATCTGAGACATTTTAGTCGTGAAACATCTTTCGGAATACATTAGCAGAAGTGTATCTGAAAAGGATGTGCAAAGAAGCACTGGATAACACAGTGTACGCACCGTACATTCAATAAATTCGAGAGTGGCTTTAGTCACTTCAACACAGTTTATTAAAGACCTCATCGAAACATCATGCACCAATATCCCACACCAGAAAGATGGAAATAGCTATCGATCTAACAAAACAAACATTCCTAACTGAAATCTATGGCTGCAAGTCTTTAACAAAAAATGATAACCGACTACTTCGTCAACAATCTCTTCTGTAGAAAGCATACCCTTCATTTCCCAGCATACAAGTCATATATTATTATTAAGCTTGAAAAAGAATATGGATATCCCATAGGTGGTTCTATTATACCAAAAGTCGCATGCTATCATTGGTTGTCACACCTGTATTGTTGGTACTTAATAGTATATAGGATGTCAACAAACAAATCGTGCAACTCTATAGCAACAGAAGAAGAGGCCGCATGGTTATGTGCCTACTAACAAGCTAACTGAAAACCCAAAAGATGTCTTATGCTGATTTTCATGAAAGTCTTGTCTTAATGGAAGATAAATTGCCACTAGTGACTGTCTAAATTCATAAATGCTGAAGGAACTTATCTATAAAAACATGGGATCAACAAATGTGAATTAATAATGCTAAAAGTTCTTGTTGACAGAAATAAAGTCCTACCTAGTAAGCATAACTTAATTTCAATTGAATCAGCTTCCTTTTCCTTTCTATTAATACTGCGATATGCTTCCAACTGTCCACTTGTTGCCAGTATAAGACCTATAAACACATGGTCATAAGCATTCTCCAGCATCATTATATCCCTTAGCTAGGTGATCAAGTTGCATATCTGAGACAGGTATCACGTCGTTATGTTATCCCTGAGCACCGTCTAGTGAGAAACACAAAAAGGGCCTCTCTCATGAATCAAAACAGCATTAATGAATTTAATGAATTAATTTTAATTATGCTACAGCAACATGTGCATGTTACTATAGCATAACATACACTCTCTTGCGTGATTTCGAAGAAGAGAAGGTGATGGACCTGTTTATGTTTCGACGCAAATAGCGACAGTCGAGCAATGAGTTACAACACAGACATAACCAAATGAAAACAAACTTGGAAATCACAGACGATAGAAAATGCAAGAGAGGGCAAAAGACAACAGAAGACGTAGAAGTCACAACCGAAAGAAACGCAAAAGAAGATAGAAGACAATAGAAGACGCACTGACTGAGAAATAGCAGAAGAGCCTGAAGACGTAGAGTTGGCACAGGGAAACCGTTTTTGTAAAATATAAAAACCTATTTTCAAAATACATCAAAACATCTTTTTTATGTTTTCAAAAAGACATTGTTGTTTTTTATTTTTAACAAAAAAATGAAAACATCTTTAACTAAATAAGTTTTGAGGGAGTATTTCATTTTTTACAAAATCAGCAACGAAAAACCAAAAAAAAAAGTAACCAAACACCCCCTAAGATAATGTTTGCATGTCATTGCATCTTTTGCACTTTTATGTTTATTAACAACAAATCGATTTTATTTGAACAATTAATATTGTCCATAATTTCAATCATTCCAAATAATGGATCCACATTTATATCAAGAATCTTGTTAATCTTTTCAATTTTACTATATATGGCCACTTGTTTCGAACATTAAACAAGTATGAGTAGATCACTTGTAACTTTAATTTGAATTTATAGCCACAATATAGGTGAATTTCATAATTTAAAAATAAAAATAAGATTATCTAAAATATTTTGTTCATTTTTTAACTTGTTTAGCAATCCGTGAATCTAAATCGTATATAACAATAGCATTATTATAGGAAACATATTTCTCATATTTCAATTACTTTTATTGAGTGGTTGTTATTGTTGAATCGATAGAAGATACAAAGGTTGAATGATTCTTTAGATTGTTGCTGTAACACCCCAACTCCCGCCGGACCCGAACCCGATATCGACAGTGATACCCGAATCCGTGCCCCGCGAAGATGGC
>JANZXR010000003.1:20311493-20331465 GCA_027575705.1 Erythroxylum echinodendron
AGCATGAAGATGAATTAATAATGGTTAAGGTATTTTTCATTGGATTACGCCCACGTTATGGTAATAAGCTCACATTTTATTACCTCTGAGTTAGATTCCAAAAACGAGGTCCAACATAAAATACCTAAGAAGGGGGGTTGAATTGTGTTAAATTATCTAAGATAGTAATCTTTAAAAAACTTCTTGATTTTTTTGAAAGATTCAGACAATTACAAAACAACGCACTTATTTTGTTTGAGTAATGCAACAACAAAAATAGTATCATTTCTTCTAACAACAAGAAATTAAAGAGATAAGGGTTAGAGAATATGACACCACGATTCATACTGGTTCACCCTTAACCTTTGGGCTACGTCCAGTCCTTAGAGTTTATCTGAGATTTCATTATCTCTTGCAACTTTACAAGTATTATTTCTCACTTTCAGAGCCTCTTCAGGTCACTTTCACAAATTATTCTTTATCTTCTATCTTAGCCTCTTTAGGCTCTAGCCTTCTTTTTCACTTGAAAAGATATTATTTGAGTTTTCTAAACTCACATTATAGGTGTTCTTGATCTTTCTTCTTCCTTCTTTTCACTCGGGATATTTTTACAGTATACTCACTTGATTATAGAATTATTTCGTATAAGTAAAGAGTTGAGAGTCAAAAATTAAAAGTTGAAAAGTTGTTTTGTCTATGACTACAACTGATATTTATAGTCTAATTCTCTAACGGTCTTCTTGAGAAACTGCTTGAAGAATCTTCAAAGATCAGTTATTATTTGAGTCCTGTAACTAACTCCATCTAACTAACTAATTGACGTTGTAGAATGTTCTTCAATTATATCGTCTTGATTTGATTTGTGTGCTTCGTCTTATGTCTTCCCTTCATCTTATATCTTCACTTCGTCTTATGACTTCGCTTCGTCATATGACTTCGTTTTAGACATGTCACTTCATCTGGTCCGTCTTATACTTTGTCTTAGTCAACTCTTGAATATCATCTTGATATGATGATTTGTGCTACTTACATTTATCTGCGTACTTAACAAACTTATTGAAGCAGTTCACACATTTCTTTTATTATTATTATTTGACTTTCATCAAAATCAATAGAAGAAATGAAGTCTTTTTGACTTATCATAAGCATATGGTGTATTACAAGCTAATTGGATATATGACCCCTACTGATAGTCTTCAATACACCAAATCGTTAACTCTTTTTTCATTCATTCTTCATAAATCTAATAGCCAATAATAACTACATATTTTGTCTCAACTTCTCTGAATTTTGTTCCCTAAAAACCATCCCTAATGTATACTCAAGAGGAATATTTGGTTTATGTGTACAACTTTTGCTTGCACTTCTCAGTGATACATTAGAGAAATCCTCACTAGGTACTCGTCTTTGTCAAGAAAACTTCTATAGTTAGATGAACCAAACAATTTCTTAAAGACTTCATAAGTGACTCACAATCTCATTTTTAATTAACTAACTATCAATAAAGAAAACAACTCAATACTCTCAACTAGATGTAGCACTTACTCTTGCTATCACTTTGATTTCTCTTGAATCTTATTTTTGTTAGTTATTGAGCTCTTAAAAATCCTTCTTATACTATATACCAGCCCACTAATTGTTTTTAGTGTCAATGCCTTTCATTTTATCAAAATATTACGATGATGAGTCATTCTGATGATCGTCAATTAGCCCTTCATTTTGTTGATCATGTGATTTAAACTATGAAAAAATGACTCACATTGTAGGATATAGTCAACTGAATATCCTTTAGTCCACTTTAAACTCTTATCTATCTAATGATGCTTCATTTCTAACACCTTGGCACTCCTTCAACTTGCTTTGAAACATTAACGCTCGAGCAATTTTAAGTAACTTCTTTAATTCTAATACTTTCACTTTTAGATCTCTAATCGTGAGCATTAAGTCTTGAAACATCATCTCATAGTCTTATCAATTCATTTAACCCTTAAGAAATAGCAAGGCTTTAACATCGACTATAAAGGTTCAATAAACCTTATCTTACAAATATTGTTTTCCAACGTAACTTATCAATAATTAAGCAAATTCATTAGTGGTCCAATATTTTTTTACATTAGTTGTGGCACTTAGAATTTCTTGTGTTATATTAGCTAATTAATATATATCTTAGAAATTTTAAATTTGTAACATGTCATGCCTACGCCTTTAATATTTCTAAAGCCCTTAAAATTCTAAAATTAACATATTCTACCTTACTATTGCCAAATAGTCACATATTAACCCTTAACATATTAGAACTTTGTAATACCGTCGTATATTTTCTCAATGGAATAAATAAGTCCTTATTGTTGTAATATAACAATTCTTTAATTCTAACATTTTCACTAAGTTATATGCAAATAAGGGGTATTACTTAAATAGATTTTAATGTTAATAGCTAAATTAAATTCTTCAAAAGATTAGGAGTTTGTTTAGATTTTTGAGAAACTTTAAGTGTTAATTTGTACCTTTTGCCTTGAGAAATTAAATTTTGAGATTTTAATTGTTATTTACATGATATGAGTTTTATGAAATCTTAACTTTAAGACATAAACATAATTTCTTTTGCAATTGTATATTGAAAATTCATCAACTGACCTTGAATATATTTTAGCATATTTATCTTAGCACAACTTCTAATATTCTTGGTAAGGAATACATTTTGAAACCTTAAGATAGTCAACATGCAAATTATATCTTTTGCTTTCTAGTTAGTCTATTTTTTTAAAATTAAATAATAAGGCATAAATAAAGCGAAATTCCTTTTTAAACTTTCAAAATCAAAGCAATGATAAAGATAGCATTATTTTTATTATTTAAATATTATATATTTTGTTATCCTAAAAAAAGCAAAAGTTTTTTAACCGAATAAGTTTCTAATCTTTGAATTTGATATAACAAAATATTATACGATTATGTAATTGAATTCTTCATGTTAAAGGAAATAATTTTTATTAATATTATTTTATAGAAATTATGGTTAAAGTCATTTAAGCAAAGCAACAATATAATTACATAATAAACTAAAAATATCTCTAAATTGGATCCTTAAAGATCAAGTTATTGAAGCAAACGAGGATATTTAAACATGAAAGCCAAAATTTCTTTTAAAAAAAATCTTATTTTTTATTTTTAATATTGGTAGAAAATTAAATACTTAAATTTAAATTTAAATTTCTATTAAAATAGCCTATTTTTTTTCAAACATGTAAGATAAATATTTTGTATATTTGAAACAATAAAGAAGTTTGCTTGGAAAGTTAATTATAAAATGGCTAAGTTTCTTTAAAAAATAGAGTTTTAGAAAATTTAGCTAACCAAGTGAAATTCAGCCAATCGAGATGATAATGAATGATGAGTATTAAATCTGATAATTAATCGCAAAATCTTTAAAAGAAAGTTAGTGCAATTGAACCATAATTTTTAACTTGGTAGAGAAACATAAAACAAAGTTATGGTTTATGTTATTTTTTTACTATATAATTTCTTTTTTATTGAGTTAATGATTAAGGAAGGCATTAATTCTTGTTGAAAAAATAATAAACTTTCTTAAAGGATTTATGAAGTTAATAATTAAAGGAGGCATTAATTCATAAAGGATAGATCAATTGGGGACAACAATTTAATTGATTAGGATCTCCTTAAGGGTTATAATAAGAAGCATTTAAGCAAGGATTGTGTCCTTAATATATATTTTCAAAAGGCTTTGAAACTATTGATTGTAAATTTCTTTTAAACACATTATAAGATTTTGGTTTTCCTAAGTTTTCTATTGCATCGATAGATCAATGCATCTCAATTATATCATATAATGTTCTTAATAATGGGGAAAACTGACCTACTTATCTCTTCAAATGCCTCCCAATTTGTATCATCATTGCTTAAATATTAAAGGGTCACATTTTACTTATCTTAGGATTCCAACTCCATATACAAATCTAAATATAATGATTTTCTTCCATTGATCAATAGAATATAGAAGAGATTATCAACTTAGTGCAACAAAATTCTTTAATTAGATGGTAGAATCCAAATCATCATTTTTTTTCTAAGCAACTTGATACATATAGGTATTCCCATCTAATGTTACCTATTGGAATATTTAAATCCGTTAAGAAACTCTTGAGAAACTTACTCTATTTTAGAGATCATAAAAAGCATGATTTTGCTAAAGTCAAATGGATGGAACTTACTACTCCTAAAAATGGGATCAAGAATGATTCCCTTTCGAATTGCTAACAAAACAATGATGATCAAGAGATTATGGTGAGTCTTAGTGGATAGCAATCAATATGGATCAAATGAGTGTATAAATACTATCTAAAAGGGAATAACATTTGTTCCATATATTATAATAGCTCCTTCTCTTATACCTTACGCAAATCATCAAACTAAGGAGCATTGTTAGATGAGAACTCGTATATAGGATTGGTGGTGGAGCTTACCTTATCTTCTAGTATGTCTTTTAGACTAATTTTAAAACCTTTTATGGAAATTAGGGAACTCTATTCTCTACATCACCCAATACCTAAAGTAGCCACTGTGGAGGAAGTGCTTACCAATACAACTGAAGTTTTTAATCATACACCTAAATCAACTATCATAAATGTTCTTTCTAATATTTCTTTAAATCTAAATGGTAAGTACTCCATTAGGTGAAAAGGACCTTTCTCTTCCAAAACTTGCAGGGATATCCTCATATCTTAACTTCCCTTTGTCTCTTTAAAAATAGCGGTCTGGTGCAATTACTCTAATCCTAGAGCTTATACTACTCTATAGCTCGCTATTAGAAGTAAATTTCATACTACTAATAGAATCAGGCTATTTTTAACAATATCAAACACTTGCCCTCTATGCATATTAGAGGAAGAAACCATTGACCATCTCTTTTTTCAATGCTTTTATAATGTCTTTATTTGGACATCTAGATATGTTGTAATAAGCATACAATTCATTGTCCTAATACGTTGTAGGCCATGTCTATGTAATAAAGGCTACTCTGTGTACCCATTTCTGGTTTATCAATTAATTACTTTCAACTTTCAAAAATATATATACAAGTCTCCATAATCATAAGCATAAACAAATCACTAACTAAACTCTTTATTAGATACTAGTATAGTGTGACTTATATTAATGACTCGTAAAATCATAAATCGTATATAATCAAATTATTCCAATCTCAAAACTAGATCTATAAGTCATAGAAAGGACCATTAATCTTATACAGAGATCAATATCCAAAATATAACTTTCATCATAAAAACGTCATTAACCATAAAGATCAATTATGGAATAAATCATTTCCTTCTATGAAGAAGTTATAGCACATCTAGATAAAAAAAGAATCTCATGTGTACATGTACAAGAAAGATAATCGTATACATGAATTTCAAACATCATTATACAACAAACAAGCGTAAAATTCACAACTTTATTAATCTAAAGGACTATAAACATATAAGAACAACTCAAAAACTCCCATTACATCGAAAAATCATATGATAACATAATACTTATATTGCCTTCTTCTTTAAGAAAAGCTATGAGACTAAAACCCCCATTTAGTGGGTCAACTAACATATTTGTGGTGATAATGTACTCATAAAATATACCACCATCATTAACTCATTCTTAAAGTTTAAAGTACTTAAGTTCAACATACTTGATGTACTTGGCTCCATTAATGTTCTTTATATTCCTGGAAAAGAATATAGTACATGTGTTGTCACAATGAATTCTAATTGTCTTAGAAACTGAATCAAAATCATGTAACTAATAGATTAAAAAAGAATCTCATATCATTATTTGTAGTCCATTTAGGTTTCTGGCTATGTCCTTCACCCTCATAATGTAAATTACAATTTTAGATGCTCTATCATACCTTAGTAAAGTCAACATATATATATGTTCAC
This sequence comes from Erythroxylum echinodendron, assembly GCA_027575705.1. NCBI lineage: Eukaryota > Viridiplantae > Streptophyta > Magnoliopsida > Malpighiales > Erythroxylaceae > Erythroxylum > Erythroxylum echinodendron. Next base: position 20,317,427 of record JANZXR010000003.1, read on the forward strand.
GTACCTTAAATTTTTCACATTTAATGAATCTCACCTTATTGTGGCAATAATTCTATAACATTCAAGCCTAATTATTTTAGCTATTAATTTTGTTATAAGGAAATATTAGTTTGTAGGGAATGTACAATAAACAAATGTGGTTTTAGTATTGCTATATTAAATATGTTGATAACTGTCGTCTACAACTTGTGATAATCTTTCTTTATCCTTCTTTTATTATAAAATTCTAGTTCTGCAACACAACTTTGTTGCTTCCCTTTTATCGAATGACTCTCTTGGTCTTTGTAGCAAATTGACTCTCTTTATTTGTGTTTTTATAAGCAATAAAGTGAGATGATCTAGTTTTTGATTAAATGCAATAATTCTTTTTTCGATAAGAGGGATTTGTGGATTTATTAAATCCATAAGAATCCTCATATCTCTTACATAGCAAGTGATTCTGAGATTTATTTCCTTTGTCCTTTCTTATACTTTCTTTTCCTTTTTGTGAAATTTTGTGCTCAAACTTACAAGTAAATTGGCTTTTTTTCCTTATCCTGTAAAATTTTATGTGTGATACTACTCCAATAATAATACTTCTTCTTTTCTTGATGTTATTTCTATGTTTGACGTATAACATGTATATTAGATTGTGATTATGTGACCCTTTTACTCTGTTCATGGTGCTTAGTCAATTCAATTTTATGAGAACTTTAGGGTATGATATTTTGAGTTATTTATATCTTATGAGACCTTTCAACTCTAATATTTTGCTAGACTTTTGTATGTTGCAAAGACAAATAGACTGAGCAGACCTAAAACAAAATATCTATAAATTATGATGCTTAAAATTTCAAAAATACTAAAGCATGGTATGTTGAATATTCGTTCTATAATAATATTCTTTTTTGCAGGCCCTATATTGTGTTGAAGAGGGTCACTCATCTTTCTTTGTTGTTGTCTGAAGTTGTCTATCTATTCAGGTTATATTACTTTAATAATACGATTATGATATCTTTGGATTTTGTATGAATACAAAGGAGGTTTTGATTTAGTGGTATTGTTTAGAATATTCTTATAATCATTAATAAGTTTTTATATGGAATGAGTTTGAAATCATTTGTAGGTAATTAATTCGATCAATTAATTGTAGGCGATTAATTTGATCGATTAATATTTCAACTTTGATGTGATTAATGCAAACATAGTTTTAACACAAGGAATTAATACGTTTCATAGACAAGACAATTCATTCCATAATAAACCCCCAGGACAGTATATAGGCTGGAAACCCGTGATGCATCTCCCGTGAGGCTTATCAGTGAAAAATTCCATAAACCTAGGAGTCACAATGAGAACTTGTTTTATTGATTTACAAGTGTAAACATTGACACATACCATAGTTTTGAAATCAATTGTAGGTGATTAATTCAATTGGTTAATACTTAGAGAATGTTGTGTAAAGTTTAGATGTTTTGTAAATTTTGGAGAATATGAAGGATACCAACTATGGAATCACTATTTTAAATTAACAATTTTGTAGAAATGAGTAATCTTGATAGATCTTGGATGTATATACAATTATCACGTGATGGTTTCATTAATCCTAAGTTTGCTGAGGGAGTTAGAACTTTTATTCATTATGCATGTTCTCAACCTGCATATATAGATGGGCCAAAGATCATATGTCTATGTAAAAAGTGCAAACACTTTCATTTCCTTCCTATTGATGAAGTGAATGGGCATTTACTAAGAAGAGGGTTTGTCCCAAATTATTTTGAGTCGAAACGAGATAGGGAACTGTTGATTAGTAGCACCTTAAGGGATAATGAAGAACAATCTTCAGTGAGCTTAAATGAGTTTGAAGGGAAGATTGGATTTAGAACAAATAATGTGGATGCAAATGAAAATCCTTACATACAAATGGTTTATGATGTAGTCGGTTATACCTTTTAAAAAATATATAAAATCTTGAAGAAGAACCCAACCTACAATCCAAATAGTTTTTTAACTTACTACATTCAGTTGACCAAGAACTATGGCCGAATTGTGAGACAATGACTCAATTATCTTCAATTGCTCGTATCTTGAACATAAAGTCTAAAGGGCATATTTCTAATCATAGTTTTGATAAAATTCTTGGATGGTATAATGGATCATTGCCTCCTAATCACACAATGGTTGATAATTTTTACAATATGAAGAAACTTATTAGGAGTCTTGGTTTGCTTGTTGAAAATATTGATTGTTACAAATTGGGATGTATGTTGTATTGGTGTGATGATGTGGAATTACAAAAGAGCAAATTTTGTGGTCAATTTAGGTTCAAGCCTAGAAAGCATTCTATAAAAGGACCATGGAAGTGGATATATTATTTCCCACTAACTCCGAAACTTCAAAGACTATATGCTTCTAATATTACTACGTCTCACATGAGATGGCATAATGAACACCAACAGGAAGATGGAATAATGAGTCATTCATCAGGTGCATTGGCATGGAAACATTTCAATGACACCTATTATGAGTTTGCAGCTGAAAGTCGAAATGTTAGGTTGGGATTGTCAACGGATGGATTCCAACCTTTTAGTCAATCCGACCAGTAACATTCATCATGACTAGTCATAATTACTCCTTATAATTTGCCTCTATGAGTGTGTATGGAAAAGGCATATATGTTCTTAACAGTGATTGTGCTAGGGCCTACAAATCTAAAGCATAAAATTGATGTATTCTTACATCCATTAATATCTAAATTGTAGCATCTTTGGGAATATGGTATTGAGACATATGATGTGTCTTTGAAACAACATTTTATATTGAGAGCAGCTTTGATATGGACAATTAGTGATTTTCTGGCATATGCCATGTTGTGTGGATGGAGCACAGCAGGAAATTTGGCTTGTCCCTATTGTGGCAATGATTCTGATATGTTTTATCTTCCAAATGGGGGTAAAATATGTTGGTTTGACAACCATAAAAAATTTCTTCCTCCAGATCATCCATTTAGGCGCAATAAACAAAAATTCATTAAGAATAGGATGGTAAAATCACCTCCTCCCCCTCACAAAGCTGGTGAAAAGATATTACAGGAGATTGAGGAATTAGGCTTGCTGAAAGGTACAGAATTTGAAGCTGAAGAAATTAATACAAGCATTAGTAGAAACTTTCGCTGGAGAAAACGAAGTATCTTTTAGAATTTGCCATACTGGAAAACTAATTAGATAGTCATATTCTATATGTGATGCATATTGAAAAAAATATTTTTGACAATTTGTTCAATACGATAATGAACATTAAAGGGAGGACAAAAGACAATGCAAAATCATGAGCCGATTTGAAACATTTTTGTAGAATGAATGAGTTACATAAATATCTTCGCATTGATAAATATCTAAAAACATGTTACACTTTGGACAAAAAATAGAAAGAAATATTGTGTGAATGGTTAAAAAGTCTAAAGTTTCTCGATGATTATGTTTCAAACTTAGTAAGGTGGGTGGATATGAGGAAGTACAAATTATTCGAAATGAAAAGTCAAGATTGCCATGTGTTTATGCAAAGGCTAATTCTAATTGCATTTCGGGAGTTGCTACTGAATAAGGTCTAGGAAGTAATAATAAACTTAAGTTTGTTTTTCAAAAGCTTAACATCATCTGAAATTAAGTTCGATGAAATGGAAAAACTAGAAATGGAAATTCCAGTAATTTTGTGCAAGTTAGAAGGGATATTTCTTCAAGCTTCTTTGACTGTATGGAGCATCTACCTGTCTATTTAGCATACGAGGCTAAACTAGCAGGTTTAGTTTAATATTGTTAGACGTATACATTTGAGAGGTACGTAATTCAACAAAAATTATTGTAATTAATGTCATATCATATTTTCATAACTAAATTTGTATAACCCTATTCGCTCATATAGGTATTTGCATCGCTTGAGGAAAAATGTGAAAAATAAGGCTAGAGTTGAAGGTTTGATATGTAATGCTTATTTAGTGGAGGAAGCTAGTGCATTTTGTTCACATTATTTTGAGCCGCATGTTCACACAAGTGAAAGAAAAGTTTCTCGTAATGACGATTGGGGAGGAACTAGTGATGCTGATGATAACTTATTCATTTTCACATATCCTGGATGAACATATGGATGTTCAACGAGAAGAATGTTAATAGAGGAAGAAACTGAGGCTGCTCATGGTTATATTTTATTGAATTGTCGAGAGGTTCAACCTTTCATCTAGTAAGTGGAAATTCATTATTTGCATTTTGAATTTTAGTATTATTCATAACGGAAATATATAATAATGTTTTTAGATTATACGAGAAATTATTACGCGAGCTCATACCTGATAAAAGCCAGGATGAGATCAATAAAGAAGTTGAAAGATACTTTCCTCAATGGTTCGAGCAGTATGTAAGCTTTCACTTATAAATATTAAAATGATTGAATTATAAGATTTAAGTGTTCAAACCACAATGTATTGTTTTATTGGGTATTTTCTTTTCTGTAGGCTTTAGAAAATCTAATAGAGAAGAAGTTCATATGTGATCTTGCGAAGGGAACTTTGTGAACTGTTAAATCATATCCGATGTATTCGTTAATGGATACAAATATCATACAGAATATCATGGTCATAACATGTCAACATTAAATAGTGGAGTTTGCATAAAAGGAGAATTGATGGATTACTATGGCAAAATTATTTAGATGCTTGAAATAGAGTACCCTGCATTGCCAATAAAGCGAAGTGTGATACTTCAGTGTGACTGGTTTGATCCAACTCCAAATGTTAGAACAAAAGTGTATAGCCGATACAATCTAGTTGAAATTAACAAACAAAGAAGATTTCGACAATTTGAACCTTTCGTATTAGCATTGCAAGTGATCCATGTGTATTATGTCCCTTTTCCTAGCTTACGACAACATAGATTGGTTAGCCTTTTGCAAAGTTAAACCTAGAGGTGTTTTTGAATCACATAGAAAAGGAAAATAGAAAATTACAAGTGAAGTGTTTCAAGAAGATGCTTATGAAATAAATCCATCTGTCCTATATGAGGATAATGAACCTTTGAACGATTCATGTAATGCATATGTTGAAATTTTATCTGGAGAGAATGAGGAGGGCCAGATATTTTAAGAAGAGCCTGAGTTTTATTCAAATTCTTCGAAAAAAGAAGATGATTTTGATTTACAATTAAGTGATTATAACGATTACTTTGTGTTTGTAATTGAATATTATATTCAACTATTGTTGTATATTTCCTTTTCAATATACAACATCCCTAATTCTCTTGTGGCATATTTCACTTTTGTAGCCTCCCAACTTTTATTGCTTACCCTCTTTTTTTTTTATCTATTTCCATCTTGACTAAAAATGGCTTATATTTTAACTCTTTTAATTTTGTTCTCATTTTTTTCATGCTTCAATCTAACAAAAGAAAATGTTTACTTTGTATGATGTTTGTAGTATATTCTCATTGGTGCACTGGGATTACTTGTCATAACTTCGAGGAACTAAAGCTTAAAGCAAAACCAAGGTTTAACGACTTTCGAACTAAAATGTCCGAGTAATGCTTATGTGCACTATTATGCTTGAATCTCACAGTTAGTTATCCTTTTCTATATGCTAGACGAATGAATTATATTAACTTGATAAATTAAGTTTCAAAAGAAGATTATACATAAGTAGCATTAGAAACTTGATTATGTTTTGATTTGATCCATCTCTGTTCAAAGTTTCTATTTGTTTATTAACTCGGTTAGATTAGTAGAAAACCTGTAGTTACTACCAATTAAAGAAAGCTAAAGAAAACAAATCACATCTGAGAGTGGATTTAAGTTGAAGTTCATACCACAATAGGTGTTTGAAGCTTATATATATGTTCGGTTCATAGTTTTAATTTCCTATCCTTTCTTTGCAGAATCTCTAATCAATGAATTTTAACCGAAATTATTGAAATAGTAAACTTTTATGAAACCAGTGTGGAGTTTGATAATCTAAAAATATGATGATGGTCTTATCATACAATTCTGAGACCTGTTAGTTGAAGGACCTTAAAGAACATAACTAGCTTTTGGTTCAATTGAGAGCAAGGAGCTAAAAGATGTCTTATGTCCTTTTTGAAATCAATTTGTAATAATTCTATAAAATTTAATCAAATATTAATTTCAGGTTGAGATATGTCACTAAAGAGAAGACATGATATGAGGCGACTAAGATTCAGATCACGATTCAGAGGTACTTACCTACAGGTGAAGTATCTTATGATGTAGCAGCTGGAACTGGATCGCCTCCTTCCCCTCCAGCTACTACACTTGTAGATGAGGCATTACCTTCCATAGATGCTGCTACACCATCCACCACCCCTACATCATTTACTATCCCTATATCGACAGAGATATTAGGGGTAAACAATGATGATGAAGGAGGCAGCCACCAGCCTGGAGCTGAGAGACCTGATGGAAGAACTTACGTTACAATTGTCAATAATATGTAAGTAAAAATACATGAAATACTATATGTTTATAATTAAGTTATAGGTTTCAATTTTCAAAATGGTATAAAATTATTTGTTTTTATATTAGGTTTATTCCATCTGGACCGTGCTCAAGAAACATGACATCAAAATTCAAAGAGAAGATTGATATTGGGGGTTATATATGGAAGAATATCTCTCATAAAACAAAGGAATTTTACTATCAAGAGTTTGAGGTATAACAAAATTTATTATTTTCTTTTTAATTAACATTTTTATACATTAATTAGGTAAATATTATTACATCATAAGTATTAATCAAATGTTTTTCCTTTTGCTTCAGAAAGATTTTTTTGGGATTCTCAATTTGACGAGGTCATTTATAAAGTATGGGAGAAACGAGCACATAGACCTTACTGCGACTTTGTTGCTGCAATACACAGGGCCAGTGTACGACCACCTTACATTTTTTAGCAAATATGGAGTCGTTGGCAATAGTATTGGACATCACCTAAGGCAATGTTTATTTCAGAGCATAATTTGAGCAATAGAAGTTGAGGACTAGGGGGAGAGAGTCTTCCAGTATATACGGGAGGATCTATTACCTATCATGAGCATGCAGAGAGACTTGTAAGTATTTACACTTTACATTTATATTCTCATTTCTTTACTTTACGTATTTCGATTGAATTTGATGTGTGAATTTTGAAATGAAAATATGTGATTCTTGTTGAGAATGATAATGTTATGAATGTCTGGTGCTATATATGACTGTATTTTTTAGTTTTTTATTTGTTCAACAGGGGGTAAATATCATAAAAATAGATAAAACTTTGCTGAAATTTTTAATAAAATCTAATTTACTTATAACATTTTATTCTTATGCAGGAAAAATCTATAGGCATAAGGCCTACACCCCGTCAGCTCTTTTTGCATACTCACATTAAGAAGCATGGCAGTGTGACATTCGTCAGCAGCCGCTGTAAAGAACTCAATGTATGTTAAATTTATGGTTAAAATTAATGCTTAATAATTATCACTTATTAATATAAAAATTACTTTCTGATAGGACCAAATACAAGAAAGCATTCACCGACAATCTCAGCAGTCTTAAGATGTTGATGAGAATCAAACCTATCTTCATGCAGTGGGTGGTATGGACCATCGGGGAAGGATATTCAGGTTAGGTTCATTTGTAAATACATGTTATTCGCAACCCTCAACATCCAGGACAACATCATCTAGTAGGCAGTCCACAACCAATGAAGTCCAAAAACTTCGGAACACAGTGTAGACATTAGCAACTCAGTTGCAACAGTCGATGCAGTACATAGCTTAGCTCCGTAATGAGGTGGATGAGTTGAAGGGTAGGGGTAGCACCTCATTGCACCAATCAAAGCATTCTTCGTCTCCAAATTAATAGTATACTTTTGATTATTTTATTAGAATTAGAAAACTTATTATGTATAATTTAATGTTTTTATTATCAATTAAGATATTTTCAACTTTATATCATCAATCAAATTTATGTTTAAAAATTAAATGTATACTATTACATTAATAGTTGTTTAAATTATATACATCTTGATTGTTCTTCTTGATCTCCCACTTTTAATTATGGCTGCTACTGTTTTTTGTTATGTTTCACATTCTTAAATAGTGCTTTTGGGTTCTTGGGTTTGCGTATAGGGTTTCACATTTTATTCGGTTCTAAAAATAACCCTAAACCCTAAAACATGTAAAAATCCTCGCCTAGAAACTCTCTGTCATGATCTTGACATAGCAATTATGATCACGCTCCTTGTGTTGTATTCATTGTCATAATCATGCTTTTTAAGGCATGATCATAGCCTATGTTTCATCCTCTTTGTTACAATTGTGCTCTTTAGGGAACGATTTTGAAAGAAGCCATGGAGCCTCATGCACACCTATCATTTGTTAAAGAACTCGTAAATTACCTCCACTATAAGGTGCCTAATAAGGGATTAAACCTTTTGATAAAAAGTCCATTTATTCTATCACATCTTGGGGCGCTATCAGAGCTTATTTCAAAAGTTATTTTTCTCAATTTCTTATTATCTTATAGGGTTCACCAGCATTGGATCTCCTCATCTATGAATTGGTTAATTATAAATGATCTTAGCTTATGAAAAGTTATTTTGCTCAAAGTTGTGGTCAGAATTATAATCTTGAAGAAATAAAATCTAACTTGCTTAAAGTTATAGTCATAATTATATTCTTGAAGAAATAAACTCCAGCCTCCTTTAAATCTATCTCTGTAGAAATTAGATCACCCTCTTGATTGAGTAGTAAACTTATTATATTGCTATTCCTCCTCCTTCGAACTAATTTTTAGAAGAACTTATAGTTATCTCCATATCTAATCTAATTTTCCCTCAACCTCTACTTGATTAAATAATTGTGGTTAGATAGAGCATTCATATAGTCACCTAAAGCCTTTTTCTCCTTTTTTAGTAAGGTGTTTTCCCTGGCTGTTTTTCCCAACTCCTTCTTATATTCCAATAAAATGCTTATGGAGACACGAACTTTCTTTAGGGTACAATTTCCTCCTTTTGTTCTTTTTAACAGCTTGACTTCCTCCTTTACCTTCTCCAATTTTCTCATACATACAAAGGCTTACGTCCTTTAGTTTCAGAGGACAAACTTGTACCAACTGCCTTCAATAAGCCTTCATCTTTCACCAGATAATTTTTTAATCTAAATTAATAGCTCCTCTATTTCTCACAAACATATCATAAATTACTGTTAAAGAGTGGTAAGAGAATAAAGGCTCTTATCCAAAAAAAAAAGAATAAAGGATCTCTGAGTACAGTTTTCCTATCTGGAAATCTTGTTAACCATACCCCATTCACCAATGCTCTCTCCAGCTTGTTTCTAATGTACCACCTTGATGATTGATTGTTACTCTATGTCAAGAATGTTCCTTTTATTTTTAAGTCAGTAACTCCAATCCTCTCTGTGCACTTTTATAGATCAGGTGTAAAGTTCTTCAAGCTAATGTTCCCTTCAACTTCAGAACTAAAACTAGTGCTGTTAAATTACCTTATCATGAGCTAAGGGTCTCTAATTTAAGCATGAACAGTCTCTAAGATGCTCCATTACTACTTCCTTTGAAAGATGAGTTTTGACCCATACATCAGAAAGACAATGGCCTTAAACTTTTCTTTAGTGAAATGGACCTCTATATAGGTTAAATGGTTGATACTATGCTGATTTTGGATATTAGTCGAGCTATTATCAAAAACAATTATAGCACAACCGTAATGTTATTGTTGGTGATTAGATAGCATGGACGATTTATCCCCTAGAAACTTTAAAACTTAAAAACTCTCCATGATTAGCTTCGTTTCAAGCTTACATATCATCAATAGTTTATTATCCACTGCAAAATCTCTTAACATTTTTTGTTTGGAGGGGCCATTTAAACCCCTTAAAATAATGAAGGATTTAAAAGCTTAGAGCCTCTCGATCCACTCTTTCTATTCAATTTCCTTTTAATGATTACAGTGTATCCCTTATTCCCACTAAGTTCCACATTCAACTCATCTTGAGCAGATATAGGATGAGAAAATCCTTAACCATTCAAAGAGTATATTTCCCCTTCCTTATCCTTAGATAGAGTGTGTGGATTTGAAATGTCTTTCTCTACTGCTCACACTGCCCCTGTCACCTTTTCTTTTCTATCTTCACATCTTACTTCACTCACTTCATCCCCTTTCTTAGTAACTACATTTTCCTAGCTTTCTTTAAGATGTAGTTTAGAGTCACTTTCCTTTTTCCTTTTGCATACTACTCTCCCTAGTCTTAGACATAGGATTCATCTTCTGCTTTAGGCAAGCCTTCATCATATTACACATGTGACTATTCTCTGTGGGGTTATTAACTTTCATAAGTTCTGGGTAATCAACTTTGACAACTAGTATTCTAGTGGCCCTTTAAACAAATTAATCCATAAAAGGCATATTAGTTTGTTTCCTGTTTTCAAACATTAAGAGTGGTTTCCAAACTTACAACAATAAGGGATGTTTTGTACATGCCAAAGTTTTACCCTCAAAACCTCCATAGCAATATCCTTAGCTTAGAAATAAAGAGTAGGAGGTTATTCTCAGATAATAATACATCCAAGAATCCTGTACTTCTTCATAGTTTCATAGCCCATGTTTTTGTCATTAAGCAGAAGGGTGTTTACCTATGAAAAAATCTATGAGAGTGTTGTACTAAGCTTTTCCTTCTTTCAACAACTCAATCTTTGAAGCTATTATGATTTTCGTATTAACACATGAGGAGTTATTATTCTAGAGTTTCACCATCATTATTAGGCATGTGGCCAGAACGGTTTGGCCCAGCCAGAATGGGTTTGGCCTGGTCAAACCAACCCACGGCTAGGTCAAGGGCTGCGGTGGCCAGGCCGGGCTGTGGTCCAAGCCGAATAGCCCAACCCATCTCCTGTGGCTTGCCAGATGGCTATGAGCAAAATGACATTGTTTTTTTCATGTTTATATTATTTGTCATCGATAAAATGACGTTGTTTTGGTTTAAGAGTAAAACAATGTCGTTTTCTAACTAGCCAGTTAATCAAAATATGAGACAAAATGACCTTGTTTTCTTGCAAGTAAAAATGACGTTGTTTTGCCTATGATGAAATGACACTCACGTGATCAAGCCACGCCCACCTACCTAGAACCAGCTGCCTGCTCTGCCTCCCTCCCTCGCACCGTTGCACGCTCGCCTTCATCCCCTTCGTTAGCCTCCTACCTGCCTCCATCTGCCTTCGACCCTAAGAAGTCCCTTCGTCCTTGAGAACTCACTCACTTCTCTGTTCTACTTCCTCGAGAACTCACTCACTCACTCACTATCATGGCAACGTTTCAAACTCACAGTTAAGCTCTCATTCTCTCTTGATCATTTTGGTTTTTTTGGTTGTCTTGAAATGTGATGTGAATAATTTAAGAACTTCATATGTTAATATTGGAAATATGGGATAATGCTTGTAATGTGTTTGATGAAATGCCAATAAAATAAGAGATGTTTATAGAATATATGTGGATGAATTTCTGATTATTGTTTATAGTGGATGGATATGTTCTAATATTCAATGTAGATTTTAGATCCATAATTGTTTATAGAATATCTATAACTGTACTAGAAAAATTTAGTTATAAATTTCTAAGTTCAATTAATCAATGTCATCGAGAATTATCATTTGAACCTGGGCATTTTATTTAGTTGAAATTGCAACCTTATAGACAAGGAACTTTGGGAAAAAGGGTTGTTCGTAAGGTAGCTCCTAAGTTCTATGGTCCATTCAAGGTTTTACAGTAGATTAGTGAGGTTGTCTACAAGTTAGAACTTTTAAAAGAATAGTAAGATTCATGATGTTTTCCACATTTCATTAATTAAGGAGTATAAAGTTGTTCCTCCTGCTAGTATTTCTTCCATATTCCTAGACCTTAATCTATTGTTCGCTTGAAAATTAATCAAAGTGTTGTTGAAGTTTGTAGAATTCAGACTTAGAAGATTCTAGCTGCCTAATAACAGTAAAAAACCCATATTTCCTACTTTATATGGGTTTCAGCTACTAGTTGATTTTTCCCCTATTTGTCCTGTATTAATTTGGTATTAGAGATTTGGACCACAATAGCAACATGTAGTGGAAGGGTGTATGGAATAATTTGGTGACCTAATGCAAGATGAAGTACTAATGAAAATTATGAAAAACTAAGAATTACTTTAGAAAACAACATTGGACAACAAACTACACTTGATGTTGAGGGTGGAGAAAGTGAAATCCAAAATAAAGAGCCTGGAACTAATCAACAATGAGTGGGGTTTGGGATCAACGATTTCTAAGAGATTAAAGACAGAAATCAACCATCAACACTTGGAAAGTTTTTGAAAGATTGTAGAGGCCATGATAGAACTAAAACACTCCCTCAGGCGCAAGGATCGAAGCATATTGACATTCTCATTAAGGTTTTTTAGATTTTAAGTTAATAGTAACTTTTCAGTGATGTTGCTAAGTAAATCAGCATAATTTGGCATCTTCATTCCTTTAAATTAATCTAATTCCATTCCAATTGTACAAACAGAAATTGAAACAAGAGTAGGATTGGAAGTTTGTATTGGTGTGTGCTACTAATACCTCGGTTTACGTCAATGTAACCTAAATGTTCAATAAAATGCTACTTATTTCATCTACAAGTTGCCTACCGTATGTGTCGGACCCCGTTTTTGAAGTCCAACTCGCAAGCAGAAATCTTAATACGTGAGTTTATCTTCCAAAGAGAACACCTTGTCCATTGTTGGATTATCTTCTCAAAACTCCCCTTTTTTCTAGGCTCAACTCAGCTCTTAGAACAGTCGATTACTACGATGGTGGTTGGCTTGTCCATTTATCCCTTTTAAACCTGAATACCTCAATGATCAGCGTTGGTGAGTCCCCACTTTACACATATACTTACTTCAGGGCTATTAGTATAACTTCTCCTATAAGCATCCAAACTAGGGTTTCTTTAGATAGATTGAAAGAGGACCTCAAAAGCTACAACTTTCATGAAGACCTCGAAGGCTAAATTTATCTTCTGAGGGGTCGAAAATAGGGCAAAAAATAACCATGAACAGTAACCCAGATGATAGCGTGAACAGTAACACAGAGGATGCACTTCAACTTAAATAACTTCTTAACTCCTTCATATAATCCTTGTCCCATAATCTATCTCCTGTGTTCTATCCTCTGTGGTTGACTTTTATCTTCTGAGTTGACCACTTATCGTCTGTGACTTATCGTCTAAAGTCTGTGAATAGTTGCACAGACGAAGTCTTGTGTAATACAGACGCTACCTGTGAACAGTAGCATAGACGAAGTCTGTGAACAGTAACACAGACGAAGTCTTGTGTAACACAGACGCTACTCTGTGAACAGTAGCACAGACGAAGTCTGTGAACAGTAACACAGACGATCCTATCCTCTATGTTCTATCTTCTATGTGCTACTCTACCCATCCTTTCCTCTGTGTTCTGACGTCAGCACAGAGGATACTTATACTATTCAATCCTCCTTGCCTCTGTATTCTAACGTCATCACAGAGGATACTTATGCTCTTCAATCCTCCTTGCCTCTGTGTTCTGACATCATCACAGAGGATACTTATGCTTCTAAATTTTCCTAGCCTCTGTGTTGTGACGTCATCATAGACGATATTCATCCTCTGTATTTTTTCTTTGCATCTACCTTATTTAATGCAATTCATTATCCTTCTCAACTACTTTCATTTATTCTAAACTCATGTCAGAATCATCCACACGTAAACATTAATCGCTTCTCACAGGATCAACATATGCAACGTAAAAACTTAACCGTGAATCATAATCATGCATAGAATCATACTTTTACATATTTCATTTATCCCCAAAATGTATATTTGTTTTACAAGGCTTTAATAACCTTACAAGGCATAATACATCAGTACCCTTAGACTAATAAAACTTGAAAGGTGGCTAAAGCCTTTGTTCTCAAAATCAATCTTAAGAATTACAAAAGAACATTTACAGACTGGTGCTGCCTTG
>JANZXR010000003.1:20331565-20425736 GCA_027575705.1 Erythroxylum echinodendron
TAAATTAAATAATATATGTTTTTATTTTATGTTTCAATTATACTTGTTTGTTTCCTTATCATGAACTTGTGTTATAAATTATAATAATTTGAGAGTTAAGGATATTTATTATTCTTTTTATTAGATTTTTTGATGTAATTATCATTTATTATATAGTGAAAATTGAAATTGTAATATTTTAAATACTTTATATTGTTCTTAATTTTATATTTGTATGACAATGATTGACTTTTTTCATATAAATTGTGGTTATTATTTATATGTGAAATATCTAAAAATTATTGTTATTTCATATTAATGTGATTATTATTTATTATTTTGATTTTTGGAGATATAGTTAAAATATACAGTACAACAGTACAATATGATAATGAACTATATAATTTTTAAAAAAATTCAGGGACTATCTCATAAATTTAAAAAATTACCCGAAATAATATCCGATATTGATAATACCGGTACAATACCGTACCAGAAGTCAATCCAATACCAAGTCCGGTACGGTATTCGTAATATTGATTAAAACATTAAAAAGTTTGTGATGTTACGCTTTCATTTGAAGATTTATAGTTTTATTTAAATGAAATATTAAGTTAATTAAATAAAAAATATAAATATTTGTAATTTAATATTCCATAAATTAATATATAATTATATGTTGTTATAATTTAAAGTTGTGACATAATATATATATTAAAAAGAAAAAATGGGGAAAATTTTATAATTTTATAAAATATGATATGCTTATAATGCTCTAAGGACAAGACAAGAAGGATTTAAAGTAATACTTATATCTTATATCTTATATCAAGGCTTCGATTAAAGATCTAAAGAATTACTCTTAACAAACTTTTAATTAGAATGGCTTAAGAATAAATCTTCTCATATTAGAATTTAGATAGGAGAAGAATTATAAATATAAATTTAGATTAATTAGAATATAATGATTTTAGAAAAAAGTAAAAGAACTATTTTCGAAAGTAATAAAATAAATAATTTACAAAAACATATCAAAAGTATTTATAAAATGCATTCTAGTTTTTAATAAAATAATAGCTATTTTCAATATAATATATTGTACGTATTTGTTTTTATAACTCAATTACTTATATATTATTTTGAAATTGATATATTAGGATTAATAAAGTAATTAATTCATTTTAAGATTAATATAAATACATATATGCATAATGTATATGTTGTCTAAATATGAAAAATAACATAAAAAGTTTAAATTGACTTGTTTGTACAGGGAATATTTATGACAACGTTATAATTGCTATATATTTTTAATAAATACAAATTGGTTTGTATTTTATATCTTTTATTTTATATAAATATTTTTGCGTAATGTATGGATAATTTCATCTTACATTTTACTATCAATAATTATAATTTATGAATTTTTTTATGGATTTTAAAAAAATACAACTACAACTTTTTAAAATTATCTTCAAAAAAATTAAAAATATATTAAACTATTGGGTCAACTGAGACCTGACAAGCTACTCGTAGCCCAAGTTGGCTAATCGAACTGGGCTACAGACTGGTTAACTTTGACCTTGTCATGAGCCACGGGCTGAGCTACCAACCGTTGACAAGCCTAGTCATTATCTCTGAGTATTTGCCTCCAACTAACACTCAGGTTAATTATTGCAAGGTTAGGAGTCAGAATTGACAGAGGTTAGAGAGGATAGTTAGAGACATCGAAGGCAAGGATGGAAATGACTTCTTTCACTAGCCTTAAAAGCCATAAGCTAGGAGAGGAAAAAGCTGGTGAAAACAAAAGGAGGTTTCAAAAAGACGTTACTAAGAAGTGGACAAAAGCGGAAAATGAAGCAAAGAAAAAGACAAAATTATCTTTAGGATCCAATATAAGAGAAGAAAGGCCTTCTTTCTCCTCTAAACAAATACTGCTAATTCCAATTAGAGATAGAAATATCAAATTTGACTCAGCTCTAGCTTTATTTTGACTCGAGTTGATCAAGTTACAGGTTGACTATAGTCAAACTGGCCGAGTCACTGGGTCAGCACAGATCGACTTGCAACCTGACCGTTGTTTCGAAAACGATGTCGTTTTTGACATTTTTCTTGAAAAAAACTATATAATGAGCCGGATTAGCCTAGCTTACCAATGACCCGACAGCTCATGGGTCAACCTATCCTAGTCTTTCAAGCCATAGGCCATCTGAGCCCAACCCGACCCGACTTACTGACATTTCTCATAAAAGGGAGGAAATGCAAGATTAAGCGTAAAGTATAAAATAAACAAAAGAAAAAAAAATAGTATTTCCCCCTGCAAAATACCAACAATTTATGCCCATCATGCGATGCAAAATTTAAAGATATAACTCGAAAGAATTCAATTTATACCAAATGTTAAAATGTTAACAAGAAAATGATATTATTTCTCAGCTATTGCAACATGAAATTGCCACAATTAGTGTGGCGAATGTAAATGTTAAAATGGCAACATTCTGCAAACAAACTCATAAGCAAGCTGTAGGTAGCCTTTAGAACCATCATCATTTGGCAGCTTCAAAAGACAAGCAACTTTGGAAAATTCTGCATGTTCCCTAAGATATGCTTCCTCAGTCATTTCGACGTCCTGTATCTCCTCTTTGAAAAGCTTAGGCTTTGACAAGGCCCATTGCATTGCCCATATGGCTAATGGTCTCATGTAGCAAAGAGACCTGTAACGGTCATTGGTGTTCCAGGCCTCTGGTATCTGAAATGAATAGCTGCGGCCAGAAACAACAGGAGGAAACATTATTATGCATGAGACCAAGTCATAACATAATTTGAGTATATTATGTAGGAGAATGAAACGCACCCTAGACCCCCTTGTGACCATGCTGCTTCGTAGACGCCCGCTGCAGTCTCGAATGCCATATCTACCATACCCTCTTGAATCATGGTAGCAGCAAGACCATAACTGACCCCAGCCCATATCTCTCTTGATTGCATTGCAGACACGTCAACTCTTCCGTCTGGTAGCATTCCGTTGACAGCTCCACGGGTTCCTCCCATCACCTTCAAAACATTGAACTCGTAAATTTTTTCAAGTGCACTCCTTGCCTTCTCCTGATCAACAATTGGCAAGAGATCACATGATCTAGCATACCTGTCACATAAATGAGAGTTTGAAGTCCATTTTCAAGTTCCGAATAAGGAACACTAATTAATAGTCAAGTTCCTCGTCTCGTTTTAAGTTATTCCAAACGAATGGCAATTTGAGAGAAACCGGCAATAAGATTATACAAATTGGTAGAAAATGAGCTTGCAAATTTATTGCTTGTGCCAAGTAGTTTTGAGTACTTCCACACAAACCAAAGGCAAAGGATGCATTTGTTCTGGGAGTTGTCCTAATTCCCAGGAAGACAAAGGAAAACTCTAAACATATAAAGCTGACACTCGTAACAAATGCATGTACTGAAGTTATATAAGCATAAGAAATTGGCAGGCAAAGAACTAACAAGTGTGAATTGAGCATACCACTGCCCAGCTAGTTGATCAGCTTGAATGGAACTGTTTCCACCGCTATCATAATTGAAATACGAACCATTCCATA
The DNA here is from genome assembly GCA_027575705.1 of Erythroxylum echinodendron. NCBI lineage: Eukaryota > Viridiplantae > Streptophyta > Magnoliopsida > Malpighiales > Erythroxylaceae > Erythroxylum > Erythroxylum echinodendron. Next base: position 20,335,137 of record JANZXR010000003.1, read on the forward strand.
ATGTGCTGTAAACAGATTTGGCTTTTTGATATTTAACCCAGAAGTAACTTGCAGATGCAGCATCACCAACTTCTCGCGCCAGGGCTGAAACAGCCTGGAGAGCTGCCACCCAAAGGCCACCACAGTAGGCACTCACACCAGTAGCAGACCAAGCATCATAAGTTTGGTCAGGGTATCCCTCGTTCTCAATCATCCCATCTCCATCCTTATCAAATTGATCCATGTAAGCCATTGCAACATACACCGATGGCCAGACAGTTTGAGCAAAACTTTTGTCACCAGTTGCAATTACATCTCTGTATACTTGGAGAACAAATTTGGCATTCAAGTCCTTCCATCCAGTTGTGTTGAAAAGGTTATAAGCATTTACTTCATACCACGGATCATTGAGCCCAATATCGTGGGGTACAGCACCTAGGACCTTTCGCTGAACCCACTTCCCATCACTCATTATTTGCCTCTTACTGGGGTCATGCATCATAACCGCTGCTGCAAAGTCTCTTTGGATACTGAGTTCAAGCTTTGGGAACAGCATGAGAAGTGAAAAGGAGGAATAGAAATGGACATCGTATGTATTCCACATGAGATATTCACTTCCTTCAAGATAAAGGAATTCACCAACGTTTTCTTCCCCACTCTGGAGCAAATGTGTCCCAAAAGCAGCAGTTGATGTTACTGAACTTTGTATCTGTTTATATGTAGACACCATTCTGTCAAGTATCTCAGTGCTTGTGTCATATTCCTTAATAAACCCATTTTGAGCATTCAAATCCGCCCTCAATCTCTCAAGAGAAAATTTCCTTTCTGTAATCCCTGCTAAACATTGCATCGGAGGTGATCCATCTGTCCAAAGTAAAGGGGAATATTTTTGGTTATCAGAACCCACAGAACTCACAAATCTGTAATAAGCTCTCTAATCTGCAAGTACCTGTCCAGATTGTTCCCCCTGCATTGAGATAGTACAACTCGTTGAAGAGAGTGACAGGGTACCTAAGTTTCACATTATCTTTGTCACATCATAATGACTTAAAATACTGTGGCGACTAATTTACATATGTTATTGAAAAGGTTTATTAAAATACTGTGACCACTAAATTATGCATGTTATTGACAACATTTATCTAAAAACTGCCAAAGACTACATTACACATATTATTGAAAAGGTTTATGCAAACTCACCATTCAGGAAGCCTTTTGTCTTCAATAATTGGTAATTGCCATGATTCGATTTGGGATTCCCAGTGAGAGTGCTCTGGTTCAAACAAATGCACAAGGGCAAGTTCAGTTTTCAGGGGGTATCTAGTAATAAAATCATGTTCATTGGATTCTTAATCCGGCTTATTTGTTCAAATCAAAATCAAACCCCAAAATTATTTTTTAGATGATTTACATTTTAATTTATATTAAAACAGTACCAATGAGAGCATCATGAGCAATTTTAGCAGCTGCATCCCCTAGTGCACCATAAAACTTGGTATATCGCCTGCTATTTGACCTATTATGTTAGCAGAAAGTAGCATTGGACGAAGTAATTACACAATTCTAAGAACGGCAGTAACCCACCTGTGATAAATTCTTTCACTAAATCTTACTTCAGGGCAGTCCCATGCCAATGAAAATGTAACAGTGTTAACAGAATCAACAGGAATGGTCAAAGAAGCTGTTAAGGCAGCACCAATGGATGATCCAGGATCTGATGATGAACTTTTCTTAAAGCTTAGATGGTCGAATGTTCCATGCTATAACCAAAAACATCACATTAAAAGGATTAAATTAGCAAAAACATCTTTACATGCTTGTGAGATAAAACAACAGGATGAAAAGCGAAAAAAGGTCGATACAGTCCTCCGATTCAACATGTCAAAGACCAAAGACAGTATTCTTCCGTTATATCTTTGTAGTACAGAACATCAAAGAGGAATTGCCTTTTAGTGAGATGACAATCACCACACAACTTTCTAAAGCTATCTCCAATAGAACATACGTAAGTGCATAATGCAAAATAATTTAATGAAACCATTGGGCTTAGTGGCTAAATGGGAAAGCAAAATAAAAGCTTGTAATTTGTAAACTGCACTGGGGTTCATATGTTGGTGTATCCTCTATGCTCTCCGATGTACCACAAAGAATTTTATTACAACTTTGATTCTTAAGTTTAAGGCATTAGGTGATGGCTTTTTGTATCCTAACTTCGTCTTTGCGCCAAATGCATGCCCTGTAAACTCTCAAGAGAAGTAGCAAGTACGTGTATCACCAAGACTTTGACGATCATTAGGTGCTAAAACATTTAACCAAAACATGGTGCTAAACTCATAGAGTTGACTGATCCTGCCCAATATCCAAAAATATGTCCTTTGAGATGGGTTCCCCATGTGGTGAAAAGCCCTGAGCAAAGGATTCCATCCAAGGTAAGGAGTTTCAAATCTATAGTCAGCACGTTTCTCTTCATTTTCTATGTTAATGCAAGTGTCATTACTCATTTCAACAATAACCAGTCACCTAAAGAAAGTATTTATGAAAGGGTGGTTTTTGGAAAAATCTCAACTATTTCAATGAAAAAGTCAATTTTGATTCAACGCGTATTCAGAATGTGGAGGGGATGATCCAACCTTTTTAATCTCATCCCACATGTCTTTTGCGGTGACACCCTGTGAATTACCAGATATTGTGAAGCAAGGACACTTGGAGACATGCACATCAGCTGTCTCCAGTGCTGCTATGGAAAAAGTCAAAGGAGGCTGTCCATTTGCTGTTCTGCAAAGGAAATACACTTCTTTTAGGCTTGTCTAGCACTGATAGAAATCAAAAGCGATTACAAGGGCATCTTACTTATCACTTGAACTATGTCAATAGATACGTGCTATGCTATGACTTACTTATGGTGTAAAGTAACTCCATGCACACCATCTCTTGTCCTGGAAGGAACTAATAATATCAATAAATTTAGCAATCTTTTAAAATTAAGCTATAGTAGAATGGAATAAGCGTCCAAATTAATATTAACAAAAACAGACATAGGTTATAAATAAAACTACAACAGTAGGAACATGATATCAGTCATTATAACTTACATCATCTCCTTATTGTAGTGATGACCAGATAGTCCAGAGTTGCCACCCACAGAATTCTGAAATTATCTCCAAGTAGGATGTGTTGCATGATTAAAAAATTGTTTGAGAACATAAATGCTATTACGTCTACTTGTGCAATTTATAACCAGTAGTTAAACTTCACAAAGTTGAGAGAATGTATCCAGGCTGTTGACCATCGTAGAGATGACGCAGAATGTTTATGTTCAGGGACAACGTCAGTGTTAAGTTGACAATAAAAACGGCCTAACAAAGCTATGCATATAGAGGGAAAAAAAGAATAGTCAATGTGTTCAGAATTCATAATGATTCGCACTGCCATACATTTCTAAAGTCACTTTTATATAAACCATATCAACATTTTCTGGGATATCTTCATCACTAAGTACTAGTAGGACAATCACCATAAATATTATATGGAAGTGACTCATTACGGTTCACGACTCCATCTGTGTACTGAGAGAGGATTCTATCAAGTGTAGATAACGAAGCATAAAAATCTTCAACTTACAGCCCACGTAAAGAGCAATGTGACATCTGCTGAAGTCCTTCCAGAATTGGATAGCTGAAACAGAAATAAGGAAATCACTGAAAGTGAATGTACATACAGGCTAATTACAAACAGACAATGAAGTTCATCAAAAGCCTTTTCTTTTACCGTGAATGTAAAAACTGACACTGGGAAGCTGCTTTCTTTGTAGTTATGAGGAATGAATGGTGAAATCTGACGTGAAACAATTTTAAGTTCCGGGTCAGGTTCACCTGTTTGACAAATATATGCAGTGTAATTAATACTTGATCATACTGCATGCTCTCAACTTTGATTCCAACTGCTAACACTTGTACTGAAGCTATTACCATCATAGATTGTCCAAGCTCTTGGAAACAAAGCATGGTATGTACACTTCTCTCCATTTAGATTCCAGTCCCAAGATTCAATGCCTAAACCTCTGTTTTCTCTGCAGAAAAGAAGTCACAATTCAACGAATTTCTGGAAGAAGGATTGAAGAATTAAATGAAGAGTCATTTAAATGAAAGAGAGTCTTTAAAAAGAAAGGCTTACTTGGGTATCTCTGGTGTCCTTGAACATAGTACAGAAGAAACTTCCTTACCATTTGGCCGGGAAACAAATACCTAGACATGATAATTTAGTGCTTCAAAATAATTACTCTAGATGGTCATGGAGTTTCAGAAATTAGCTGTATGAAGAATTACTTGATCTGATATAGCAGTTAAATTCTAAGGATAAGTGCTTATTATTTTGTTACAAAAGGTACGGGTAAATATTTGCACATGGGGACACAAATCCAGAACTAAGCACGTTTGGTAAATGCAAGTTTGAAAGTTGGTTCTACAAATGAGAAGTGCAACTTACAGAAAATTGATTTGCCAGAACTGGGTTTTCTTCACATACTATAGGGAACACTCGAAAGAATTGAAACTCTCCTTTATAACTTCTTCCGATGCTTCCTGCACTGAAATAATTATTTCCACACATAAGCTGGACTAGAAAACTTCATGTAGATAGTAAAGAAAGACGCTTGGACGAGAGAGTATAGGAGAAAATGAGAGGTACAAAGAATGTGGGTTTTAAAGGTTTAGCTGTTTACTTATAGACTTAAGGAAGAGTCCTTTGACCAACATTAAGGTGAATTAATTAGTAAAGGAAAAGAATGATTTAGTCGCAGAAATTGTAACTTAATCATGGTTTATAAGTTGGAATACTAAAATGGTAGTAGCATATGTGGTCTAATGCCATTCTGTATCTGTCAAGGTGTTCTTGTTCTTCTTTTAGAAAATGAATCCAAAGTACGTATTAACCTAATTACTTGAGATTGAACTCACTTTACTTTTTTGAAAAAGCAGTCTTTTCATTACCAGATGCTGATGATGTTTGCAGGCTTTCTATAGATCGACGGATGAAGCAGTTAGAACCGTCATCAGCAAATACTAGTAATACATTACTTATGTTGCAAAAAAAAAACAAATCAGTATTCTCAAGTTTTTCAGCAGATTTAGATTGCAATATACATCCAACATGGAACAACTGACTTTAATCGAAATGAAGGGATCTTGAATGCTCAACAATATTCAGAGGGAAAATTTTCACAGGCAAAAGAAAAACATACCCGATGCCACCTAAAGGAACACCATGGTCACTTGTAATATTGCGTTTTTTGGAAAAATCAAATATTGATGGCTGAAAGGATTAAGGAATTGACTTTATTCATCTGCTTATGATTGTCAAATATAAAAACATTAGGGAAGAGAGATATTGTATATTACTCTTCCTCTGGCTGCTTCTTCCTTGGTGTGACGCCACAGCCGCAAGCCTATCGGAAGCTTACAGAAGCAATGAAAGTAAGATATGAGAGTCCATGTAAACAACTACTAAAGCTGCAATCAAAAGCAAACTGAATTAAATCCAACTTTTTCACTTTCATGCATTGTTCTTTTTCTCTCCTTTCACATTCCATCTGTCTATTTCTGGAATAATAAAGGGTCATGGTATGATATAGGTTCTTCGGAACAGTGAAATTAATTGGTTATGGTGATTTTTGGCCGTTAATCGTAGTTTAAGTTGTTTCTTTTAGCTTACTGTTTTAAATAGAAGAAATTTCAGGTTGTAGATATAAAACGTTCGTTCACCAGTCACTGAAAGATGATTGGGTTGATTTCAAAGCTAAAATATGACAGTCTCTCCACGGTAACAATTCTGCTGAGATCATAGTAGTTACTCGGAATCAAATCAATAATACCAACTCTGATAACATCATCATCTAAAGAAACTTCCACTTCCACTGTTTATGTATTTCAAGCATTATCTAAGACGCAAGAGTTGTTGGAGAAGTTTGAGGGGAATGAGCCCAGTCCAAAAGACATTTTTGATACAGTACTTGGTACTTGTTCCGGTTATTTAAAAGGCCTTGACTATGGCCCTAAGCCAAATATTTCAACCTCAACATATAAAACAATCAAAAGCAACAAACTTAAGGCTACTTTATAGGCTGAAGTAATCAGGAGTAAAGAAACTCGAGCTAAATTAGCAAAACATGATAGTAAAAGCCGAAAGGTTACTTGGCCCGGATTATTACAGAAATGAAGAGGAAAGTTAATGGTATTAATTTTATCTCATTATTCTATCATTTCTTATATGTACTATAATTTAATTTTAATACTTTTTTCTAGAATTATAAAATGTATGAAGATGCAACTGATGAGTGATTATATTGTAAATGATGAAGTTATATAGTGTTCGCTTTAATCATAATCAAATACTTAGTGTATCAATACTTTCACAATATTTTTAGTTGATTTTAACCAACCTTTTGGGATGATTATAGGTTTATAGACTTGGACAACATTCGGTAGTCGTTCGGGTTATAATCAAATGTTTTTGTAATTTAAGCATCTTAGTCAATATGTCAAATATATTCCAATTTATGAAGAAATCTCTTTATATATTATTTTGTCTATAAGAATTGCTCAAGCTGTCATTAATATCTTGTATAAGAATAAAAGATCATCCTTTAATATTATTATATTACTTTTGTTGGTACAATTTGATTATATTTATATAATCTTACTTTATACAATTTGATTATATTTATATAATCTCACTTTATATATAGAATGCTTGACATTTTGAATTAATAATATTTCTCTACGATTTAATTTTTATAATAATAACCAAATAATTCACAATAAGAAACATGTTGATAGATTATATACAAAACATATGGTTTAATATTATGGATTACAAATGTAGTAAACAACATGTCGCTACATTATAAAAAACGTAGCAAATAACATATTGCTACGTTATAAAAAAATGAAGCTAATACTATATAGTTATGAAGGACAAAAACGTAGCCAAAAGATGTGATTGGATTCGTAAACCAAAAGAACTAGAACAACAACAGAATGACTAAAATTAGTCGAAGATTGTTAGAATAATATACGATCATTTCCTCATTCTTATCCAATAGTTTAAACTTTTGGGGTTAGTCGTTTCTAGTGATGATATGAAAGTTGTTTGTTTCCAGTGGATTTTTATGTGTTGTGAAAGTTGTGCCACCCATGAATATGGTGGGCTTATGAGCTATTCTGTCTACGAACGATTGTAAGGTGATTATTAGAATAATATATGATTCAATCTTCCACTTTAATTTTAAAGTGAATGATGACTTGAACAGAAGAAATATTCTAATGAGTAGGATATATAACAATATTCTTTATGGAACATACATGCTATAATAATATTAGAACTCTCTAAAACTTTCCTTAAATATCTAGAATATCATCTTCAACTTGTTACAAACATATTTTTTAATTCTTAGTTTCTTTTGAACTATTTAGGGTTGGAACCTTAATTATATGATTTTTACTTATAGAAGCCTTTATTATACTATTCTTCACACTTAAATGAGCTTTGCAGAGGGACAAAGTTATTTGATAAGATGTAAAATAGTAAAAGAGAAAAAAAAAAAATATGAATTAAAGCCTCTATTTGCAATATCATATAATTATTCATGTAGGTCTTACATAAATGTACAATATAATTTTTAAACAAAAGATTTAATTTATAATGATAATAAATTATTATTAAATATTTCGCTTTCCTTTTGACACAGCGGAAGTAGTTAGGCAGAGATTTTAGGTTAATCTCGAAACCAAATCCAAGCATAAAACTTAAGATTTAATCAACAATAGAAGACACATTCTCTCTCAGGAAAATTTCCTACAGAAACTTTATTACAGTAATGTTTTCGGGGTCCTAAAACATCTATGGACCCTCCCTTTTATATCCCTCACATGGTAAATAAGAGTCTTGATTCTAGTGTGAAAAGGATTGATTGAAATCCTTTTCTAAAGCTAACTTATTTCAGTTTTCTTGCCAGACAAGAAAGCCAGCAAGAAAACCTTCTTAACTAAGAAACTAAAAATAAGCTAAAACAGAAACAAATCCTAATGGAATAGGTAAATAGAAACAAATCCTAATGGAATAGATAAACAAAAACAAATCCTAATAGGTATATAACAACAAAACAAATCCTTATGGGTTCAGTCCTGTATTAGTCCCCTCCACTTGAAAAGAACTCGACCTCGAGTTGTCATTAGGATAGAGCTCTTCTTCTCCATGAAAATCATAGATATCAGCGACATTAAAAGTCTTTGAAATTCCCATCTCTTCAGGCAGATTGATAACATAAGTACTGTTGTTGATTTTATGTGGTATCTCATAAGGACCATAGTTCTTTGGCTTCAATTTGTTGTAGGTTCCAACAGGGAATCTTTCTTTCCTTAAGAAAATCATTACTTTGTCACCTTCTTGGAAAGTTTTAAACTTCTTGTGTTTGTCGGCTTGTTCTTTATATTTGGCATTAGTCCTTTCAAGTCTCTCTCGAACCTCCTGTTGCAAAGTCTTCACTTGTTTGGCCATATTTTCAGTTGCTATGCTTAAGTTTGGTAACTTGGGAAGTTTTATAAGATCAACAGTACTCTTTGGAACTTTCAAGTATACCAAGGAAAATGGTCTACCAATAGAACTATGGACAACACTATTGTAGGCAAACTCAGCTTGAGTTAGAGCTAAATCCCATTGCTTAGGCTTGTCTCCACAAATACTCCTCAATAAATTTCCAAGAGTCCTATTAAGTGACTCAATCTGACCATCTGGTTGTGAATGAGCAGTGCTACTAAAGTTTAAAGAAGTATCAAACATCCTCCACAAAGATCTCCAAAAGTGACTAAGAAACTTTGAATTTCGGTCAGATGTAATGTATTTAGGAATTCCATGCAATCTTACCACTTCTTTAAAAAACAGTCTAGCCACATTAGATGCATCGGTAGTCTTCTTACAAGCAATGAAATGCTCCATCTTGAAAAATCTATCAACCATTACAAAAATAGAATCAACTCTCCTTTGTGTTCTAGGTAATCCAAGGACAAAGTCCATAGACAAGTCCTCCCAAATATCTTCCGTGGATAGGGAGTGGCATATACAAACCAGTATTCTCGGATCTTCCTTTAGCAGTCTGACAAACATAGCACCTTCTCATAATGTTTCTAACATCTTTCTTCAACTGAGGCCAATAGAACCTTTCTTCAAGACTAGTAATGGTCTTGTCCCTTCCCATGTGACTGGCTAATCCTCCACTCTGCACATCACGAATCAACTTTTCTTTAAGAGAAGTATGAGGAACACAAAGTTGGTTATCGTGGAAAAGAAAACCATAAGTGATATGGAACTCACAAGCAAGCTGCTACGGAATACAGTTTAACCACATGTCGAAGTCTTCATCATCCTCGTCAAGCTCCTTTAAAACTTCAAATCCAACTACCTCTTGAGACACAGTAGAAAACAATACTGTCCTCCTACTAAGTGCATCAGTCACCTTGTTAATCACACCAGATTTATGTTTAATAACAAAAGGAAACTTCTGTAAGAAAGTAGTCCATCTGGCACGTATATTACTCAAGTGCTTTTGACTGTTCAAAAACTTTAAAGCTTGATGATCAGTGTAAAGAATGAACTCTCTTTGAATCAAATAATGTTCCCAATGTTTTAATGTTCTCACAACTGCATAAAATTCCTGATTCCTTGTATCGTTAAACTTCTCACTAAAGAAAGCTACAGGTCGGCCTTCTTGAGATAAAACAACTCTAATACCTACTTCACATGCATCACACTCAACCTCAAAAAGCTTGTCAAAGTTCCGTAAGGCTAGGTTAGGAGCAGTGCTGAGTTTTTTCTTAATCAAAGCAAAACTTTTCTCAGCTTCATCAGTCCAACCAAACTTTCCCTTCTTCATGCATTCTGTGATAGGAGCCATAATTGAATTAAAGTTTCTAATTAACCTCCTGTAGAAAGTAGCTAACTCATGGAAAGATCGAACCTTACCAACATTCTTAGGGGCAGGCCATTCACGAATTGCCTTCACCTTTTCTTCATCCACATGAATTCCTTCAAAACTAACCACATAACCTAAGAATAGTAACTTGCTAGTCAAGAAACTGCATTTCTTCAAGTTCAGGCAAAGCTTATTATGTTGTAAAACATACAAGACTCTCCTCAAATGTTCTAGATGCTCTTCAACTGTTCTGGTATAGATAAGGATATTATCAAAACAAACAACCACGAACTTTCCATTACAAGGTCTAAGTACTTGGTTCATGAGTCTCATAAAAGTGCTAGGGGAATTGGACAACCCAAAGGACATGATTAGCCACTCATACAACCCCTCTTTATTTTTAAATGCAATCTTCCACTCATCCCCAGGTCTGATCCGTATTTGGTGATAACTGCTTTTTAAGTCAAGTTTAGAGAATACCTGAGAACTACAGAGTTGATCAAGTATGTCATCCAATCTGGGAATCAAAAATCGATATCTCATGGTGATTTTGTTAATGGCTCTACTGTCAACACACATTCTCCGCGATCCATCCTTCTTGGGTGTCAAACCTGAAGGAATAGCATAGGGACTCAAGCTTTCTCGGATCAAGCCCTTTTTCATCAATTCTTCCACTTGTTCTCTTAGAATATCGGCTTCTTTAGGGTTCATTCTATAATGGGGCAAATTATGAAGCTTAGCTCCAGGTACTAAATCAATGTGATGTTGAATAACTCTCATAGGAGACAATTCATTATGTAATTCAGACTGGACCAGATATGAAAACTCCACCAAAAGTGGCTGGATCAAATCTGAATTAGCTCCATTCTCCTCCTCTTTCTCCTCCAATAATTGTTTCTTTACCACCAAGACGTTAACCTCTCGAGTCTCCTTAACTTCCTTCTCAAAAGCTTGCCCACTAAGGGTCAGCAATGTCTTTGGCCTATCCAAGGTTGCATTTGTGAGTAGCATGGTCACTTTCTTGCCTTTCCATTGGAATGAGACTGTGTTATCTCCTCCCCTATAAGTAATATCCACGTCAAATTGCCATGGCCTTCCTAGGAGTATGTGGCCTACATTCATGTCCACCACATCACAGTAAACAGCAGCTTTGTAAGACTTTTCCATAGAAATAGGAACTTGACACTCTGCAATTACTCTCAATGTTGGCCCATCAGTTAAGCCAACCAATGGTGTAGGGATGAGGATGCTTCTCAGTAGGAAGCTTCATATGATCCACCATCTTTCTTGCCACTAAATTCTCATCACTGCAATTGTCTACAATCAAGTTGTACACCTTACCATTAACAGTGCAGAAGGATCTAAAAATACTTCTCCTTTGTTATGGCTCCTCGGTTTTAGATGAACAAAGTATCTTCCTTACCAGTAGACTAACTCTGTCCTCGGCAAGTTCTTCAGCAAACTCCTCTTCTTCTTCTCCCTCTTCTTGAAGCTATTCCAAATCTTCTTCACCATCATTAATGTAGTCTCCTTTTTCAGCAACGTTGGCCATCTTTCTCTCAGGACAATTACTAGAGATATGTCTAGGCTTTTGGCATTTATAATACATGTTTATTTTTGGTGGTGCATATGTGTTGGAACTCTTAGGAACTCCTCTACTGCTTCTGTTGCTACCACCTCCTTCAAAAGGCTTCCTTTTGTCCACTCTTAGATCTTTAGGGGCATTATCGATTTTCAATGTTTCAACTAATGCTTTCCCCTTTCCTACCACTTCATTTGGAATTTGTTGGGTTGCTCTCCTAGGGTATTCAAACCTCTTGGGTGCCCTTTCCATCTTTTCAGCTTTCAAGGCCAATTGGTAGGCCTCCTCTATGTTCCAAATAGTGTGCATTCCAAGCCTTTCACTTATGGACGATCTTAATCCTCTAAGATACCTTGAAACTTGCTGCATGTTGAATTCTTCAAGATTATTGCATGTTTCCAGCCTCAAGAACTCAGAATAATATTCCTCCACACTCCCAGAACCTTGGATGCAACTTTGATAAAGATCAAATAAATGCAGCTCATAATCAGGGGGTAAAAATCTAAGAAAAAGGGCTTGTATTAATTTCCTCCAAGATCTGATTGGTGGTTTTCCGTTCCTCTCCCGATTCTTTTGAAGATTACTCCACCAAACTTTAGCACCACTTTTTAATTTATAGCCCACAATTCTCACTAGTTTATCATCTGTGACTTCTATCATCTCTTGAAAACTTTTTAGCTCATCCATCCAATCAAGAAAGCCTTCAATGCTTAGATTTCCACTAAAGTAAAGGACTTCAACTTTAATCTTGTAATAATCTTTACCCCTTTGGCCTCTTCTTGGTTGGTCTTGTCCTAGAATTTCTTCATCCGAACTATCTTCCATAAGAGGCATCTGATTCTGACTGTGAGCTCTCCTATTTTCTGCTTTCCTTGGAAGATCAAGTCTGCCAATAGCTTGGCATTGAGGTAAACCTCTGCCTTGAGCTCCATTAAGTGGTATTCCTCCATTATTGGCTTGATTAAGGCCCATAATGGTTAAAAGTTGATCCATACGAGTCGCTAATCTATTAATAGCCGCCAAAACTTTGGCAAATTTTTGGTTATCTCCTTGATCAGCCATGTATACTGGTTGGTCAAAACTGAAAATGTTTGGTTTGACTTTTCTAAGTTTTGGGTGAATTTTCTGGGTTTTGGTTGAATTTTCTGGGTTGGTAGGGTTAGAAGATGGGCTGGAGGGTGTAGAACAGAAACTAAATTGAGGAAAGGCACTAGAAAAGAAATTCAGGAAAAATTTTTCTAGGTTGGTAGGGTTGGAAGAAGGGTTGGAGGGTGTGGAATAGAAACAAAATTAATGCACCAGGAAAGAAATTCAAGAAAAATTTTCTAGGTTGGTAAGGCTGGAAGATGGGCTGAAAGGCACCAGGAAAGAAATTCAGGAATAATTTTCTAGGTTGGTAGGGCTGGAAGATGGGCTGAAAGACACCAGGAAAGAAATTTAGGAAAAATTGGATTGTAATTCTCTGACACCGACACATTGGAAGTTGGTAGGTAGAGATTTTAGGTTAATCTCAAAACCAAATCCAAGCATAAAACTTAGGATTTAATCAACAAGAGAAGACACACTTCTCTCTCAGGAAAATTTCCTGCAAAAACTTTATTAAAGTAATTTTTTGGGGGTCCTAAAATATCTATGGACCCTCCCTTTTATATCCCTAACATGGTACATAAGAGTCCTAATTCTAGTGTAAAAAGGATTGATTGAAATCCTTTTCTAAAGTAAACTTATTTCAGTTTTCTTGCTAGACAAGAAAACCTTCCTAACTAGGAAACTTAAAATAAACTAAAACAGAAACAAATCCTAATAGAATAGGTAGACAAAAACAAATCCTAATGGAATAGGTAAACAAAAACAAATCCTGATAGGTATATAACAACAAAACAGATACTTATGGGTTCAGTCCTGTATTACCTTTTAAGTTGGAATATACCTCAATTTGTTATACAATTTTTTCTCATAACCCCTAACAATTTCTTCTAAAAGATAGAATCTTAATTTTGTCGTTTTTAATATTAAAACATTTCATCATACAACTCTTTATTTTTAAAAGAGTTTCATCTATATACATTATTATTCTTTTTGTTCTTTTCAAGTGTTTTGTATTTGTGATATCATATAAAAGAGAAAAAGAGAAAATAGATATAAATTTTATATTCACAGTTTTTCTTACCAATATTTCAAAATAAGATAATAAAACTACAAAGGAAATAGTATTCCTGGTCCATGCTTTTGCTGAGAGGTACTAACATTTTTGCAATTTAGATTTTCTACACTGTTGATTACAATTGGCATGATCAACTCTATAGATATTGAATACTCTAAAACTACTTCTAAATGTTACTTATTAGAAAAATTAAATTCAATTGATGCATTCTTGGGAAATTATGCGAACATTTGAAAAGGCAAAAAGAGATATTTTCTTTTCTTTTAGACTATAGCATTTGGATAGAACACAATTAAAGATTATATCATGATCTATGCATGCAATTGAATAAGAGAGTAATACAATTGAATACTTTGCTGGAGAACTTGATTGGCAAAATAAGGTTGCATCTGATAATTCATTAAATTTATCCCATCTTGAGCCTACTGATTATCACCAATTGGAGATTATCCTTGCTAGGTGATAGAATATGATTTACATCTCGATATAGTTTGAGAAAGTAATTGTTTGGCAGGCAGCATGATTGTTGTTAAGTGATAATGGTGTTGGGATAGTTATGAGGAGACTCCTAGTGCTCTTTTCTTTTGTTTTTGGTTAGCTAAGGATTGATGTGCTCCTAGTTCAAGTTGTAGCACAACAAGTTTGCTCTTCAATTTCTGGACTAATATAATTTCTTTTTTACTTTTAAAAAACGTTTTTGACAATAATACTAAATCATTGATGTTGAACACAATTAGTTTTTGAACAAATTAGTTTGTTAGAATTTTAATTTGAATTAGTATTAATAATTTAGAGTAGAACATATTATTTATTAGTTTAAATTTATTGTAAATTGATAACGTATTTATGATCATTGACTTTTTATTAAATTAATTCAGAACTTATGAATTTTTTGCGATATTTCAATTTTTAATTTAAAATTCTCTCTAGTCAAAAGGTTGGTCTCAATTACTTAACTTAGCTTTTTTTGGTGAAATTTCAATCTTAAGTTTTTTGGAATTTATTTCTAAATAAATTCACATCAGTTTGTACCAAAACAAAACTCTAAATCAAATTTATAATATGTGCTCTTCTAAGGGTGCCTCTACACCTAAGAAAGAACATGATATGCTCTTTATTTTCCAGGCATTGTAGGGACAATTCAAATAAATGAGCGTGATGCATAATAATGTGAAAATTGTTTTGGAAAGACAATTTCAATAAATTGCAGAAATGCAAAAGGAACAAATACTACAAGTTTTTAATGTATGAAGGAGGCAAAGATATCATCCAATGCTTCTAATTGAAGTGATCAATGATTTGATGATAAGCTGAATAGGGAGGAAGCTGGTTTGATGTTTGGAGTTGAAGGGGTACGTTTGCACCACTATATATATATATATATAGAGAGAGAGAGAGAGAGAGACCCATTAGATGTCCAATATCATTCAATTCCTAAATTTATATATATATATATATATGAAAAGCAATAAGTAAATACAATGTTTCTTAAGCATACCATATGCAGTATCTCTCTTGAACTTGGGCTGAACTCCAAAGGCAAGCATCCATTCCAATTCAGTTGTCGTTGCCATGTCAATGAAGCAGGCTTTGCGGGATCAATCTAAAGAAAAGAAGTTTCATTAAACATGTTGAACGATGGAAATAATGAAGAGCAAGTATATGATTAAAAAACAAATACAGTTTATGCCCAACATAGTTATTATATGCTATTTTAAAGTTACAACTTCAGAATGCAGAAAATTTTCAATATACGAAATACACCCCCAGTTTATCACCACAGAACTTTGAGAGTACAAGGATAATGTAAGGCCAGTAACAATGCATATATCTCAAATAGAAATCTGAAGAAGAACAAACAGAAATAGATACTAATAAGAAGAACAAGAAACGAAGCTAATACTAAAATGTAATGCGCAGCTCCCCATTTTTATGAATCGAAAACCAATTTCCTCGAGACGGCAAACTGGTATCTAATTCCTAAATTCGATCCCCCTGTCTTAGAAATGATGGTCTGTTCTATGATTGAATATGTACTCGTTAGACTCAAACCTTTTCTTCGGAGCAATCCGACAGAGGCTCCTTTTCACAGTTTTCTTGAAGATCGTTCTCCATAATCCCTAACAAAAAGGAAACATCAACTTCTATGAGTTTACGCTAGCGCAGCAACAATACTTAAGCAATGGCAACTTGAGAGAACATAATCATGGTAAAAAAATATAACATCTACGATTACGAAAAGCAATAGCAACTTGAGAACAACACCAAAACAATACAGCAAGAGAAATTAATGGGATAATCACATCGATCTCGTGGTCACTCATTTTACTTGGTTTTTAAGCATTCAATCAAAATTTAGAAGGATTCTAACTTAATAAAAATCCCTGTTCCTGACGAAAAACCTGTTCCGATGCTGACAAAGCAACGTGAAATGTTGGCTTGGCAGGCAGGTCCAATGATGGTAAGAGAACCAGAAAAACATGGGAGACGGACAATCGGAAGGTGGCTAACAAGTAAGCATGTAGACTAGCCGCAAAAAAAAAAAAAAGAAAGAAAGAAAGAAACTGGATTGGTTAGGATTCTGACTACCGGCTATTATAATAATTATTGAGAAGATTAGGAAAGTAGGCACCGCGAATCTACTCAATTGTGTCTTCCCAAATTGCATCCATTAGGCAATAATAATAGAGGGAAAAGGACTGTTTTACCCTAGAAGCACCAGAGACCAAAATGCTAATGGCCAGGAAGCAAAGTAGTAGGAACAGGCTGGGAGCGAGCCGAAAAACGGCCCAAATGGGGAATTTACTGTGACTTTAGAAATTAATTCCAAAAAGCAAGAGACAGAGATAGATCAAACCGAAAATATCAACGCGAGAGATTGAGTTCCTTGAAAACAAGTTGAAAGCATAGCAGTCTGGTCTCTACAAAGACGATGATGTGTAGGGAAAAGGTAATTGAGCGAAAGAAATTGAAATTTCAGTTGCTGGAGATAGGCAAGATTTTCTACGTTACACGTCGGACTTTTGTTACCATTTCCATCTCTTTATTATTCTTGTATGGTCTTTGGTAGGTAACCATTAGGTAAACTTCCTGTCCATGGATAATTATTATGAATTTCAGACATTAACGATAATGATTGGTTCATTTCAAGATTACTCACACCTTACAAGCCCTGGTATTAACTTATACCATATGGTTTCTCTATTAAAAATTTTCTTGTCAAACGAGGTAATTAGATTTTCAAAAAAAATGTATTTTTAATGTAAAATACGTAAATAAATACAAAAGTCTATGCTATTTTTAAGAAAATATACAATCTATTGTGAGATTCCATTAATTTATTAATGAAGTCCAAAAGAACAATTTAGACCTTAAAATTTACACCAAAATCTAAGTTGGACTCTAATGTTTCGAAGTGTTCAAGTTGAATCTTTGCGCTTGCAAAATGTTCAAATCTGGCTATGATTGAACATAAAACCAGATGGAGTTTGGCTCCGTTAGTTAAAAGCCACGTGACAACATTTTTATTTGTAGGTCCCCCTTTTATTTAAAAGCAAGTTTAAACAAAAGTGGAACCCACTTTTATTTAAACATATCGTTTAGGGCCCACTTTTATTTAAAAGCATGTTTAAATAGAAGTGGGACCCACTTCTATTTAAACATATTGTATGGAATTTGGCTTTTCTCATTGCAGTTTCTATACCAAGCACTCTTAGTAAGGGATCACGACTAAAAAATGATTGAATACTGACTTGGGTTAATCATAGAATGAAAAAATTGTATATGATCTGTCTTCAAGTGAAGTAACATCCAAGAAACTAACCCAAGACACATGCGCCTTCGCCATCTCAGGCTCCGGCAAGCGGTGTATGCTAGAGAAACACGTAAGGTAGGGTGGAAGAGAAGTGTATACTTATTGTCCATTGGAGGTCAAAGTTGATAGGTTGAAGAATTGGATCGAAATTGACGAATGTATCAGATCATACAAGCTCAAGAGAGAATCACTCAAAATCTCCTCAGATTGACTTCTCGAATCAGGCTTCACTCGCCATCTCTGCTCTTATCAGTGCTACAAAAGTTGTGCTAACGTTGTTAATATTTAACCTCGTTGCAAGAGAAGTAAAACACAACAAACACAGCACAACACAATATCATCTCTTCCTTCTTCTTCTTCCTCTTCTTTAGCTCCATCAAGATCATGTAAGTCAAATTGATCTGATGAATATTTTCCTGGTTCCTTGCAGGTGTTGTCTTACCCAAATTATACGAGAATCAAGAGGGAAGTGCATATAGATAATTGGTGGCAGTATGGTGTCACATAAGCTTTGTGAACAATTCATGACTAAGCTAATTAATGCCATTAGAATTCATACAGTTACCTTTTGTGACAAACTTGCTTTAAGACTAACTTACATTGACAACTAGTGATGTAGTTGGTAGCTAGTTTCCACATTTATAAATGTTACAATTCTTTGTAGGTTGGCTAATTTATTGGGTTGTACAATACCTAATTGAGAATCTCTTGTAAGACATTTTAATTTTTTAGCCTTTTATGCTTAATTAAAATTTCCAGTTTAAAAAAATATTTAGCAATTGTTACCTTTTGTGACAAATTTGCACTAAGACCAACTTACATTGACAAGTAGTGATGTAGTTGGCAGCTAGTTTCCGTATTTAAAAATGTTACAATTCTTTGTAGGTTGGCTAATTTATTGGTTCGTACATTACCTAATTGAGAATCTTTTGTAAGACATTTTAATTTTTTAGCCCTTTACGGCTTAATTAAATTTTCCAGTTTCAAAAAAATATTTAGCAATAGTTAACTTTTGTGACAAACTTGCACAAAGACCAACTTACATTAACAACTAGTGATGTAGTTGGTAGTTAGTTTCCGTATTTACAAATGTTACAATTCTTTGTAGGTTGGCTAATTTATTGGTTTGTACATTTCCTAATTGAGAATCTCTTGTACGAAATTTTAATTTTTTAGCCTTTTATAGCTTAATTAAATTTTCTAGTTTCAAAAAACTATTTAGCAATATTTAGTGTTAGCTGGTGGGAGATAGCTATAATAATATTAATCCAAGTTATATTTGACTTACAGACATTGATGGATGCAACCTAGTAGTCCCCTTCTACTAGAATTGTTAAAGGATAGATTCTCAAAATGAAAAACCACTTGTTGTCTTTTTCCTTAATAAGATTCCAACTTTTCTCATAATGAATTAGTGTCACAACAATACTAGAAGAATACATGCCTAGAGGAGGTGTTGATCAATTAAAAAGATATGTTAACCTTTAATTTTTTCTTAAGATTAAGTGTGAAGAGAATCATACAATAAGGAGCATGATACATCAATAAAAAACTAATTTTCTCTTTTACAGAGATGTAGATTAAGTATAGACATAGAAAGGATGATGATGTCAAGCATTCCTATATGGATAAATTTTCATTATGAACCATTAGAATATTACTCCATTAGGCTTATGTGTTAACATTTATGTTTGGATGAGATGACTACATCCATGAAAAGGATAAGATATGCTAGAGTTTTTTTTATTAAGGTGAAAATTGATTAATTACTCTATGATACTATACCAGTACTTAGGTTAGAGGAGGATGAAAATATATGAGTCTGAAGTAGCTATTAGCTACCAATAGATACCAATCTTTACTTAATATTCACAAAATGAGGTTAAAAGGAGGAGACTCATATAACTACAAATACATCTATTGGAATTGAAGAACTATTAGTTGATAAAGTGGCTCATACAAATGTTATACCCCTTAACCAATCAAGAATTAATTAGAAGATTTCTCAAAAAAGTAATGAAAATGCTTAACTTTTAGAGAGGAACTCTCTAAATGGAAAGGATAGGATCATTGTCATGCAAGACTCTATCTCTTAACTGAAAATTGGAAAAGAGAAATCTCTTATCAATGATAATATACCAATGAAATAAGCTAAAAGATCATTCAAGGAATAATGCTCTAGGGTGGTAGAGGCAAAAGACAATATAACATTGAACTTTGGCAAGGAGGAAGGGATTATTAAGGATTAGTATAGTAAAGTTGAGTTGTTTCTAAATATCATAGATATAAAAGCTTAAGACACAAAAGCAACTAGCTTTTTAAATAAAAGTAGTTAGGCTAATTCAACTTTGTATTCTAGGGAGAAGGAGTTAATCTTGGCTGCTAAAAGGAAGTATGTAAGGAATCAAAAGAAAAGAGCTTCTTCCTACCCCTAATTTCAATTATAACCTAGAATTTTATAGGTTTAATTACCCTAAAAATATCAAATGATTCATGACTACCTATTTTAAAAATAAAAAACTACTATGATCGACTTTTTATAGGCCAACTAAAGTTGAAATTTGTATCAGACGTCTATGGTTCTTTTGGAAAGAATGATTGTTTCTTTCAAACCACCAATACAATTTCTATAGAAGAATCATTGTAGCTTATGAACTTTATAAAGTCAAGATTTCCCTATTTAGCTTAACTACTTAACTAATCCATATTGCTCCTAAAATTTCACCTGATCTAACCACCATTTATCTCACTTTTATGTATTCAATTAGTTAAGTCTATCAAAGGCTAGCTCTAGAGAGACCTAGAAAACATTTATAGTAACCTATTTTCCTCTTATGTTTTTTAGGTGACTTTAACAAAACTATGTATACATCTTAATACAAAGGAGTTAATGTAAAACCTAAGAATTATTTTGATGATTTCATAAGTTATTTTAGTCAAGTTGAGGTTGGAAACTGAAGGTTTAAAGGGAACTTTGCTACTTAGAGCAACAAACGAGGTCAAAATTAGCTTATTAGAAGAAATTTAGGTAGGGCTTTAGTAAATCAAGAGTGGATAGTTGAATTCCCTAATAGTAAAACAATCTTCTTGAATAACACTACTTTTGACAATCTAACCACTAAGATTCATAAACTTAAAGAAGGAGCTAAAATATTTTCCCTTTTCAAGTTCTAACTATTTAACCAAGGTAGAGGATTTTCATAAAGTTAGGAATAAAGGTAAGGAGAAATACTTTTAAAAAGTTAAAGCACTTAAATGTATAAGAAGGCTTGAAGTTATAAAAGATGCATATAGAAAAATTAAGCAGTATCAATGTTGAGTGCTAAGTTTAAATCTAATTTAAACCCTTAACTACTACAAGTGCACGAGTCGTGAATTGTAGTAAAAGAGGGGTCAATCCCACGAGGAGGCAAGAAGAATTAATCGATTATGAGAGACGGGATTTTTAATATTATCAATGCTAATCTAATCATTATTTGTTATTGTGGTATTGGTTTTAGACTATCAAAGGGGGGATTACTCTCTCTCGAGTTATAATCACAAACCCTAATTAATAAACCCTAATTTAGGTTGAGTACTGAACAAGTAATCTCTCAATTACAACGACCTTAACCCTAATTAGTTCTTAAGCTCTCTAATAAACAATCGGGTCCTCACACAGGATCTCTCTCCATATAACTACCGATTTGATTAATCGTGTGGTCTATTAAATTGCTTAACTCTCATTAATCAGACCTATTATTTGGTTCACCTCTCGGTTTATTATCAAAATATGCAAAAACCACAATTAATCACAACACCCAAACACAATATCATAAAAACGACCGTATTAATTAACATTGAATCAAATTTAAATACCTAAGAAAATTAGAACATCATGATCAAACCCAAATCCATTAACATATTAATATCCATCTCAAATATTCAAAGAAAAAGAACACAAGATGAATGAAATACACTATTGGAGGGAATCGGGATGAATCGGGAAAAGCAGCAGCAGCTGAGCTAACTCCTCTTTCCTCTTCTCTTCTCTCTCTTGTTCTTCTCTCTTCTTGGACTTTTCCAAATATAGCAGAATATCAAGCTACTTTAGGGTTCCATCTTTTTCCTATTTATAATATTTCTGTTTTGAGCAACCCTAAGGCTTTTTCTGGGTCCAAAAGGTCCGAAAAGCCCAAATTGGGGCCAAACTTTTTTGGGTTTGATCAATTTAATACTAAACCTTTTAAGTTTCTCAATAAAGGTCTAAGCATTCATGAGTCTACTCAATGTTAGGCTATTTTGGATGGAAATTAAGAATTGTCATACATGCGACGTTACTATATATAAAAAATGTGTTTGAAGAGTCAGGTGAATTTTAAATGTCACGTAAAAATCACTTTAAACCATGTAAAACCCTAATTTTAGTTTGTATATTATCATTTCAATTTTTACAAAACCCTAATTTTACTTTAATCCCCAAATTTCACCTTCTCCGTCTTGCCTCCTTCAATCATCATCACTGCCAATCACTCCAATAAGTCTTGCCAGTCCACCTTCCAATCTCTGTACAAGGGGTTGTCTTGTGTCCTTCATGCATCATCTCGCTGACTTGCCTGTCAGTCTTTCGGTGTAGATATTCTCTCCAATAATTGTAAAGTACATTTGAGTTATTTCATAACGGAGGAGTTGCATTACAATATTTAACTTTAAAAGGGCTTTAGTAAAAGGTGACTCAGTTTCACTCCTGAAATCTCATCTCTTTCTACTACTTATTAAAATTTTTCTTATAATTTATCTGCATTATTAATTTCAAAATTTGAAATTGTTTATCTTTGCACATTTATGCTGGTTAGTTTAGTTGATTGATTTAGCATAAAACCCTCTAGTGATTACAACACAGGACTCATAATTCAAAATATGATCGTTTTCTTTTACCGTAATGGAATTCAATGAACTAGTGTATCACTTTTGTTTAATGAGTTAAATATCGAACATCAAAACCAAAGTTTCTATCGTGGTCTTCTGAAGTACGATATGGTAGTTGATTGATCTCATATATTGTTAAATGCATTTCTATTAAACTGTATCTCCTCAATAGACATGCATTTTGTTGTTGACCTATTGCATATCTTACATGCAGCTCAAGTGTTTGTTTTTTTGATGGTAGCTGCTAATTTATATCCAAACAGGTTTTAGCATGGAGGATATTTTGCGCAAGTACATTCACCATGCTCTAAATGAAAAGCCATTTAATCCAAAACTTATTTCTAACTTAATCCTACTCAACAAGGCTTCAATGTTGGATGATTCTCAGGTTGTTGAAATTCTAAATGAAATTTCAAGAAGGATTGTATAGGAAAAAGGTAACTTGTCTACAATAATGTTTTACTGTGCTTGATTTGTAAAATTCTGATAATGTGTAACTTGTGGCCATAAACTGTAAAACTAAATTATACTGGTAATGAGATACAATTTATGCATGTTCTTAGATTTTCAGCTTATTAGTTAATTTGTAAATGAATTGGTAAATGACAAATAATATAACAAAAGTGAAAAATGCCTTAAGAGGGAACTTAAAATTAGTAAAATCATGTTGTGTTAATTTAATTCATAGCAGGACTTTTTGTCTTGGATGTGTCTAGGTATACTGAAAAGGGATTTAAAAGGAAGCTAGCAATACAAGCACTTTTCAGGAAGGTGTTCTACTTATCAGAGGTAACTGACCGATTGCTGGCATGGCAATTTTTTACTAAATTGCATGCTTGCTTTGTATTTTGTTGTCTTGTGATCCAAATGTCTTTTCCAGAACTGCCTTAGGATATTCTTTGAATGTCCTCAAGATATGTATTCATATAATGTAGTGTTCACCTATATTGTAAATTGTCTAATGGGCATATGTTGATAATAATATAGATAATTTTCCTGGTCATTTGCAACCAACCCTTAAAGCTCAGTTGGTGATATCTTATGCTCTATATCTAGAGATATTGTAAAATGTTGTCAACTATCATTGATGAGTTGAAACTGTGTTAGGGAATTTGTCATATCTTCTAGGTTTTCGATGATGATGGGGTTGTAGAAGAGATGTAAAGTCAGGTGTTGAAAGTTATATTGGTCAACATAACATTTTCAAAAATCCCTTTCTAGATTTCTTTACTAAATAAGTATATCATGTTCATGGGATCTATAGAATCAAATATTCAATTTATTACATACTTAACTAATGAACTTTGTTTGTATTTTGCTTGGTTTTTACATTAGACACTCTTACTTGTGGTTTTAATTTCTGTGATATTAGTTTCTTGATTGAGCTTTTCATTTCATACCTAGTTGCTAGAGTTCTGTGCGAGGGATAGCTCCTTAATAGTGAAGGAAATCTTTGGGGTCATAGAGTATGCCTCGTATCCCTCGATTCAAAATTATAAAATACATTTTAAGCTTGTTTTATTTTACACATTAGTTAAAATAAAAAGTCAACTTCATAATTATGGTTTAACAGTGATGATGCTGAGAAGCTTCGCTTGCATACTCTTTCTGAGACTGGTGATGTGGATTTAATTAAGAAAATGGTTGATAGTTTAGATTCAGAAGATTCCAAAGACGTTGATGAAAACCCGACCAAAACTTATTGGTGGATTCCTCATTACCGATCACACAAACTCTTTAAGTGAAAAAAAAAGTTGAGAAAGGAAAAAGAGTAAGAAGGTATAATGATGAATTTAGTTAGCAACATATGGCTCACCTTGGTCCAGTATGTTTTTTAGTTGAAATGAAATGCAAGTAATTTTGACCTACCATGAGTCTTGTTGGAGGCAATCTTATCGGTTGGAATGGCAACGTTGCCAGTAGCCTGGTTTCTTTAGATATTCTTCGTCCATCAATCTCTGATTAGAATAATCCACATTTGTAATTATAATCCATACTTGTAATTTTCCTACTTTGATTTTCTATTTTTATCCTTTTAAGTCTGATTGTATTTCATTTTAAGTATTCCATGTCAATATGTGTTCATTGTAAATGAAGTCTAGGTAATTAATTTTGCTAAAATAGTTCATTTAAATATGAATCTTAATTTAATAACTTTAGGAGTTTGTTTTTGTGAAATTTGTTTGAAGATTGAATATATACTATTAGCTTATTTATAGTCAATCATAACTCATCATAACATATTGGGTTAGTCTAGTATAAATGCTTAAAATAGCTACTTGCAACCTTAGAATGCTGTAAGTTTCTCCAATGAAATATATTTCATCAAAGGCCAAAACAGATGTAAGTTTCTCCATTGAAATATATTTCATCAAACGGCCAAAATAGAGTAATCATGCATAGATAAGATATTGAAGCAATCTATTTTAATTTCACAACAATAGATACATTTTTAATAAGTACACTCAGCTTATAATATACTATAATGGGGCAAATTTGTTCTATACAAAACTCAGGTAGCTTATATTTTGATCCAAAAAACTATTGTCGGCTATTGAACTACTAGGTGGAAATGCATTATATTCTACAGCTAGCTATATGGATCAAAAGATCATTTACACAACAATGTGTTAATATCTTTTCTTCTTTTCTTCACTTGCAAAACCATCTTCAGAATTCAGTAACTTAAAGGGATCAATCATATATCTTACGTTTCAATACAGAAAGACATTTATCTTACCAAAAATATTGATTTTAGTGGAAATCAAAGAGATGATGATCCCTTCACTTAAGCTCACTAAGGTGTTTGGTTGGTTGCTGACTAAGTGGAAGATTACTACTCTCTCTAGCTGAAATTTTTGGACCCTTTTGAACCTTGTCTTGATATATAACTAGTGGTGTCAGCTTTAGCTGAGGCATGTTTTCCATCTGAATGAATTGCTTCTCCTTCCAAAGAATAGACAACATCTCAAACTGCAGTATAGAAGTTCATGTTGATTAATCTTTTAGGTCTATCATGGTAAGGCAGAAAAGATGAAAAACAATTATAAATAAGATTTACCCATGATATGTGCTGAAGCCCATAGGAATTATCTATCAAATCTTCATGTGGTTGTAACATGTAAGGTCTTTGTGCTTGTGGAGATCTTGTTGAATCCTGATCAATCAAACCGTCATCCAGAAGAGTTGACTTATTATTGGTCCTCTGTGCTTTCTTCTTTGGCATACAAATGAGACATCCAAATGACGAGCCTTTACTAGGTGACTTATTTTCTAGAAGTTTGCATTGGAGATGAGTTGCATGATCACAATTAAAAACCTAAATAGAGAAAGTAGAAGAACTTTTAGCGACAGTGCAGTTGCATATGCAACATGCTAGACCTCTAGGGGCATAACCATAAGATGCCCCCTTCTTGAGTAGGCTTATGGCATAGAATGTATCATCCTCTATCACTGATTTAGTAGTATCCTTGAGCAAATGAAAAAAGAATCAGAATCAACAAACTAGTTGATAGTAGTGTCATATTCAACAAGTGAAGCTGAGAAGGACAAAGGAAAGATAACAAAAAGCAACAGAAAAAGAAGTCATTGAACAGTATCATATAGAGAGCAAAGCCAGTAACTAAACCATACATTTGAAACTATTAATGAGTACCATAATTCTTTCAAATCCATAAGTTCCCAGCATCCCCAGTGTGGTAATTTTAAAATCTCCAAGTTCTTGGTTGCCATCATCAGAGGGGAGCTTTGGCATGATAGTTGGAAGACCAACATAACCTTTCATTCCCTTAACTATCTCTTAGATGAACTGAGAGAACTTCCTCAATGCACGTGCACCTTTGTGGGATTTCCAGATTATCCACTTGATTACACACACATCATCATCATTCCTAGTACTCTAATTTAATATTAGCATCCCAAAATCATTATTCACTTCATATACCCCTTCATTGTCATAAGATTCCATCATAGGCTCACAGAATTTGTAACAAAGCCAATAATTTTCCAAAAAGTAGATGGAAAAATAGTTAATGGAAAGCCATAAAAGAATTAATTTTAGATATTATAAAGAAATGATAGATATAGTTGTTGAAAGTCCAAGAAGAACTTGAAGGGATGATGTATTATGAAACTTATATGCAATGCAAACATTGCAACTTTTTACAGACAACACTTATGAAAAATCAAGAATAATTATCCAAAAATTAGATAACAGACAACCCAAGCCAACTAGCTAAACCCATGAACTTGATTGTAACTGTCATGGCTAATTGTTTGTTTTCTAACCCCCAACTGATCCATGACGTGACTTCCGAGTGTTGCCCATCAACATATATACCAAAATATCTGGTAAAGTGAAGATCATCAAGATCATTGATAGTTATGAATTGCATCATATTTTAAGGCTTAATTTGTTATTATTAAGTGTTAATTTGAATGTTTAGTATGTGTTTAGGTTAGAATTGTGTTAGTTTATGTGTTTAAGTGTTTTTAAAGATTAGTATAAGTCTTTGAGATTAAATGTTATGTTTTTGAGGTACCTTGATGTGTTTATTAGTGTTTCAGTGTCAAAAACGAAGAAAGGAGACATTTCGAAGACTTTTGGGTTGAAACAACTGCCTACAATCGTGGCATTTGGGCCATGATTATGACAAAAGACTATTCCACAGCCTATGATTATAGCCTGATTGCCACGATGTGATAGAAAGGGTTAGATACAGGCTACGATCGTGGCATGCATTGGGCAGACGTGTAAGCAAGAGAAAACTTCAAGTTTTGAGGGATTTTTCGGACCTTTTTGACCCCGAAATATCCTAGGGATGCTCAAGACACAAAAGGTATTTAAAGAAAAAGAAGAACTCAATAGAAAGAGCTTTTGTATTAGCCACAATTTCAAACCCTAGAGAGCTTTATCGAGAGATTGAGAAAGAAACGAAGGAAGAGAGACGTGGAGAAGGCTAAGTACTTCCTGGAATAGGAGGTTTCCCACCATTGCTACCTCCGTCATCCATTCAGAGTCTATTTCTGATGTAGTTTTAATTTTTAAGATTGCATAGAATTTGAGATATCCATAGATGATAGATTTATTGAATGTTGAGGATTTGTCTAAACTCACCTTCGGGATTTTTTGTCATTGATATTAAGGAAATTTGATTGTTGCATTTTTATTAGATTTCTTGTGATTTCAATTCTACACTTGCATAATTTAGTAATAAACTAAGAGGGTGAACAGAGTGAAAAATCATTAAATTGGGCTAACGAGAGTTAATTAATTTAATAGATCAAGAATTAAATCGAACCAGTAAATTTATGTAAAGAGAGATCTTGCATAGGTTTTCAGTAGTTTTTATACAACTTAAGATCTAATTTAGGTTTTGGATAAATTAAAAATCGAGAAATTATAATTCCCATAATCTGATTAGGGTTTATAAACTAGGGTTAATGATTATAAATCGAGAGAGAGTAACTAACCCTATGATCGTCTAGAATCGATAATCTAGTAATTTCATAATCAATTAGGTTTTCATTTAAAGTCGGATAAAATTTCCCTTTCTCTCAATTGGTAGTTTTTAGATGGCTTTATGATTGGGTGTTGCATTTGCTATCTGGTTTATATTATCGAAATTGATTATTGGAATTAATTGCGTGATTGAAATACTTTCTTGCTTTAGTTTTGTTCTTTTTGAGTTATTGTAAATTATTTTCAACCTTAGATTTTAGGATTAGATTAAGCCTCCTTATGGGATCGACAACTTAGGGACTACATGAACGACCCGTGCCTGTCAAATTACTAAAGTTTTTTCATATTGAAAACCTACGATTAAGTTTTTGGTGTTGTTGTCGGGAAGGTAATTAGTTTTGTTCTTCAGTCTAAGGCTTGGGCGTGAGGTAGAGAAACATCAAGACTTCTTAGAGTGAGAATGAGACATCTAAAGAGTTTAATTCTAAGAAGAGATAAAAAGAACGATCATGGAGGATGTATATTATAAGGAGAAAGGGACTCTAGAAGATTTCAATGCTCTCCAATTTAATTGTGAAAATTATCATCGTTATATGAACACGTACACTTTGAGGTGGTAGAACCAACCCGATTTATATTGGTCCAAGAATGCAATTACTCACATGAGACATCAAAACCTATTTGAATTTCAACAAGATGAATCCAGTTCATGGGATTCCAAGGTGGAAAAAATCATGAATAAGCTCATAGATATGGAAAGGAATCAGAAGAGAATGGAAAAGACGTTCGAGCAAGTAGCAGAAGATCATGCCTCTTCTATTCATAATTTAGAAGTTTGAATAGGCTAGCTTTCCAGGAAATTTTGTAAGCAAAGCGTGGAAAACTGTCTACACAATATGAAAATAAATTCAATAGAGCTATGTCAGTTTATCACACTTAGGAATGGGGGAGAGCTAAAAGAAACAACAAGAAATCAAGTGAAACTCGACCTTATAGAAGGCTAAGAAATTAAGAGAGAGGATGAAGAAAAGAATGTCAACCCTCCCTTTTATTCACCAGTTCTTGATAAACCATATTTGAACATAAAAAAATCTTGGGTAGATGTCTATGAAGAGAACCCTAGCTTTCATATTAATGATAACCAAGTGACATTCAATATAAATGATGTATTTAAGAATCCGAAGGATAGTAGCTCATTTAGGATAATTGATGTGATTGAATTATATGAAGAACAAGAGGACAAAGAACAAATGACAACAAACATAGAATTTGAAGAAGCTATGAAAGTCTCTGTTCGTGAAGCGGAAGAAGCAGAGGAGACGAAGGTGTTTAAGGAAGAAAGAGAGCAACTTAATTTCATGCAGGACAAAGTTTTAGATTCAGAAGCAAATTCTGGGAGTTTTGTTATTCCTTGTTTTATTAACAGTTCACTTGAAAGAAGGACATTATTGAGCTTTTAGTTTTCATAATATTATCATCATCGTCCTTCTGATTATGTTGCAATTTGTAGCTTACTTATAGGCTACAAGACTGAAATTGAAAGAAAAGGGTAGAAGGAAGCCGCTCATAATTGATCCTGGCTGAGTTTCTAAGGAAAGAGCGTCGAGCTACTGACATTAAAAGAAGCGTTACATAGGAGGCAACCCATAAAATTTTATTTCCTTTGATTTTTTTTTCTAGAATGTTTGAATTTTGTAGTTAGGATTAGTTTGTTTCCAAATAAAACTGACAAGGAATAGGACTTTGAGATAAATTGGATGATTGATCAAGTAAGCAAAAGAGAGGCAAAAGGGCCACAAAAGAATTAAGAAGTAATTTTGAAAAAAAAGTGAAAATAACACAAGAACAAAAATTGAAGAATCAGTGGACAACTGCAGGCCACGATCATGGCATAAAAGGGAAACATGCATCTTTTAAAGAAAATTTTACTATTTTACCCTCCAACTACCTATAAACTCATTTCTAACTTCACTTTTTCATTCACTTTCACTTTTACTTTATCTCTCTAGATTTGAAACTTACAAATGCTCTCACATCTCTCTACAAAAATGTCAAACTCTGCCTATTCATTAGCAACTATATCGTACATTAAACAATCAGCTAGACGAGAGCAATTATCGGGGCAAAATCAAGTTTCGGG
Source organism: Erythroxylum echinodendron (assembly GCA_027575705.1). NCBI lineage: Eukaryota > Viridiplantae > Streptophyta > Magnoliopsida > Malpighiales > Erythroxylaceae > Erythroxylum > Erythroxylum echinodendron. The sequence goes on from JANZXR010000003.1 coordinate 20,365,149, forward strand.
AAGAGGGAGAAGAAATAGAGCAGCAGACTTCGGAGCACCCTTCCCGATCTACACAGAGGAGGAAACTATTTGTTTCAAATCCTTAAATGCTAAACAAATAGTAGTTCCTAAATATTTTGATTTTGAAACGATCGATAGGTCAGAATCGCACGATAGGTAGAGAAATTAGCTGAACGAATCTAGTGGGCTAAATTTATACATTTCCAATTTCCTCTCTACCAGGAGCTCACTTTGGAAATTTTCACTTCCCTTTCCTATGAACCTAGGAACCCCAAGGAATTGTAGTTTAGGTTACGAGGAAGAGCGTATGAATTGAACATAGAAATCATATGCGATATGTGTGGGTTCCCTAAATCTTCCATCATCGATCAGCATGATGATTTTTATCCTTCTTGCTACTGGAATGAACTCACTGGAATAGAGCAATTTCATGTCAACAATGCTCACAATAATATAATAAGGTTCCACAAGCACTTGTTGCTGCACAAATTCATATGTCAGTTGGTTTATGATAAATCAGAAACTAACAAGTCTTCCACAAAGAAACTCTTTATGCTGTGGTGCATGGACCACAACATTCCAGCACATCCACACATGTGTTAAATGCTATTATTGTGATTCTGCCCAAGAGGAGAAATAATTTAGGTATGGGTTACTTAGTTTCTACCATTGCTGAATATTATAGCGTGGATTATAGTGGGTTAATTGTTCATCTCCCTAAGTTCCTAAATCATCACCATTTATGAAGGGTTGAAATCTTTAAGTTCCACAACACGAAATTTCGAGACATCAGTCAGAAGACACATGTTAAGATCAGGGCTAGTCAAGTGAGCTCGAGCTCAGCGCTGCTTCAGTAGGCAGAAGAGGACTCAACCAGTGAAGAGTATGAGGAAGAAGAAGAAACAGAAGAACCGAGATGGAAGAAAGTTCTAGAAATAATCTTTGCAAACAACGCGGTGATTATAGATCAACTCGCGAAGAATTCCAGAATGATGAGGGAGATGACCTGCACTCAACAACGTCAAATTTAGGATATACATTATATTCATTGATATTTTTAATCTCAGGGCGTTCAACTACCACCTCCGACACCAACCAAACCTCTATCTCCATAAGACTTTTTCTAACCCCATTCTTTTTTCAAATTAGTCTTCATCTTTATTTTATTTTCTATTTTCTATTGTGCTTGTTTGTTTCCTTCTCATATTGAGGACAATGTATTGTTCAAGTGTCAAGAGCGTTATGTGTTTTGCTTTGTATGTGATTTTTCATATGGTATGATAGCTATTAGCTTGCATTTTGGAATTTGTTTGAATGTGTCAATGGCTTGGTTGGATTGAAATTAATTTAATTTTGAACATAGTCTATTAGGTTGTGAAGAATCATTAACTCACAAAAATAAGTGAATTGGAGTCTTTGGATAAATATATAGCTTAATTAGGATATAGTGTTAGTTTTCACTCTTTAAATTGTCACATTCATTCATAATTTGAGGCCTTTCAACTTAAGTAGCTTTACTAGTATTTTTTATAGAAACGAGTAGCTAAAACAACAAGGTAGGCAATAAAAAAAGTGTTTGTTAAATAAATAATATTCTGCTGGCCTTAGGATTATGAATAAAGCTAGTATTCAGTTGAGAACGTGATATAACTGAGTAACTAGATCGATATACATCAAAAATGGGTGCCTCCGTGTCAAAAAGTTGTAATGACGTTCCAACTAAGTGGCTTAATAAAAACATGACTTAGTGGAGTAACCAGATCAATATTCATTACCAATGTTTGCCTCTGTGTGAAAAGACTAAGTCTATGTTCAATATAAAAAAGTGTTTTCTAATAAAAACCTACCGAACTTGTAATATCTTGACTTTTCATGAAAACGTACTTAGGAGCAATTACAGAGTCTGAATGAACAAAGAATTATTAATGTGTGTGTGCAATTGAAAAGGGTAAATAAATTAACACTTAGATCTCGATTAATCTGTATATTTAGTTCAAAGCCCACAGACACAGATTTTGCATGTCAATGATTTGATATAACTTGAATGGTTGTGTTTAAGATTAAATTTATTTCATGAAGTTGAAGCCATTGCCTCATTACTGCATTGTGTGTTATGTGTTTGTTATGCGATTGTTTTTCTGTTTGCTTCAAGACAAGAAAACGTTTAAGTGTGAGGATGTTGATAGGTGTGAATTGCATAATATTTTAGGGCTTAATTTATTATGAATTAAATGTTAATTTGAATGTTTAGTATGTGATTAGGTTAGAATTATGTTTGTTTATGTGTTTAAGTGTTTTTTTTATAGGTTAGTATAAGTCTTTGAGCTTAAATATTAAGTTTTTGAGGTATTTTGATGTGTTTGTTAGTGTTTCAGGGGTTAACAACGAAGAACGAAGGAGTTACAGAGACTTTCAGACTTAAACAACAACCTACGATCGTGGCACAATAGGCTATGATCATGATAGAAACATAGGAGCCAACCCACAATCGTGGCATATGGGCTAAGATCGTGATAGAAGACTATTCCATAGTCCACTATTGACTGCCACCGTCATGGCCTACATCGGACAGACGCGCAAACAAGAGAAAATGTCAAGTTTTGAGGGATTTTTAGACCTTTTCGACTCCCAAAAAATCCTAGGGCTGCTCAAGACATAAAAGGTATTTAAAGAACAAGAAGAACTCAAGAAAAAAAGCTTTTGCATTAATCATAATTTCAAAACCCTAGAGAGCTTTATCGAGAGATCGAGAAAGAAACGAAGGAAGAGAGATGTGGAGAAGAAGCCTATGCAAAGTACTTTCTGGAACAGGAGGTTTACCACCATTGCTACCTCCATCATCCATTCCGAGTCTATTTTCAGTGTAGTTTCAATTTTTATGATTGTATAAAATTTGAGATAGCCATAAATGATAGATTTGTTGAATGTTGAGGATTTGTCTAAACGCACTTTCGGGATATTTTGTCTTTAATATTAATGAAATTCGATTGTTGCATTTTTATTGGATATCTTATGATTTCAATTCTGCACTTGGATAATTCGGTAATAAACTGAGAGGGTGAACCGAGTGAAGAATCATTAAATTAGGCTAATGAGAGTTAGGTAATTTAATAGATCAAGAATTAAATCAAACCAGTAAATTTGTGTAAAAAGAGATCTTACATAGGTTTTCGATAGTTTTTGGACAACTTAAGATCTAATTTTGGTTTTGAATAAATTGTGAATTGAGAGATTGCAATTCTCATAATCTAATTAGGGTTTATAAATTAGGGTTAATGATTATAATACGAGAGAGAGTAATCAATCCTTGGATTGTCTAGAATTGGTAATCCGGTAATTTCATATTCAATTAGTTTTCATTTAAAGTCGGATAAAATTTATCTTTATCTCAATTGGTAGTTTTTATATGTCCTTGTGATTGGGTGTTGTATTTGCTATTTTGTTTATATTAGCGAAATTGATTCTTAGAATTAATTACTCGATTGAAATACTTTCTTGCTTTAGTTTTGTTCTTTTTGAGTTATTATAATTTGTTTTCGGCCTTAGATTTTAGGATTAGATTAACCCTCCTTGTGGGATCGACACCTTAGGTACTACGTGAATGACCCGTGCACTTGCAGAATATCAAAGTCAAATTATTAAATCTTTTTCATATTGGAAACCTACGATCAATCATAAAACTCAAATTCAAATGATCAAAGGCAAGACTCCAGATCGGACAAGATTTGGGTAAGTTTCCAAGATGGAGAGAAGGTGAATATACCAAAGATTAGAAATAAATTTAGGGTTATAAAATGATTTTATTATTTTTTCTTTTTTTAAAAAAATCCACGAATTTTTAATATGGCAGTTAAAGACCAACTGGACAATCCATAACATCACATATATGACGCTTCCTAATTTATGTCCAAAATAGCCTAATATCGTGTAGACTCATGAACATTTAGACCTTTATTGAGCACATTAAAAGGTTTGATCTTAAATTGATCAAGCCCAAAAAATTTTGGCCCCAATTTGAACTTTTAGCCATCAGAAAAGCCCCTCGAAAACTTAAGTCTAGAAGGTCATCCGCTTCTGTCTATGAATAGGTAACCTTCTATCACAATCATGGCAGATTGGCCAAGATCGTGGCCTTTCATCCACTCTTCTGTCATGATCGTGGCAAAGGGTTTTGCCTTAAGCTTCCTCCAATTCTCCTCCGTTCTTTGATATTTTCCTTGAAATACTAGTAAACACATCAAAGCAACTCAAACACATAAAATTGAAGCTTAATCGTGTGCTCTAACCCAAAAAACACACAAAACACAAATACTTAACTAAATAACAAAATCCTAACCTAAACATGCGCTAAACATTCATTTAATAACTAAACACATACTAAACTAGCCACTAAAATATTATGCAATCTACCACTATCAATCAACAACATATATTTAGTTATTTTAAATTTCATATCAAAATAAGGTAAAAATAAGTTGAACTAGATGTAAGTATTCATTGTTTTAGTTTAGATAAGTTTCCTTTTCTTAACCTCTCTAAAATATTTTCTCTGCCTTCTCTCTACCTACTTTGACCATTTTACCCTTGATAGTTTCCATTTTTGGAAATAAAAATCCTACTTTGGGTGTCTCTTTTGATACAGTGCTTCTTCTTCGACAATTGAGGTTTTTCATCATACGAGGGCCTAGAATATGGATAAAGAAGGGCCTCCTATCCCTTCTAACCTAAATCTTAAAGATTTTTTAGAGCTCACTAGTACTATAAAAGAGAAAAAATATGGAGAATAATCTGCTACAGTGATTTGAGAGGAAAGTGTTAGGACTGATTCTAAATAGCTAGAAGGTGCTTGAAAGCATAAGCTTAACATTCAGCATAATAAAGGAGAACTCACGCATTTCCAAAATTTCATGATGGAAGGAGTGTTAAAACCTCCCATAGAGCTTCTAAAAGCTAGAGTAAATGTATGGTCCTTGGCTTTGGTGGGTTTTTTTGGAATAAAAGGCCAACATTCCATATTTTCCATACTTGGGCTACTGCTAAATGGGGCTAAAAGGGCTTGGAGAAGATCATGTTGATGGATCATGGTTCATTCCTTTTCAAATTCTCAACAGAAAGTTGCTTAAATTAGATTATTAAATAAGGAACTTAGCATATGGTTGACCAATCTATTTTCATTAAAAAATGGAAGTTAGGTTCACAATTTGACAGAGGTAACATTGATGTATTTCCCTTATATTAACTTTCATAACGTGCCAATTAAGTTTTGGACAATTAAGGGCTTAAGCTACCTTCCTAGCTCACTTGGGAAACCAATTTACATGGATTCTCAAACTGATAACGTAGAGAAATTTTGTTTTGTAAAAATCTACATTGAAATAAAAAGGAACTTTGATTTTCTTGAGAAATTTCCAATTATGAAGCTTGTAATGATGGAGAACTTAAAAGGATTGAAGTGCCTATAACCTATATATGGAAACCAAACCTATTAAGCAAAAATTGGAAACCAACTAGGAAACTCTTCAAGACAGGTTGGCATGATGAGTTGATGGGTTTAGTTACTCAAGACAACACTAATAAGCCTAGCTAAGCTAGCTTGGAAGACACAGATGCAAATATAAACGATGAAGTTGTGGAATTGATAGAAAATCAATCAACTAACTTGCAGAGGTACTCTAGTAAATCCTGAAGTTCAAATAGATAAAGTGGCAACAATTCAGGCTAACAAGGAGAATAACTTTAGGAAAGAGATCTTAGTTGAAATTAAAAAATCAGCTAACAATTCCAAAAGAAGTTCAGCTAGAAGAAAGGGCAAGAACAAATATGAAGGCGAGCTCCCCCCTGATGATTTTGGTATGAAATCTCGATGATTCTAGTATGAAATATTAGAGGTTTTATTGACCTTCTTAAAAAAGCAATGATAAAGGAGATTTTTTTAAGAAGAAGCCTTGTTTAGTAGGACTTCTGAAAAAAAAAAATCACCTCATTTGGTAGGTGTTTCTAAATTTTTGGGTACAGAACAAAAGGCTATCTCTAATTTCTCTTCATATTACAATGGTAGAATCATATGCTTTTATAACTCAAACAAATCTCAATATAAGTGGAAGGAGAAAGTGACTAGTTTATTCACTTGAAATTCCAGCTGGAGTGAATTAACTTAGCCATTGATCTCAAATTAGTATATGCTTAGAACTTTCAATTCCAAAGGGAAATGTTATGGAATAATCTCTAAAAATTTGAAGCTACAATAAAAAATCTTTGGCTTTTAATTGGTGACTACAACTGCCTACATTCAAACCATGAAGTAGAAGGAGGTAGGGGATTTTAGGTAGCAAGAAGGAGGTAGTTATCTAAATTGTTCCAAAAAGTGAAAATTATAGATCTCATATTCAATTATAGGCTTTTTACTTAGTCTAACAAATAACAAGGACATATATTGATAAGGAAAAAACTTGATAGAGCATTAGTCAACCAAGCTTGGTTAGACTTGTTATCATAATCTTTTGCTCATTTTGGTGAAACTTCCTTTTTAAATCACTCTTATATCATCATTTAGGATCTCCAACCTTTAAAGATGTCTAGAGTACCTTTCAATTTTTTCAATGGACTTACTTAGTAATAAGCACTTAAGACCTTTATTAACTCTCACACCAGGCGGATAATAGAGACTAAATAGAATCCAAGAGAGGCTTAGAGTGATTGTTACAACTTCCCCTACAACATCCACTTGAAGAAAATAGAGTTTCAAGGACTTAGAGAACATCAGGAGGCCTTTATCTTGCACGATTCCATTTTGAAACAGAAAGCTTGAATAGAATGGTTAAAAGATGGGGACTCAAATACTAAAATTTTCCATGCTTCCTTATAAGAAATAAGAAATATGAACAATATTATAAAGCTCAAAGACAACAATCGTAATTCTTTTACTAACCAATCTACCTTATTAAAGCTCACTAGAGAAATGAAGTTGATGGTGCAGCAGAGTATTTTACTTCTGGTTATAACATAAAAAGATTCTTTGACTCTTTTTTAACTCAGGATATTAACGAGCTATTGATAACACCATTTACAAACCCAAAATAAAGATTGTTTAGTTTGCACCCCTCCAAAGCACATGACCAGATGGGTTCTCTGCTTGGTTTTTCCAAAAATGTTGAAAGATCATTGATAGCTTATTCATAATAATAGTCTAGAAATGCTTTTCCTCTTACAAAATGTTGAAGGAACTTAATCACACCTACATTTGCCTAGTTCCAAAGAAACATATTCCTTTTTCCTTGTGTACTATAAGTTAATTTCTTGTTGTAATACAATTTATAAAGTGGTTGCTAAACTCCTTATTAATAGGCTAAAAATAACTTTAAAGGGAGTGGTCAATCTAGCACAAAGAGCCTTTATTATTGGAAGTTCCATAAGATATAATATTCTTTTAATGCAGGAGATATTGGAAAAAATACAATTCAGGGAAAAACATCAAAATTTGTTTTGGAAAATTGATTTTTATAAAACATTTGACATAATGAGTTGGTATTTTATTCAATCTTGTTGAGAAGCACTTGAATTCTTGAGACTCTTCAAGGACTGGATCATGTTTTGCATTAATTCTGATTTAGTAATTATTCTTATGAGTGAAGCCCCTATAAAGCCTTTGTTCACCCTAGTAATTGAGGGGTTGTCTAGAATCCTCAACAAGTTTACTTAATGTAATGGTAAATTTCACTTTCATTATAAATGCAAAGAATATAAGCAAACCCACTTGATGTTTGCAGATGGGCTCATTCTTTTATCTAGTGTTGAAACTCATTTAGTGAAGATTTTAAAGGGTCTACTCAATATGTATTCAGACTGGTCATAGCTGAGAGTAAATCCAGACAAAAGTAGTATGTTTTGTTCTAGAGCTATAAGGAATTCAGCAGAATTATCCAGGATTTTAGAGCTGCATTTACATTCTCTTCCATTTAAGTATGTTGGAGTCCCAATTTCTTATGCTAAACCTAAGTATTCATGTTTTATTTCTCTGATTGAGAGATTCAGATCTAGAACAAATGCTTAGCAAAATAGGTTAATATCATTAGATACAAGAGTTACTTTAATCATCTTAATCCTTGGAAATTCGTATATTCATTGGATTACTCACATTATCTTGCCACGGAGAGTAATCAAGGAGATTGATTGTATCATAAAAGCCTTTTTATGGTCTGGGAAAACATATAACTAAAAAGTTAAACTCAAATAGAGTGAAGTGACAATTCCAAACAAACAAGGTAGAATAGGAATTATTTAAATACCTCTAATGCAGAAATTGCTTCTGTGCAAAATAATTTAGAGGTTATAGGTAGACAAAAATGTCATATGGATCAAATGGATACATAATTCTTATCTTAGGATGAGAATTTCTAAAAATTGCCACCTATCAAGTACTACTATTAGATCTTGATGTGTGCTTAATTGATTATACATTTATTCCATAACACTTAGTGATTAATGCTATGAAATTTTTAGGAAACTCGTTTTGGTTTATATTAGGTTTTAGGTACAATTTGGAAGTTTAAGAGCTAAAGTAAGTTAAAAGCACATTCCTTGAGTCATGTTTTGATGTTCAAACTTAATTATCTTTGTAGAATAAGAAGGAGATGGATTAGGGTGAGGATTGGATAAGAAATTGCAAGAAGAACAACAATTTAACATGATCTGGGAGATACACAGTCATATATCTACTTACACGTTTATGTAAGTACATGAATTGGGCATATTTTTATAACATACACAGCTTAGATACATGACTATGTATCTAACCTGTGACTCCCTATAACCCTAACTTTTAATATAAAATGACATTTAAGCAATTAAACATAACATCGATCAGTTTTGGGAGAAAAGAAGGGGTAGAGCACGCATTCTTTGGAGACCTATAGAGGGTTAAGCTTCCTCAATCTAATTCAGAGGTGAAATCGAAGCTAAAGAACACATTTGTTCGTCCTCTTATTATGTATTATTGTGCATTCTCTTTCTAGGGATTGTTTATGTTATCCTATGCTTATTGATTTAGGTATTCATATATGAATGGTCATTATTCTTGTTCTCGTTAGATGGTTTATGTATGAACTCATTAATAGAATCTTTAATATAATACATAATAATTGTGTTTGGATTCATTTGTGACAACTAATGGTGTCGAATCATTAGGGATGACATAACTATGGTTAAATGACCTGAGCTTATGTGGTTGTTGCCTTGATTAATTTGTTTTTCTAACTCGTAATGCGTTTGTCTTGCTAAATCTAAAGATCTTGCTTTAGGTTGTTCGATGGCTAGGTTTAGTTAAAGAGCTTGTTTTAATTAAACATGACCTAAGGAAAAACTGGGGTTAACAGAGCTTGTTGTTAACTGATAAGTGTAAATTACATCGTGTTTTAAGTCATAGTTTGATATGTGCTTAGTCGTTAATTCGACCACTTAGTATGTGTTTAGGTTTAAATTGTGTTGCTTTGTTAATTATTTGTGTTTTAAGTGTTTTATGGGTTAGTACAAGTTTTTAAGCTTAAATATTATGTTTTTGAGGTTCCTTGATGTGTTTGCTGGGGTTTTAGGGTCATTATCGAAGAAATGAGGAGTTTTAGAAAATAATCAGGTCGAAACAATGACCCACGATTCCCTAGGTTGATTTCTATTGTGATTACATATTGCTCACTTGTTAATACTTTTGTGTTTAATTTTTGATTTGATTGGTTGAACTCAATTCTCGTTATTAATTTCTGTTGCATCTTTTATTTTCAGTTTTATAGTTTTTTTGGTCTTAGATTTTAGGATTAGATTACTCTCCTTCTTCGGGGGATTGACACCTCTTATACTACAGTCACGACCCGTGCGCTTGCAATATTTGAAGGCTTATAAATTTTAAAGCTTGAGCGACATGATCATTAACCTACGATTAACAGTTTCTAGGAGAGGTGTGAAAATAACAATTCAATTAAGTATGTTTAATTTTGTGTAGGTGGAATTAAACCGAGAACCATATTTCAAATGCATTCATCATTTTTATCACTTCTGACTGTTTTTTTTAATTTGCTTTCTATAGTTTAATTTTACTTTATTTTGTTATTTGAACTACCACTGATACATTTTCTGCAGGATGTAAGGCAATTTTCACAAGATACAAGTCTAACATTCAAAAGTTAGAGAGCTAGCGAAATTCATGTACATCATTAGAAGACTTAGGGAATGGTTGGTTCACATGGAATGGTTGGTTCACATAAAAATGAGAATGAATATAGTGAGGAATGAGAATGAATATAATTATTATAATTATAATGGTTGATTAGGACCAAAGAATGATTACCATCACTATTGGTAGTGGTTGGTTTGTTGAAAATCTTGAAAAATAAAAATTTGCTAAATTTAATATTAATATATTCTAATTAATTATATTGTTTTGCTAAAAATAAAAATAAATTTTTTTGTTTTACATCAAATTTTAATATATTATAATTAATTATATTTAATTTTAATATATTCTAATTAATGATATTTAACGTTATATTGTTTTATTCAAAAAGGAAAAAAATAAAAATTAGTTAAATTTTATATCAATTTTTAATATATTCTAATTAATTATATTTAATTTTAATATATTCTAATTAATGATATTTAATTAATTATATTGTTTTGCTAAAAAGGGGAAAATAAAAAATTGTCAAAATTTAATATATTCTAATTAATTATATTAGTATGTTCTAATTAATTATATCTAGAATATATTTAATTTTAATTAATTATATTTAATATATTATAATTAATTATATTATTTTACTAAAAAAAGTAAGGGCATGACTTTCATTCCTCACATATTTGAAGGTATGAAGTAATCTCTAAAACTTAGATATCAAAATACTGTTCATGTATGATAATATATAACTAACCGATGTTTTTTATTCCTATACCTATTGATGTCTTCCAAACCTGTGAATCAAGCACCCCCTTAGTTAATGTTGTTGCTTCTAATTCTTTGCAATTTCATTAGGATATAAAATGGTATCAACAAAATATAATGTCTAGATTCTACAACTTGGTAAGTTAGATGGGTCAGATCGCAGGAATTATCAACCACTTGGAATCACAAAGCGAAGAGAAGCAGCCAGCTCAACCTAAGTTGTACCCAAGGCATATTAGAGCGGAAACCTTACAAAATGGAAAAGAGCTGGAGAATCTTAAGAGGACTACTCAAGGGATTGCTTGTGAAGAAGAAGTTGAGAAGGAGCTCAAAGGAGAAAAGGATATATCATTTAGCTCAAAGGTAAATACTAAGTTCTTAATTATTGCTAAGACTAACCCTTCACCTTTAGCAAACATATTGGATAAATTAAACGAGGAGAAAAAGGGTGAAGAGATATTCAAGATATTCTAAGAGTGTAAGGACTCAGTAGAAGATTTTGAAGATAGGCAAGACTATTAATGTGAGTGATCATCAACTGAGGCCCTATCCTGAAGAACCTCAAGTGGAGAAAGCAGAAGCTGTGACACCTAAAGATCATAACTTGTCATATGATGAGGAAAACAAAGAGTAGAGCCTACGATTATAAACAAAGGCACTTTTTGAGAGACAACCCAAGGAAAGTTTATTTCTTTTCCTTTATATTTTTTCATTCGTTAGGATTGTAATGTGTGCTTTTAAATTGTATGTTTCTTACGTGTTTTTATGTTTTCAAACAAAAAGAGAGATAATAACCTAATTAAATGTCCTACCCAAGCTTTAAGGCTAGTATTGGACACAAGCCAATAAGATTTTAAGTCTTTATAGACTGACATATCCATATTAGTTTCATTGCCTTTTCTTTATGTGTGACTTTCATGACATGTACTTCTTAACTTTGCTTTGATTTTCTATTCAAGACCATATTTTTGTCACATGCATTGACATGAAAATGATATAGGAATTCTTTGTTTCATAAGTTATATTAGCCAAATAGCCTATCTATTGATATGAATTTTCTCTTTATTAAGCCCCTTGAGCTTTATTAGCCTTTTTTGTTGCTAACCACATTACATGCTTTTAACTTAATTAAATGTCCTACCCAAGCTTTAACGTTAGTGAAGCATTTGTTGATTGTTGATGATTATATATGCATAAAAATATAAGTATGGGGGTGTGCAAATGTGTAGGTTGGTCATTGTTAGGATGTCATTTTACATCTTATCAATCAATGTTAATATAGCTTCTTTCAATTTTTGTTTAAAAAAGAAAAAAAGAAAAGAAAAGAAAATTAAAGAAAAAAGAAAAGAAAGAAAAATATATTTAAATAAAAGTATCAAGGAGGAAATGAAATTGTTTTGAAAAGTTATTCATAGTTAGTTTCTCCTCCTAAAGTTGTATGGAATGGGTGATTTGAGTATGTTGCATATGAGATAGATGTTGTTTTGAAGGATCACCAATTATGGCTATAATGTATTGTTTGTCATCGATTTTACTAGTGACCCCTTCTAATTGGTCATGCTTCTTGTGGTTTATAGTGCGAGGGCTTAAATCTAAAATGTGGAAAATAGTTTTTCTGTTCATTATGGTTGATACATAATTTTTCTGTTCATTATAGCTGATGGTACTCTGTTTTGAGTGAATGTTAGTTTTTACGCTTGATATTCTATTGAGTGTTTTCTTGTTTTGCTAACTTTGATGGCTTTTGCACTACATTATCCAAATACATCTCACCTTAACCCTTGCCCACATTACAACCTTGAAAAGTCTTTTGATTTATGATTATGTATGTGAATCTTAGAGGTGGATAAATGAAATGTTATGCAAATTCGTGGAATGTCATAGTCATTAATGATGTTTAAGTGTACCTATGGATCAATGCTATTTACACACACTTTTTTCAAGCCTACCCTTAGATTGTTCAGTTTCTAAAGGTGATGATTGTTGATTGATTATGAGTAGAGGCATTGAATGTTGAGTTCTTACTATGATTTTGAAAGTTATTTCTCTTATCTTATGACTATATATTATTAAAAAATATGGAAAATGAGTAAGTGTTTTAGTTTTGACTTTGATTTTGTTGATTTGCCCAAGGATGGTCAAAGGCTAAATGTGGGGGAAACTTGATATGTGCTTAATTGATTGTACATTTATTCCATAATACTTAGTGATTAATGTTATAAAATATTTATGATTGATTAATGCTATAAAATATTTATGAAACTCATTTTGGTTTATATTCGATTGCAAAAGCAAAAGTGAGTTAAAATCGCATTCTTTAATCCATCATCTTGATGTTCAAACTCAATTGTCTTTGTGGAATAAGAAGGAAATGGATTGGATGAGGATTGGACAAGAAATTGCAAGAAGAACTTCAATTCAACATGATCTGGGAGATACACAGTCGTGTATCTACTTATACAACCGTGTAAGTACACGAATTGAGTATATTTTATGTTTTTTTTTAATTTATCAAATGAGGCTTTTAGTCAAGTATTTTGAAACATGTCAAGTATCAAGCAACTAATAGAACATTAAAAGGGGAAAAAGTTAATTTTACTCTTTTAAGGCTTGTAAGCAAATATTAAATGCATTAGTACAAAATATTCTCTTAAAATTTGTAAAAATCCATACATTTAGACTTGACCTTTTTTAAACTAAGGTGTGACTTTATTTAAAATATGAAAATATATGAATTTTTAAATTAAATCTAAATGAATAAAATAAAAAATCCATATATGTTGTGCATTTATAAACATATGCAACCTATGTGCAAACCAATGGGATAAATTCCCTAGAAGTTTAACACAAGGGGAAGACTTAGCATTTTGTTTTTGAATGCAACTACTCTAATCAGATATGGAGAACATCTTTGCATCTTTGCTTAGTAAATAGAGATCATTCTAACTACATATAGGCATTAGAATGTCTAGGGGATCAAAAGGTTATAAAGGAAAAGGAGCAATTGACATACATAACATATATAGGGTCTTGCTTGTACAAGATCTAGAAAGAATTCAATGTTTGATGTTTCCAAGGAAAAGAAAACAATTAGGAAGTAGTTTTTAAGGTAACTACATAATGGATCTGAGAATCAATATTGACATTGGCCCTGGAGGTCTTTAATCCACCTATAGTATAGTAATCAAGTGTTAAACTATACAAGACGATAATGGTTCTACTAGTCAAAAACATCAGTATCCTTATAACTAGATGCCTAGAAATGTCATTTCATATGCATACATGTATACTTGCAGATGTTATTTATTAATTTAATGGCTTATTTAACTTAAAAACAATCAATTAATTAGATAGGGAGTGATAGAGCTTATGTAAACCTACTATTTAGATTGAAATCTTAGGTTGCTTCCTTATTTTTATTGTCAAGTCTTTTGATTTTAATCTTGGATTGTGGTGGGTTTCTGATGATGTTCCAGTCCATTCCTAGTCACTTAAAAAAACAACGTTACCTAAGAATAAAACAACATTTAATTGTTAATGGGCATTAGTTAAAAGGCTTCCTAAATGCATCTATAATCTCTAAAATATGATGAACTGGACTAATTTCAAGATAAAAATTTGTTAAGTCATACATCTAACTAGAGAAATGAAATTTAATAAAAATGAAAACATCATTAAAATATTATAAAATAAATAAATGTAAATATGATTATTATTTAAATTTTGCATTGCAATAATAAATAGGTCAAAGGTGTCGAAAATCTACTTCTATTCAGACTATCCTAAGAAATTAAATAAGGCCACAAAAATAGAAAAGTTAATGACATCATACATCTAAACTCTAAATGAAACATCCTAACTTTAAACAATTACAATGTATAAAGCATTATTCAAACAAATATCAAGCTTAGGTAAATGACATATAAACTCAAGATCTAATATAAAGTGAAGGTGTATTACTCTTGATGCTTTCATGACTTATAGAAGAAAGATTTAATTAATATATCAACAAAATCCCCAAAGAGATAATGATATTACAACTTTTGGAAAACCAATCTCTAAAACTTAGAGTTTGAGATCAAAATAAAATAATATAAAAGCCCATAACCTAGGTCATGCATTTGAAACTCAAAATGTTATATAACAAGCATGAAAATCAAAGCACCATTCAAATGAATTTTAAGATGTAAACTGATAGATGCGTAATTGGCCATATTTATACCTCATATTTCATGTATTTTTGCTTGATATTTTGAAATTTTGTTATATATTTGGTACTTAATTTGCTTCAAGTGTATTCATAGGTGATAATTGCTTTCATGGATGAAAAGGAGAGGAGTTTAGGTGAAATCATGGCATAAAACCAAGTTTTGAAGCAATTGAGAGATAAATGGTTATGTATGTGGTCGTGTAAGTCTCTCAAAATGTGTAAAGTAATAATTATAAGTTTTTTTAGAAAGACATAGTTTTATGCACGACCATGTATTAAACCGTGTATGTCTAAGAAATCCTAAATTTTCCTATATAAGGATGTGAATGGAGGTAAACAAGGGCAGTAGACTTTTAGAGATGATTCCAGATGTGAAGGTTGTCCAAAAGGGACAATATTAATCTAGGAACATGGAGAACATGAAGAAATCATCAAAAGATCCAATATAATACAGCATCAAATCTCTACCTTGCAAGAACATTCGATAAAAGAGAAAGGGAGATTTAGAATTACGAACTATTTGTTTTCTATTCGTTTTTCTTCTAGTTTATGTTTGATTTTGTTTTCTATTATGTGTAACTAAATGCTTTTTAGTGTTTAGGTATGATGAACCCTATTTAAGATAACAATATGTTTTGATTCTTTTATCTAATGCCATTTTTTGACTGATTTATTATGATTCAATTTTGTGTTCAACATATGTTCTAATAGATATGAAATATTAATGTATAATTTCATTTCATAACATAGATATTGAGAAATCCTGTGTATGAATAGATCTACCATAATTGAAAGGATTTAACTATATACCTAGAGATAAGTCGACATAAATCCTCTAGATTGGGGCCAAACTTAATAGCGAAATTCACAAATCGATAAAGCAATCTTATAAACTTTAACCTGAGTAAATTGGCTGATAAACTTAGGATTAGTTGTTAGTAAACTCGAGACAACTACTAACATATGATAGAAATTTCCATGGTCTAATAGTCAATAAAATAATTGCATAATAAAACGTTAATTATTTAATGGTTTTAGGGGGATTAACTAAACACTAACTCCTAATATTGATTGTTTTTCTAAGTGATTTATTTTGTTTATATGTTCAATATTGCTACTATTTTATTTTAATTGTTAAGTTTTATTTTCTTAATTAAAAACCAAAATCCAATTCGTTGGCTAGCTACAGCTACGCCATGCACTTATCATAAAATTAATATTGATATAGAAATAAACTAACAAATTTTTAGTGCTATTACCGGGGATAGTGATATTAGGAACACCTGGATGTTATTACTCTAGCCATTATTTTTCATATTATATTTTTATTGTGCTTTATTGTCTTGCTGCTTATTCATTTAATTATCTTTTGAACTTCTCTATTTTGGCAGCATGTTTGTGGTTTATTTTAGGGATAGATATTTAAAGTCATCGCCACAATTAACAATGGAAAGATGGAGCAATCAGTACTCTTATGGGAACTGTAATGCATCTTCGTAATACGTAATGCTAAATTTGAAAGCTCAACAGATGTGCAAGCTGTGATGCTAAATTTGTAGAAGTAATTAGTCAAGCTCTGATGCATATGTGGGAGAAACAAAGCATGTACAACTAACCTCAAGACCGATTATATGAGAATTCATATAATTCAAAGAGGAGCAAACCTTACGCATACAGATGGAATGATTATGATCGAAATGAATATGTACATCAAGAATAACAATATGAAATTATTATAGGTAAACTAATGGAATACCTTACTGAGTGAGTAGCTAGCCAACGAGAAGTCAAAGAGAGGTTTTCTTCACTTGAATACGATGAGTATAATACCCCATACTATCTTAGACCCCTAACATCTCAGAGTGAAGAAGAGCCGAGGGTTGATTTTATAGATGAGTATACATTTCAAGAATGTGATAAGGTAACTACTGCTTCAAAAGATGTAGTGGCAAATTTTATTCAAGAATCAAACATGAGGCATCAGGAACCAGAGGCTCGTATACAAAATATGGTGAATTAGATCAGCCAACTGGAGAAGATATTATCCATCTAGATGTAGGGGAGTTTGCTTAGTACTATCAAAATAAATCATAAGAACATGAAATGACAATCACCTTTAAGAGTGGAAACAAGTGTCTAGAACAAGTCGAAGAAGAAGAAGAACCCTTTATCCAAAAAGAGGAAGTAGAGAAGTGGTAGGAGGTAATTGAAGAAGATGAGTCGTAAATCTTTATCCAGGAAGAAGAAGAAGAAGAAGAATGGACAAATGTGGTTGAGGAAGAATTAGCAGAGGAACCAAATAAGGAAACTACTAATGAGGCATAGGTAGCCATCTTATGTACTGTGGGTTCCCACTTCTTTAAAGATAAATTATTCAAGTCAACCGATAATTCAGGGAGTTTCATTATCCCTTATTTTACTAGCAAATTGTCACTGAAAAGGACATTAATGCATGCAATTGGATTTATCAATTATGTCTTTGCAATTATCTTGCAACAGGTGGCTTACTTACAAACTATAAAACACTTATGCGCAAAGATAGAAGTAAGGCACTGATCATAAACCCAAGATGGGGGTAAACGTGCTAGGTACGTTGCGCTATTGACATTAAACAAGAACTGCTGCATGAGAGGTAACCTGTGAATTAGGATAGATTTTATTTTATGATATTTTGTTTTCAGTTTTCTTAGTTATTTTTGTTTTTATTTTCTTTTATCTTTTTATCCCTTTTTCTTTATATTTTGCAACGACATAGTCTACTATTAGATGGATCAAAAAAAAATTTGTCTTATTAAGGAAAGCATGAACTTAACCCTCTCACTTATTTTTGAATGCTTATATTGTGTACATTGAGGACAATATACAACTTTAAATGTGAGGAAAGGGTTAATGATTTTTAATGATTTCTTTAAGCTTATTATAATCCTGATTATTAAATTTTATTAACTGATATTCAAAATTGATTGAAATTTGTCCATCAATACTATATTTCATTATTGAATATTGATTTGAATTAGCATGCAAAAGGATGAAAGTTATAATAAAATTGCTTTTATAAGTTATATTTTTTTTAATCATTGAGATAGTCAAATTGAATGATATTGCATATTATTTGCACATATATACCCATCTTTTTTATGAGCTTTTGAGTCAAAAAGCAAAACTTTCGAAATTTTAAAGCTCTTTTATTTATTTCGTATGTGTTAACGTGTATAGTTGAATAATTCTAGAACTTGCTTTCATTATAAATGTTGAGATCATATTTGTTAAATTAGAAACATTAAAGTGATAAAGGCACTTAGATTTAACAATTTGTTTTAGTCTATTTCTTTGATAATTACCTTACCAATAAATTTTCCTTTAGGAATGACCAAGTTAAGCATTAGCCTTTTTCTTTGATTATAACCCACGTAGTAACCTTATTCCTATTTTTCTTTGAAGCCTTTTTATTATTTTAAACCCTGAAGATTATTTACATTATTTGGTTGTTTAAAACTTGAAAATCTTGAAAGGCCTACTATTCCTTTAATTATTATACTTAATGCTTGAAATTATGTTTTGATTGATAAAAAAAAGAGCATAGAAAAAGAAAAAAAGAAACTATATGGTACCAATGGAGTGCAATAAAGGATCTATGTCTATTGTAAACAAGTTTTAAGTAATTTCTCTTTAGTAAATTTCCTTCAATTTAAACGTCCTTATTATCCCAATTATACCGTACCTAAGCCCCATTATAACCTATATAAAGACCTTTTGATTTTTATTTCTAGTTATACATAAGAGGTTGAAATGTGATAATAATGCAAGCATATGGTAAGAGTTCTACTATGCATTGACTGAGAGTGTGAAACTTTTCACCCTACACACTTAAATGAGCTGAGTGAAATCTTGGTAAGAGTGTAAAGGCTTATGCTTTTGAGTTCAAGGAAATTATAGACGTGACTACTATTATTTGATTCTAATTGATTATTAAGTTGATTAATATGACATAATGATTTATAGTATAAATGGTATTATTAAGATTAATGATGGATAGATGTTGTAAGATTTGTAATTTTAATTATGGTTTGCTTGAGGACAAGTACTGTATTAAGTGTGGGGATGTTTGATAAATGTATGATTGACCATATTTATACCTCATATTTGATGTATTTTTACTAGATATTTTATGCTTTTATTGTATATTTGG
Organism: Erythroxylum echinodendron; assembly: GCA_027575705.1. Taxonomy (NCBI): domain Eukaryota; kingdom Viridiplantae; phylum Streptophyta; class Magnoliopsida; order Malpighiales; family Erythroxylaceae; genus Erythroxylum; species Erythroxylum echinodendron. The sequence goes on from JANZXR010000003.1 coordinate 20,384,475, forward strand.
TACTTAATTTGCTTCAAGTGCATTCATAGGTGATAATTGCCTTTATGGACCAAATGGAGAGGAATTAAGGTGAAATCATGACATAAAATGAAGATTTGGTTGTGTAAGTCTCTCGAATATGTAAATTCACGATTTTAAGTATATTTGGAGATACACGGTTTGATACACAACCTTGTATCAAATATATCCCATAAATTTTAAATTTCAATATATAAGGATATAGGCAGAGGCAAACAGGGGGAGCATACTTTTGGAGACGATTCTAGATTTGGAGAACATCCAGAAAGGAAGATATTGATCTAGGAATGTGGAGAACATGAAGAAATCATCATAAGATCAAATATAATACAACATCAAACTCATACCTTTGGAAGAACATTAGATAGAAAAGGAAGATTTAAAATTATGAACTCTTTGTGTCTATTTGTTTTTTTTTTCCAGTTTATGTTTGATTTTGTTTTTTATTATGTGTAACTAAAAGCTTTTTATTGTCTAGGTATGATGGACCCTATTTGAGATAACAATATGTTTTGATTCTTTTATCTAATGCAATTGTTTGAATCATTTATTATGATTCAATTGTGTGTTTAATATATGTTCTAATAGATTCGTTAGTGCATAATGTGATTTTATAACATAAAAATTGAGAAATCCTATGTATAAATAGATCTATAATAATTAAAAGGAGTTGATTGTAAACCTAGATATAGGTCGACATAAATCCTCTGAATTATGGTCAAATCTAATAGCAAAATTCATAAATCAGAAAAGCAATTCTATAAACTTTAACTTGAGTAATTTGATTGATAAACTTAGTAATAGTTGATAGTAGACTTGAGAGAGCTATAAGCATATGATCGAAATTTCCAGGGGTCCAATAGTCAATAAAACGATTACATAATAAAAGATTAATTATTTAATAGGTTTAGGGGAATTCATCACCTAGACACTAATTCTTGACATTAATTGCTTTTTAAGTTATTTCTTTCGTTTATGTGTTTAATATTACTACTTAATTTATTTTACTTGTTATGTTTTATTTTCTTAATTTAAAATCAAATTCCAATTCGCTGGCTAGATAATAGGAGAAAAGTAATTATAAGTAATCAATGTCTTTGTAGGATTGATCCATACTTGCCAAGTTTAACTAATATTGGTATACAAATAAACCAATCACAGATAGAAATAGAATTTAAATACACATGGAATTTTAAGTTTCAATATGATAAAACATAGGATATCATACGAAGAAACACAAAACTTGAACATTATTCAAATAACTAGAAGACATATGTAAAAATGATTAACCTAAAATTTCTTTAAAAGGTAAAATGGATCAATTTAACTAGATACCTGCCTTTTCTTTTTTCTTATAATATCAATTCCTCTCATTATCCTACATTTCAATTATGTGCTACCATTTTCCTTCTCCCCACATACAAGTATAACTAATGTCTTTTTCAGCTACTTAAAAATCCTCCTTTTTGATTTCTCCTTGTGCATCATTTCACTCTGTCAAACTTGTTATTTCATTTATATGTTTTTGTTTGGGAACCATCCAATTTGAATTTAATTCCTTGATTTATAGTTAAATCCTCCTTTACTTCTACACTAGATTTTAATGTTTTGCTCATTAAATATCAATTTAGTCTCATTTTAACTACTTTAACTTTTTTTTATTTCTTTAACTAATCCTTAATTAAAATTAATAATTTTTCCTTCAACATGTAAGACAAAACTGGGATATAATTAATAAAAATCATTTCCTTTGTTTGAAAACTTTTAACTTATCAAAAAATTGGTTCCATTTAATCTCCTAATGCAAAATTAATTTCCAATTTAGCATTCAATTCTTGCACCATCATATTGAATCTACATACTTTATTTAAAATTTCTCTTATCCTATCTTGTTTTATCTTGAAAACAAAATTACCCATGCCTTTGACTTAAGTTTAAATCAAAATTTAGTTGCAATTATAAAAATACTAAGCAAACTAAAAAAAAAACATAAAGACTATTTACCTTAATGATGACGCAATTAGGCACATTCTATTGTAATGAGATCTAAATTAAATTTTAAAATATGCAATTAAATAAGACTATATGCAACTAATAATAATTTGACTTATCTAAATTCAATATTATGGAACTAAAAGTAAAAGATTACAAATTATCAAAATTAAAGCACACTAAACCAATAATGCCCAATATACTAATTCTTAAGCTTTTAGTGGATAAATAAAGTAAATTTCATAATTTGAAACTAAAGACAAACCTCCTTTATAATTCAAATCCCATAATAATTGTCCAAAATAAATTAGAAGAAAATGAAAGCTTATAAAATGTAAAATTTAGATATAAAAGAAAAATTAAGGAAAATCCTGAAAAAGTGACAATAACAATTGTTAATGTCACTAGTTTAACAATGTCAAAATTAGTCTTAAATTGTTAAATAGCAAATTCTGACCTCCCCCTAAGTCATCTCGATTAGGTGCCTTTTAAGATAAGAAAATAGTACCATACTAAGTTCATATTAGCATAACTACATATGTCTAATGATATATTGACATGAACATAGGCATCTAGTTAAGAGATGCAAGACATACACTTAACATCATTTTTTGACATAAATGACTATTTGTAGTAGAAAACATGCACAAAGTTCTTAATGTCCAAAGGTATTAACATATGAACTATAGTTGAAAAGGAACGCATACCACCATAGCTAAAAAAAGGATTCAAATAGAATTCAAACGATAAAAGGGTTAATTGCAATAAATAGCAAACATGTCCATATATTTTTATTAATTAAAAATTTTAATTATATGGTGGTATGTGAAATTACACATGATATTTAGCATACTTTAGAACTCCCAATCAAAGGTACAATCTATTTAAAGAGAGCAAAGTAAGCATGTTTAACCATCACTATGAATTATTTTGTATGAAGCTTGATAAAAGTATTTGCGACATGCATGCAGATCGAATTTATTAAATTCATTAATAGGTTGGACCTTTTAAAATCTTACTTTAATGTCAAAATGGTGATAATACTAATCAAAGTTGATAGAAGTCCACAAGATTAAAGAGCTCATAAAAAGATTTGTCATCTATGAGATGAGACTCAAATAGACTTAAGAAGAGGCATTTCTAAAAGAAAGCACATAGCTTTCAAAGCACCAGTCACCAAGAAATAAGAAAGAAAACACATTAAGAAAAGGTGACACTAAGGCCAAGTCCTCATTAGGTAGAAACTTAATAAATTCCTCAAGAGAAAAAGGGACATAGAAGGAGAAACTCCAAAATCTAACATTTTATATTATTAGTGTAGAAAATTAGGATATGCGAAAGTTCCAATATCCTAACTTCAAAGAAAATAGAAAGAGTGAAAGAAAAACTTCAAGAAGAAATATGATTTCAATGTCACGCGGGATAATATTGGTGATTTAGATGCAAGGATTTTGGGCAAGAAATCACAAACATATATTTCATGATGCTTAAACAAAGGATAAGTTATAATCTCTAAGAGGATATCGGTAATAGATTAACTTTTGATAAATTGAATAAAATTTGATAATTTTGACTAAAAATAGAAGAAATTTATGATCTAAGTATAAAGAAATTAAAAAAAAAGTTATTTAAATAAAATAAGAAATTAAAAAGTGTTTTGAAATTCAAGAATGAGTCTTTTGTGAATATAATAATGACGCTAAAAAAAAGATTGAATGCCGGATTTAAGAAAGTTTAAGAAGAATTGAAATCCTCTTATAAGTCTTTTTGTGAATATTGTGACAATGATTAAAAGAAGTTACATAATGAGAATGTCATGCTTAAGAAAGTTAAAAAATATCTTTTTCAAGATTCAACAAAGATAAGAAAAATGAAGATAGTTATTGGACAAGAAAAAGATGCCAAATGATAGAAATGAGATATATTAATCCCAAACAAGCAAGTTGTCTAAAACTAATTTTGATTAAGGAAACCATATGCGTAAGTACGAGCTAAAGTGCTACTTTAGCAATGGGGCTTTTCTTCCTAAAACTAATTATCATATGAATTACTGGTGACAATGTTAAACTCAGTTATGATGCAGTCAATTTACCTCGGTCCATTTAGACATATTCTCCTATATTGTAATAAAATTATAGACTTTAAATGTTTGAGAAATTTGAATTTTAATAAAAACCCCATGTTTGACTTAAAATATTTGAAGAAAATTGTAACAAAGTGTGATTTAATAATTAATTCGGTTTAACATTAGGATTTAAGGTTTGAAAATTTTAATTTAATTTTGCAAAAGATTATATTATTATTTCAGCAATTAATGAATGATTATACAATAGCTAATTCCTTTTAAATAATTTTCCTTAAATTTAAGTTTATCACATGAATCGGAAAACTTATTCATAATTTTTATTTTTTGAACTTCAAATTTCTTTTGTTATTATATCTTGCTTATTATCACAAATATTTAAATAGCTGAGTTAACTCTGGTCCATAGTATTTTTAATTAAAATATTTATGCCCGAATTATAAAAAGTAAAATATTTAGATTTACATTCAAAATTTTTAAAAAGTTTGAAAAAATTGAGTGTTATGTTTTTCATAATTATTTTCTTTCTTCTAGATATGTCATAATACCAGCAGCTCTTCTTTTGGGGTCGAAAAATGGACTAGTGACTTTGTCTCTGTTTAGAACGATTCATCGTTTGAGGCCAAAAAATCTCCAATACACCCAGGAGCAGTGGCGATGTCAAAACCTTCAAACTGCAGTCTCAGTCTCAGTCTCAGGTACGCTTAAATATTCACTGTCCTATGTCCCTTTGCTCTTTCAGTGCCCAATACCTTCGAAGTTGGTTCGACTGAAACACCAAATCTTGTCCTCATCTTTCACAATATCTTCTTTTAGACGTCATTTTCCTTGATTTTTTAACTGGCTTACTGTCAGATTATTTTAAAACGCCCAAGTTTTCTCATTCTTGTTGCTTCTTTGGCTCACACAGGTTTTGGCGTCTATACTCGTTGTCCACTGATGGGTTCTCTTCTTTTTATTCCCAAATAAACCCATGTTCTCAATCTTCAAGTTCTTTTGGTTTTAATGGATTCCCAGTATGCGCATTTCCAATTCTTAATCTTCAAGCTTCCACATGTTCAAGTCATAGTTCCTTTCGTTCTTACTGGGTATCATCTTATGAGCCCTCTACGTGTTACAGAACACCAATATCAACTCAAAAGCAAGTTTCTGAGATTGTTAACTTGATTAGGAGTGATAGGGATGACTTGGAGTCCAAGTTGGATTCATTGGATATAATTCTATCTCTTCCTCCATTCAAGGACTTGTTTGAGGTGTTGAACCGTGAAAAGCTGTGTGCTTTGCGTTTCTTTCGGTGGTTGAAAAGTTGGCAGCCAGAGTGGAAACGGAAATATGACGTCTGCAGTTTGGTTATTGCTAATTGCGGGCATTTAGATAATTATGATGCTATGAAATGTATTTTAGAGGAATTTAAGCAGAATGGAATTTGTTTAACCAGCAAGGCATTTGGATTTTTACCTATTACTATGACAGATGAGGCTGTGATGAGGAAATCCATAAAGAGGTTGGTCTGTATGTTGCATGAAGTAGGGGGCTCATGTTATTCTTCCGGGATTCACTCATTGATCCGTATGTACTGTAGTTTTGGGCTCTTTGGCATGGCTAAGTTTGTGATGGAAAGCACAGAAAGAAAGATATCTTACTACAATTTATTGATTTTGGAAATGTGTAGAAGATCTGATTCTAAAGGAGCAAGGAAAATGTTGGACGAGATGAGGGAAGAAGGTTGTGACCCAAGTGCCCAGTCATACAATTATGTAATCAGTAGTTTACTAAAGAATGGTGAAAATGCTGACGCTCACAAACTATTTCAAGAAATGCAGGAAAAGGATTGCCCTCCAAATGCATTAACCTTTGAAATATTTATATGCAATGCTTGTAAGAATGGTAATCTAGACATTGCAATGAATATTCTTGATGCTATGGTGGCATTGAATCTTGAACCTCGCCTTGGAACACATGCTGCTTTTATCAAGGGTTATTTCAAGTTGCAGCAAGATGGGGAGGCATACAAGTATACTGTGAATTTTGCTGATAAATTTAAGTGCTCTAGCAACATGAATTACAGCTTACTTGCTAGGCTTCATCACAAAGGAGGAAATTTGGTTGTTGCTCATGATATACTTTCTGAAATGATGAGTAAGGGTCTTAGACCTAATTTTAATGTGTATTGGAAAGTTTTGAAGAAGCTCAAGAAGTCATCCAAAGAAGAAATGGCCATACATTTACAACGTCAATTCCTTAAGTTTGAATCTAAAAATAGCACAGGTAGTGCACGAATCATCTCTTATGCATTTTTTTCATTTTCATTTAATTTTGCCTCAATATTAGCCTGGTGTTGGGGATATTTGATGATATATTGAACTGTTCAGTGCGTTTATATTACAATACATGAAGCATGGTTTTCCCGTTTTGAAAATTCAACATAGAACTTGTTCTATTGTTATTCTTTAGTCTTATGTTTATTTTTCTATAATTTCTTTGACCAAAAAATCATTTTCTTTTAGTATAAATCGTCAGCTTTGACATCTGTGGAAAAGATGTGGGAATGATTGAGAATACAAAAATGATAAGGTATGATCCTCCGGTATGATATTATGAGGATCTACTCAAATTCAAGGTTGTTAGTTGCTAGGTTATGAGTACTAGGTTTTATTGGTATTTTCACTTAATTTTTACTTTACTGTGATCCTTATGCGCCTATTTCTTTCATCCCATATGTGCAACACCACGTAAGAGAGAGCGATATAGTAGCAACATACAAAGTCTCTTCTAATATGCTGAAGCTTTATGTTCCAGGTGGTGATGTTTTGCCACTCCAATAGAGGGTTATAAATATAGCACTTCTGAAGAATTGATTTCCATGCTCCAACAGTATACTCACATTTGAAAAACAAGTGTCAAATGCTCTCATATTTGCACAAGTAGCATCTGTTAACAAGATGGTTGAATCTGTTTAACTTGTCAATTGTCAGTAAGACATTGTTTTAACTCTTGTCAAGGATTAAAGTTTGCATGAGTTCCTTCTAGTTCTTCTGAAGAGATGGTGGCATTGAAATCACCAATGAGCAGCCAAGGTTTATTGCATTGTGATGACAGGTTTCTATGATCATTCTAAAGCAGATTTCTTTGGAAAGCATTGTTATGGGCACAGATGAAAGAAATTTGGCAAGTTGTATTTAAAGGCTTACACCTTACATCAAATGAATTGATCTATCATGTATGATTGAGAAACTTCAACGGATTTGCAGTTTTAGAACCAGAATTCTTCCATTAAGGTGAATATGAAAGTTTGCTATCTCTTGCCATCCATTGCTTAACATTTTCAAAAGGTCTTCTGTTCCATTTTTTATTCTAGATTCCAACATTGCCAAAAACTTTGGCTTATTTTCATGGATAAAATCTCTAATTAGATTCTTTTCTGAGGGAGTATTAGCTCCTCCAATATTCCATGTCGTGATCTTCATGAAAAAGGAGCTTGAGTAGATTGCTTCTTTTTCCTACTCGATTTTCTCCTATATACTGTTCCAAATTCCTTTCTGGAAGTCTGGTGCTCATTTCCCTAGACTTTTAATGTTGATTTTGCTTTCTCCACAATGGGGTAGCTGCATCTGAAATTTGTTCTAATGTTGATTTCACTTTCTCCAACAATGGGGTGACTACATTTGAAATTTCTGTATTTACTAGTTCAGTGTTTGCAAGAGTTTCTAATGGTTTAGCAGCTGTTAACATGTTTTCTGTCACCTTAACAGCTAGATTGGTATGTTTTCAGCCTGCTCCTCCACCTTATTGGCCTCTACAACTTCAATTTCATTCAAATTTTCACGTTCATCAAACCAAACCAAACCATTTTAAATTTTCTACCAGTAGGCGTCCGGCTTCTTGTAGTGACATTTTCTGGTTTCCAAGCATATGTTAACTTATAGGCTGTCTTCCATGATTTTTAGTTGTTCATTCAATCTAACAATTGGTATGGTATCATGCAGGAAAGTCATTTTATTAACTGGGACATATAATCTGGCAAAATTGATTCTAGATACCTCAGCTGTAGCTTGATCCATGCAGATTAGTTTTCCATTGAAGCTAGCAAGATAGCTCAAATCATTGGTTGTCCAGTATTCTAGAGGAACTTCAGGAATGCTGATCCACAATGGGATGTTGTCCTGTTTGATTTCCTCCATTTTGATTCCCGTAATTGCAATATAATAGGTTTGTTTTGGACATGCCAAGGTCTTGCTTCAAGAACTTTGGTGGCTGCCTCCTTGTTTGTGAATTTGAAGAAGGTGAAATCACTATTTACCAGCACATCCATCAGTCCAACTTGCTTCCAATTTGTTACCGCTCGTTGCTTCATCAAAGGGAAAGCAATTCTCTTGCCAATTAAGAATCTTACAAGTGTAAAGCACCATTTCTTGGCTACTTCTCTGTGCACTTCAATAGGTGGTGTAACCATTTCTTGTTCAGCTAGTTTACTCGGAGGGAAGTAGCACAATTTGGCATAAGGGATGTTGTCATTTGCACTTTGCACCTAGGTTTTTCTAATCCTAGGGGAGCCGCCAAGGTCACTGAAAGACGAATTGGAAGCTTGAGGGGAAATAAGAGAAGCTGCAGCCGCAGGAACTGTAACTCCATGGGGCCCATTGACCACCAACAGGTAAAGACCAGAAGGTTTTAAGAGAAGAACTTCAAGGAGAGCAGAGAGTAGAATAGGAAAGAGTTGCTGATTGAAGAAGTCTAAGAAAAAAAGAGACAGCTCAAAGGAGAGGAAGCTAAGCAAAAGAAGGGAGCACTGAAAGTACCAACAGAAGTCACACCAGTAGCTCCATTGGAGGAGAAAGGTACCGTTCACCTGCACTATTCATGCCGGAGAAGAGAAGAGATTTGTTGCGGTATTATGAAGCCTTATATTCGAATATTATGTTGAATTGAGAGAATGTGATGATACTATAATACTAAAGAAAAGTAAACGAATAAAGAAAAAATCTTCCTTATGTTGTTATGATTTTAAAATGCTTACTATAATGAGAAAGAAATATAAAAGGAAGAAATATTTTAAGAAACATAAAGCAAAATATTACAAGAAAAAAGAAGGATATAAACTAGAAAAACTTACATTTAGAAGAAATAAAAAGATAATTGATTGTTAATGCTATTATTGTAAAGAAAAAGGATATTATGTTAATGAATGTCTTAAAAGATTTAATAAAAAGAAAATTGAAATAGATGATGAAATAAATGAAGTGATAGAAAATGAACATTTTATTAGAATTAATACTTTTGAAGAATGCTCCTTTGAAAAAAGCATTTTTTTTTATATGATAGATATAGAATACAAAGAAACCTTAAATTCAAAATAAATGAGTGAAATTGGAGAATTTTCTAATGTTCAAATTGATAAGCAAATAATAGATGGTATAGTAGAAATACTTGAAAAACATGAAGATTACAATCAAGAAGTTCTTATTGATAAAAAAAAAAGCTTAAGAAGATTCAGAATGCCATGTTTTTATAAATTGTTGTAACAGGTTTAATATGTAGTTACTAAAAAAACTAGTGAAAACACCATATGTTTTGTAGTATTAATCTTAAATAAAAGACCCTAGATATTAGTTTAAATTTTAATAAAGTAATGATTCCTCACTATCTAAAAACGATACCAGAATCTTGATCACATTCCTAAAGAAATTAAGGACAAAATAGGATAGGTGCATATCGAATCTATAAAAATGATAATTAGGTCTACTTTTAGAGGAGGAATGTAAAGTCCTAATATTTAGCAATATTAGATGATCAAATTCACAATAGAAAAGAGGTTTGCATGGGAATTTTGAGAGGCAAAATTCGAGATCAAAAGCATTCTCTTTAAGCCAAGACATTAAAATAAAATATTAAAATAAAGATGGAAATATACCATATTCTATTACATATATGATATTTTATACAAAATGTTTTATAAACAAAGATATTATTGAATTTTCAAAATTATTTTTTCAAGTTGAAAGAATTAACGCTCATTATATAGCAACTATAAAAGAATTTAAAGATGATTTTCATTAGTTTTGCAACAAAAACCTTTTATTACCTAGCTTATCTTATTCAAAAACTGAAGTTTCATGTAGTAATATATGCTATTACTTTAATAACAGCATATAGAAAGAGAAGTTCTAATTATAAAATTAAAGGATAATATTATGTTCCCTGTAATATTTTAATCAATATTAGAGCTGGAGGAAGCTACATTAGTCATAATCTAATACATTATTTAATAAGTTTCGAACTAAATGAACCTTATCAATATATAAATTTCAGTGGTGAAATATATCAAATAGATACTACCGTAAAAACTACTATTAAGATAGGAGATAGTAAAATACCTATAAGATTGTTAGTTTAAAATGAAGGATTCAATTTAGAAATAATGCTAGGCACTAGTTTTCTCAAACAAGTTCAACCTTATAAAATAACTTAATATCGAATACAACTATCCTACAAAAATAATATAATATATATTCCTAGATAATGACTAGTCATACTAGTATTTATACTCCAATCGGAATAACTTATAAAGATTATATAGCCAAATACTTTACTACTTATATAGACAGTGGAGTTGGTTCTTGTTTATGTAAAGTAAGTTGTTTTCCTTTATAATATCATGAGACCTTAAAAATTATAATATGATTACATATTTCTAATAATAAGATACATTTATCCAACGGTATTCATCAACCTCATATCCTATTAGGATCATTTTTAATTAAATGTCCATCCTTTTATTTTTATGATCTCGAAACTGATATTCTTTTAGGAAATTACTTTCTCCAATTATTTCATAAAATATTATTTAATGCTATTTAACAACAAATACATTTCAAAACTCCTTTTAGTTATTGGATTGTAGTTAATCAAATAAAAATGCCTATGCTCAATCTGCTTTGATCCCCTTTAAACTTCACATACATCCCTAGGTAAATATAGGACAATTTCCCTACCTTAATTTCATCTATAAGATAATAGCATAGCATTTTGCTAAAAGATTAAAGAAAACATTGGCTACTATAATCAATCTAGCATAAGTGGCATTTTTTTGAAGGAAAGTATATACAGGATAACATCCTTTTATCTTAAGAGCTATTTAGAGTTTACTCTAGAATAAATACTCCAGGGAAATATGTAATCAAGATAGATTTGCATAAGGCATATGACCCATTAAGCCAGTTTTATATAGAATACGTATCAGAAGTTTTCAACTTTCCCCCTAAGTCAGCAGATGGTTAAGTTTTCAACTTTCCAGCAGATGGTTAATCATATGCATCACTTCATCATTTTACTTAGTTTGGCTAAATAAAGAACCAACCAGGGTGTTTTATGGAAGAAAAAGTATCAGACAAGGGATCCTTTATCCCCTTACATATTTTGTTAATTATGTAAGTATTATCAAGGCTGCAAAACCACAACATTGCTAAAGACCCCTTCTTTGAGTTTTAATGTAGATATAATGGCTTAAGGATCTCACAACTTTTGTTTGTAGATGATCTCCTACTATTTGCAAAGGAAAATCAAAGGTTAGTTATTAATGAATATATTACATACTTTCAAAGGTTTTTCATGATTATGTATCGACAAGCAGAAGAGCTATATCCTTATTTTAAAGAGTGCACAACATCTATCACCCTGGCTTTTTACAATCTCAAAATTACAATTGAAATAGCCTCCATTCACCTAGGTGGGATTATCAATAATCATTAAAAAATTTTTGTTCAAAGCTTGTGCCCCTCTCATAAAAATGGTGCATAAGAAAATTAATGCATGGAACATTCAATTTCTTTCCATAGCTGGCAAAGTCTTGTTGATCAAAGTAGACATCAACTTAAGGCATATATACTAGAATTATCCTTTTTTTTTTTTTGTCAAAGGATTGAATAGAACACTAGATAAATTGATGAGACAATTCCTTTGGACAGGAACAAAAAACAGGAAATTCAAAGCAAAAGCTAAATGGAAGCAAGGATGCGAAGATAAAGAGAAAGGAGGATTAGGGATCTTACCCATCAACCTTAGTAACAAAACAACAACGTGAAAGTGAGTGTGGAGATTACTAATAAACAAAGAATCTGTATGAGTTCACTGGATTTATGAGATTTACTTAAAAGAAAAAAGCTTTTGGGAAGTAGATGAACTAAAGCAGCTTTCAATTTTTTTAAAAATTATGTTAAAAGCCAGAAGCTCTATCTTATAGTAAATAAGGTGTGAATAGGAAATAGAAGTAGAAATAGAAATTCTTTATTCTGTGACAATTGGAGAAAAATAGGGGTGTTAAACGAAGCGCAATTACCTCAAGACATTTTGGAATAGTTTTCATAAGAAACTAAGGTGAAGGAATGGATAATTGGCAATTAATGCAATAATTACCCAAGGGAATTAACATATATCCTTTCGAATTACAATCTAAATTTAGACAAGGAGGAACCATACTTAGGATTCTACTTTCCTCTAAGAAATTCTTAAATATTTCTTATAGAGTAAGCCTATATTGTATGGATCCAAACCTTCCACCAAAGATCTCCTTCCATCCCTGGCTACTATGTTCAGGACAAACTTACATTCCTAAATAGGGTCAATAAAAGTTATATGTGCAGATCACAATAGGAAACTATGGAGCACATATACTTTGATTGCCCTTTCTTAAAAGACATTTGGCTAGAGGCTCTAAGAAATAATCCAATTAACTTGCTCTAAGAAATAGTCAAATTAACTTGTAGGATATGTGGTAGAAAGGTTTGTTTCAAGGTGATACAAGGGGGAAAATGCAAAAGAAAGGGATAAAAAAATCATTCTCGTAATGTATGGAGCCTTCCTATAAATGATTAGAAGCATACAACAACCAAGTCAAAATGTTGAGGTTAAAATGCATAGATGAGTGAGATAACAAATGTCAATTCCCACGTAAAAAAAAAAATTGCCAATACATGGGAATAGAATGATCATAATCAGCAAGTCTTTACTTTCAGAATGAGCAGCATTATCAAGTTTCCTCTTGGCTGAAATAGGCAAATATTTGTAAACATGTTGTGTACTTTACCTTTGTTGTAACATTTTGGCAAGTTTTAACTTCAAAAAAAGTATTTAAGGGGGAACAGTCCTACTTGATAGAGAAAGAAACGGGATTGTAAAAATGTAGGTATATATATTTATATGTTGGATTGCGGTTTGCATGGTAAACAAAGACCAGAATTGTGATGAACAATTGTCTGTAATGTCTATATTTAGTAATCCCATATAGAATGTTGAAGCATTTCTTCCCAGTCAGCAAACTCGACATCTTCAACATCCGAAGAAATCATTGGCTTCGCTTGCAAAAGAGCCCCCGCAGCCAACTCCATCCACATCTTTGGTGAATCCAGCGGTGCCTCATTAATGGCCTCAATTTGGCTTTGTGATAGCCCAACTCTTATCGGCACCAACCCACCGCCACCATTGCTACCGTCACAACCAGTACCTTCTGGGTACTTGTTCATCTTTCGAAGCCGCATCGCCGCCGTTTGTGCAGCTATTTGCACGTCCTTTGCACTTGAACTTGCCAGTTTCGGTAAACTACCTGCAAGCTCCGGGAAATTAAGGTGGGCTCCTCTTCCTCGAAGGTGTAATGCCGCAACGTCATATGCAGCAGCTGCCATTTCCGGCATCTCGTAGCTCCCTAGCCAGATTCTGGTTTTTTCCCCTGGCTCCCTGATTTCAGACACCCATTTTCCCCATTTTCGCTTCCGCACCCCACGTTACCTTTAGACAACGTCCAAGTTACTACTACCTTCATCCATATACAAATTATTTGCAGAGATGTATCAGACAAGAGCTTAAATAGAAGTAACAACAGTGAGGAAGTGATGACAATGTGGGGTCTTAGGTGAGGGCTAAGGGAACTTCCAAGTAGGTGGATAGTGGGAAGATGCTGGTAGTTCCATTGCATGTGTGCAATTTTCTTTCTTTTAATTTTATTTTCTTGAGTTAAATAATGATATCATTGCCAACCAGCATTTTGCTTTCTTTCATTAACAGTATCGATTCTGGTAAGCGCTAAACAAACCTTTCTTATTAAATGGCTCCCCTTGTGTTGACAGTAGCATGACTGTTGCGGATAACGTGTCCATTTTTACGAAGCGAATTATAAATAACTGCTCACAAACATCACTAGCTGTAATAGAAACATATAAATCGTAAAGTATTGGAAACGAGCAGCTTTATGGTAATAAGCTTACACAGCACAAGAACCCCTTTTTTTTTGGGTATAACAGAAAGCAAGACAAACTTCGATCGAACGAAGGCAGACCCAATAGAGTCACCAAACAGCAACATTCTCATATTCTGAGGAGGAGATTATCACATAATCTCAGCTGCATCTTGGGCAGAACCAAGTTTGGCTAGGAACGTTTTTCTCCCAACAAACTTCGAGAAAGGCCGTCCTGATTTCCTAATTCGTTTGCTACTACTTGGGATACCACAGAGGACAGTTGCAAAATCTAAGGTGAAATTCAACGCGAGAAACTACTTGCTTTAAGCTTTTATACAGTTGTTTCTTAATAAATCTCAACTTGAAGCTGTTCCTCTAATTTCCAAGTTAAAACTATAATGCCTACAGCCCCGCCTAACTGGATTATTACTCAGATGTTAAGGTCTAAAACACCTATCTCACCATTAGATTAAAGTTCTTATAATCTGTACAACTTGTAAATTATTTGTAATCAAAGAAACATATCTTATAAATAAACATGTAAATTAATTATCTAATATCACAATGTAAATAATAATAAACTAAATTTCTTAATCTTAACACACACACACACACAAAATCCATGTGTCCCTATTTATTCATTTATTGTCACAATCCTCACGATCATTATAGATCGCGTCACTTGAAAGAACAGAACAAGAAGTAATAAATAGCAACTAAGAAACATAACAAATCAAATAAAAATATACTTCTTCCTAGCTATTGCTACATTAATAATTTTACCACACCATAATTTTCAATAAAACATATATAATATAATATATAAAAAATTTCCAGAACTTTTAACAATCACATCACATGCAGAAACTAATGGTACTAAAATATCTATATACTTAATTAAATTTTATGTCTACTACTTCATCCCAATCAATAGACTCATACTTAATTGAAATTATTATTATTAAATAATTTTTTAAGTGATAAATTTGATATTTATCATAATCTAATATTAGTTAATAGGCTCCAACCAACTTTAATTTAATACTATAGACATCAACTCATATCATCATACACCCTCTAAAAAGTCTCCAACTGCATCAAAGACATGCAATAATCAATGTATCAATACATTAATCACATATAAGGACCAAGCAAAATGTTATATAATGTACATAATATCCAAAGATACATCAAATGAAAAGTTTTTCCTACAGTAATAGCTAACTAGAGTTTATATGGAATGTACAAAATAAAAAATAAATTCTAGACTATCAAAGCTTGTTAAGGCAGAACATGTGCAAGATTTTAGGACTTGACAGCTCACTAGAACTTCCCAAAAGGGACCAATTTAATTTCAAAAGTAAGAAATTGACAAGCCTTTTCCTCTAGTTATAAGTAGCCCCCAGAAACATCTTCTATTACATTCACTTACATTATCTGGAAAGTTGAATTTGCCCTTAAAGACCTTGATAAACTACAAGAAAATATGGAGTTTAAAGACACAATGAAGTTTTTAGATGCTTTTTCACGTCTTAAAAATAATTTTAGACGCTTTATAAAGTGTAGAAAAAATAAGTGTCACAAAAACTATTTTCGACGGTTTTCTTAGACACATAAATGTGTCTAAAAATATGCATTTTTTACACATCTAAGCATCGAAAATCTATTTCCTGTGTTTGTAATTTTTTGGAGGCAATTCTATTTTAGACATTTTGTATAAGCTTTTAGAAGCTTTTTTCTGTGGATATTTTTCATTTTTAGACATTTTTTTACGTCGAAAAACTCCACCATTTTTAGTCATCTTTTTTAAGATCACTTACATGCATATTATTATAATAAATTTTACAAATTAATCTAAAATATGTATCTGCATATTATTATAATAAATTAACATTTTTGTTAATAAATATTATATTAGACAACTTTATATGTATATAATAGGCATTTTTGACATTTGCATGTTTTCTTGTAAATAACCCCATAGTCAAATCGAGATATCAAATATTATAGATGTACATCAAATAGTGATGCGTCCACAAACATTTTCTAAGAACATTAAGAATCAATCAATCCTATATATTATTCTCTCCACAGCAGTCAAGATTTAATGGGGCATACCCTTAGTGCTAAAAAATAATCCAACTATGTGAAGATCATTATCATCTCTATTGGGCTTATTGGTACTCAAAATTCTATTGGAGGCTTTAACCTTACAAATCTTCTGATTGTATCCTTCTCTGTGTTCTCTAATAGTCCCTTCGGGTATGCAGATAAGCAAAGCGTTGTAAGAGAACATATAGATAATATGTAGTAAATTATACAAGTGTACATCAGGTGGATAGAACAAAAAATTATGGAGATGCTTCAAATATACAGGGATGATTGTAGCAAAGCAAAACAACAAATATGCAAATTGCCTTAGTAGAATCTACCTATTTTACATGATACAAGCTCACATCAGGTATGAAGGAATGGTCATAGACCAGTCTACACTCACACTCGTGTTACCATACTTCAGAAAATTAGAGATCTTTTATGCAAACAAAAAAAGTTGTTGCATGTGATCAAGGGTCGTACGCCTCATCCATTAATCAATACATGCTAGATCAAGTTCAAAACACCCCAAAAGAAATGCAATATAGTTTTGATTAGAAATTTAGATCCTCACCTTCCATAAGATTTCATCCAGGCACAAGCATATTTTTCCATACTTGTCAAGAAAAATTCTCTCAGTTGGAGGCTTCCCACACACATCTTTCATCGCAGAAGTTATAGCAAAAATGACTTCTGTCACTACAGTAACCATTCAGGAAGACAAGAATCAAAATCCATAAGCTACAAACATAGTAAATAAATAGAGATGCAATAAGCCCCCAATCACTCTTTTTGTGAGTGTGCATCCAGGGTTAACCATCTCCCTACTTGGTATAATTCTTAGTCGTTAATAATAAGATAAACAAAAAGGTGCTCCCACAATCACAGAAAGTAGGGTAATATCTTAAATTTTCCTTTAGTTCAAATACAGAACCAATACTCTAGTGGTATGTAACAGTATAACACCATTCACAATTAGATGTGAGTAGTTAAGTCAAAGGAGCTAGAAATAATTGTAGAACGCATATCGGAAGAAATTATATACAAGGAACATCTATTCACAAGCAAGCTCATCATATTTATCCTTACCAACAACATAAATGCTAACATCTCCAAGTACCATGTAGACAATGTAAACTGACCTGAGAAAAACTTAAAGGCAGCATTCAACAAGACTTAGAAAAATGGCAAAAGGTAGTTGAATTAGTGATAATAAAAAAAACAATAAAGGTAACTGATAAGAGTAGTTAAATTTTTTCATTAATAAGAGCAGTTAAGTTCTTACTTATGTGAAACAAAAGAAAAATTATCAGTATCATTAAGAGTGCATCTCTTTGTCCTACTCTTTCCACTTGCACAAAGAAGTAAGTAGTTTGATAGATTTTAAGCATTGTTCTTAATGCAACTCTCTGAATCCTTCTTTAAATTGTTAAGTTTATACATCTAAACTCTAGTTTCAATATTGCTTTGTTATCACTCTTAATCCTAAGGGAGTCATTACATCTAAATATGTTAGTTTACCTCTTATGTTATGCCTTTCTAAACACCAACCCTGAATGAGGACAATTTAACATATGAAAATAAGAATGACCATCAAGCTCCTTCTCAAAATAAGGTAGAATGCTTAACTGTTTCACGTTCAATTGAATACAAGACATTCGAGGTTAGATAATGAGGAAACTCTTTTATAGATAAGGAGGAATAATTTTAACTTTGGCTAGCACCATATCTCTCTGTGGACACATATATATGTGCAGGTGAAAGCATTCAATAAGATATAACCTTATGATGTAGGCGTGTACTGGTATTCATAGCCTGGTATATATTGCATTTTTCTATTTCATAACTACTATTATCTAGAAACTCAAAGGATCAATAAGTTCAATAACAAAACATCTTGATTTATGCTCCTTAATCAGTGGTTCCTATATATACTGATTACTGTCATATGAGTCCTCTTCTCTAGAGCACCAATACTCTGTTGATGATGTGTCTTAAATTCAAATTGTATTTGAATATAAACGTTAGAGTCAAATTTACTCTTTTTACTAGGTTTCTTATAAGTGTAGAATGTTTAAAGTTTCCATGCAAGTATGACCAACATGTCCAGTTGTTTACTATGATGGTATGCTATTGTCTTGACCAGTCATCATTGCCTACTTAGAATCCAACTTGTCCTAATTCACTCCTCAAACATGGTAATGAAATTGTAATGAGATAAGGGGTTTATTAAATATTTGGTCACCAAAAAAGTAAATTAAAAACCATTGCTATCATCAATTGGATTCCACAGCAGAACAACAAATAGAGGACACTGTTTGATGCAACCCTGCATCAATGTTTGAACCTAGAATACACACAAAAGAATACACTATGAACATACCATACATCGATGAAAAAGGTAACTATTTTATCAAGAAATTGGTTTTTCTCGACATACACAAAAGAATCAACAAACCTACAGAAACAGAGCAAAAAGAATGTAATGTAAAAAATACAGGACAAAAAGACAGAAATAGCAAGATCTATTTCTGAATTTCTGAATAGAAAAACCAAAAATCTATGACTCAACATGCAATAATGACAAAGAAAGGGGAAAAAACAACACAACAATAACACCGATCAATAAATTAAAGTAAGAAAATAAGAAAAGCAGCTTCACAGCTTTCTAAATACTTGTACAAATATGGCAAAAATACAGAGCATAAAGCTGATAATTCAAAAATAAACTTACGGTTGGTGGAGTCAGATATGGTAATCTATAATCACGAAGGCCCAAAAGTAGTTGATCATGAAACCAAAATGCAGAGAAGATAAAAATTTATTAGACACAAAAAATAGAAATGAAAGGAAATTAACTCTATGAAGCAAATATTTGGCAACGTAAAAGAGCGAAAGGGATTAGGAAGATATCAGAAAGTAGAAACTTATCAAATAGAAACTAACAACAAGTAGACATAAACAAAAACTCTGATGAGTAAAACTAGACTGTGAAGCCCCATTTTAAATGGAAAATCAGAATAATCGAAAAGGAAAGAGAAGGGATTGTTAGCGTTTCTCTCGTGAATGATTTTGGTGAGTGAATACTTAAAAAGGGGAAAAAAAAACCCTATTAAAGAAGGGCAAGAGATTGTCTTGAAGATTGAAAGTATTTATGAATGTAGGGGATACACAAGAGACAGCAATCTCCTACCTTAAAGACCCGAAGAAGCACATAAACAGATAAAATAGGGCTAAGAAAAAATGCAGTGCAGTAAAAACTTGTGAGATCTACCGATCTCTGGAGCTCACGCAATCACACGCCTTTGCTCTCTCAAGCCTTAAATAACTTTGTGTCATTGCTTTCTGTTTTGCATAGCTGTCCTTTCGTTGCTTTCTATTGGAGTCATTTCTCCATTTCTTTTTTATTATCAACAATTTTTTTAGATTAACTACTTGCTTTTGACATTAATTAATCATTATTCTTGAATGCATACTTACTACAAATTATAAAAGGCACCAATTTTTGTCCCACCAATTGGAACTTCTAGAATTTTTAGACTCTTTTTAGTATATTTTTAGACAAATTTTGTTTTCTTAAATATATGTCTAAAAGCTCCACAAATTCTTAGATTATTTAACACAATTCTTAGATGTGTTTAGACATAAGCATCTAAAACCTCCTTATTTTGGTGTAGTGATACACCGTCTCTTGCATTAACTTATCTAAACTAGTTTAGTCTAAGTACGCCATTCTAAAAACCTTATTTATCGTCTACTTAACAACTAAGAAAAGACTGAAAAAAAGATATAAATAAACAATATTCATATATCACAGTTAGCTATGTAAATTTCAAATTGAATCCATTAATCAATTTTTCTTTCACTACCAGCTCTTTTAAGCTTTGTTATGTTCAATTCTCTAATAATTTGGTTGTAGATGTTTTGAAAGGGATTTGTCAGACACAATGAATTAGAAAAAGAAGTAACTAAAATTATTGGAGTTGACTCTAAGCTCTTTAAAATAACCCTCGATTGCTGCATTTATGCTCTATGGCATGAAAAAAAACCTAAAAAATCATTAAGGAAAATTTTTAGATGGCCCCACATTTATTTCCAGTACTTTGGATTAAAGAAACTATAGTTTCCTTTATGGCCTGTGACAATGCTAGTTATATTCGAACTAACTGGAACCTGCGACACCCTCCAACTGAGGTAGCTCAGTAATCTCTTTAGTCTTAAAATGCAATTACTCTCTTAGCTTTTTAAATCTTTGTAAATATTACAATTTTAGTCTCTATTTATTTGCTTGGTAGCTATCTATTAATTGGAACTTTGTCTTTCGTTACTTCCTAAGATGAACCCTCTTTATTAACTTATAAAACCTTAGGTTTCCTTTTATTTTTAATTCAATTCCACTTTAAAAAACAATCAAAGTAAATTTTAATGGTTACATTAAGGAATTAGATATATATACTTTGTTGTTGTTTACCTTAAATCATATCCAAGTGAATACACACTATACTAATTTTTTCTAAATTTTAAATACAAACATAAAAGTAACATTAAGATTAGTTTCTAGTTCTTTTGAGAGTGATTTTAATTAAATTATAAGTTCATATTTTAAAGGTTTATGAATATTTATAAAGTTAATTTATTAACTAATTGAGTAATTTCTGCTAATTGGTTTTTATCTCTTTTTCGATATTTATATTTTCTTCATGTGGTTCGTGTTCTTCTTTAATGGTTACATTTATATCCTCCATGGTTTTACTAAAATATTTGCCCTGTCAGATGGTTCTAATACCACTTTGCTACCCAAAACTCGAGTTGAAGGTAAGGCGATACCAAATTGATTAAGCAATCCACCACGCTTCGCTTATGTAGCCCATACTGACACAAGCAGTATTCTATTCCCACATTGATTGATCTGGGATTCGAACCTGCAACATGGGGTTGACCCAAGGGTTACTTGGTAGCTTTGATACCACTTTGTTACCTAAAACTCGAGTTGAAGGTAAGGCGATACCAAATTACTTAAGCAATCTGATACCACTTTTGAGTCTTTTTGACAATGTAAATTGGTTTTTGTTAATTTTAATATTTTATCAAGTTTTTCATTTATTGAATCTAATAGTTTAATAAATTTCTGATCATTTATTTTACTTACTTCACTAAGTTTTGGTGATTTTGTACTATTTTCTATTAATGGTTGAGTTATAGTTATTATCTCTTTTAATAGAATTTCAATATTTGTTTGTTCATCTAATAACTTAGATAACTGTTTGGTAATACTCATAAAGTATTTTTACAATGCTCTTTTAATTCATTATTCACTCTCAGTTCACGCCTTCCTTAATCAATCTTTCTTTATCTTGACATATGCAATGACTTTGTGTGGTTTACCTTAAATGCATTTTTTATAAAGACAAAGCAATTAAAACAATTTCTTCTTTGATAGTTACAGTCTCGTCATCTACCAAAATTGTCTCCTATAAATCCTCTACATGCTCTGCTTCTCACTCCGATATTCTAATTTTTGACTTCTGTACTATAGTTAACTACCTATTAGCGTTCATAATGACAAATGATTGATGATCATTTTCTTTCCATGTATTTTATTTATATATATTGATATAGTCCATATACTTAAAGGAAGTTGTAGTTGTTTTATGCATAATTAAGAACCAAAATAGCAAAAATCTCAAACTTTAACTATTATGTCTGTCTCCATGAAAATGTTTGATGATTCATATTAATAGAGAAATGCAAGTATTATATACCTAAAACCATTTGCAATGTGAGAGCCTTACTTGTAATGTTAATTACCCTTCAAAGTGAAAGTTCTATGGGCCATAGGGGTAGAGGCATAACTGATACACTGAAGTTGAATCTTCACATTAAAAATGAAGCAACATTATTAACCTATTCATAGAGGAGAATAACTTCCCAAAAATTTTTAAGGGAAAAGGACTGTTTAGCATAAATAAAAGATAAGGTGTATGAGCAAAATTATAATTTCATCCCTGATATAAGTAGAATGTCAATTAAAACTCATTTGACTATGTCATCTGCTCTAGAAGTAGGTTATGTGTCTTATCTAGTACATGAAGACTTCCTTACACTTCCATCCGAATTGCCTAAACCTACCAACGTTCCTTCTACTTGGAGAATCATCTTGGAGAGGAGTTATAGGAGATCAAGAAACTTTTGGAAAGTTGCATTTTATTCCATAAACTAAAAAGTGACTTGTATCACCTCCAACAGTTGAAGAAGGGAGAGAGCAAATGGAGATCTACCCTCATTGGTTACTTCTTAGACAAAAGATTAGGTTTTCCAAATGTCTAATAAGAAATGGAAGAAATGTGACCTAGCGAACACAAGAATAACTGAATATGAACTTTTTATTTTCCTCTTCTACTCAAAAGAAATGACATAAAGGATTATAGATTTAGGTTTGTGGTATATACAGGGTAAACCTATTTTCTTAAGGAAATGGGAAATAGGCTTCAGTTTTGATAGATGAGAGTTGAAAACCATTGCTATCTGGGTTAAGTTCCATCACATTCATCTAGAGTATTGGGCCTTAAAGGGCCTAAGTTTTCTTGCTGACTCTTTAGGTACTCCACTTACCTTGGATGATAATACAAGCTTTGGAAAATCTACTTGAAAATAGAAAATCTTTGGGTGAAATGGATCAATATGTTTCACATTTAATAGGAGAGCATATGGACTATTAAATGTAAACCAACTCAATCCTATGCACTTCAGCAAATCTAAATTCTAAACAACTTAGGTAACCTCATGTCAAATATATCATTGGCTGGTAGTAATATAACATTTTGGTAAATTGGCATCCATTAGGGCCATGATCTCTTACTCCATATTTCCAGAGTTTAAGAGGATCTATACCTATCAATACTAAGGTTCAAATGCTTATTTAAAATGGAAATTAGATATGGCCTTTTAATTCATCAAGGGGTTCTTATATCATCATAGAAAATCTTACAAGTAATCACTATGATCAACTCAATCCTAACTTTATACAATGAGAGCTTCACAAATCCAAATTACTCACAACAGCTTCATGTAAAGACTATTATTGGGAACTGTTGACAAATTCCAATATTATAAATTAATATGGGACTCAAGAATTGCACAAGATCACTCCTTTATACTATGGTTGGCAACTCTAGAGAGGTTAAGGATAAGAGACAACTTAAAATTCCATGTCCCTGATCTAAAATGTGCATTATGTGGAAATTCATTGGAGACACATAAGCACCTGCTCTTTAAATGTACTCTTATCAACCATTTGTGGAGACAATTTATCCTAATGTTTAACTTGACTGAGACCAGCCAGACTTGCATAGACACCCTTAGGTAGGAAATTAAAGTGGTATTTAACTTAAAAGGAGATTACAAGTTGTTCAAAGTTGCTTTTGCTATGCTAGATGACTACATTTGGAGGATGAAGAACGTCAGATTGTTTGGTGATGCTAAGGATGTCTTGGAATATAACTTGCAAGGGTACATGACCAAACGTAAGCTTATTGCTCTAACAAGCTCATATAAAGACTCAATCATAATAAGACTGAATATGATATTGAACTTATAAACCATGGTCAATACTCTTTAAGTTTTCTTTCAATTGTTTTGTAATTATAGCTGGTTTACTCCACTAGTGTTTGGAGTTGTTATCATTGCAGTGACTCTATTATTCTATTAAGAAATTCATTAATTACTTTCCCAAAAAAATATTTTAATTAGTTTGAGACATTAGTTGCAGTGCATGCATGTAAGCATCAAAACAAAAAAGTTTTGAGATAATTTAAAATTTTTTAAAGTTTATTTAGTGAAAATTAATATCAAGGAGATAAGTTGTTCTAAACACCAAAATGTATGAAGTTAAAAGATTTTTTTTCTTTTACTTTATTCAGCAACATATATGCACCTATGCAATTGGTAATAAAATAATTGAAGAGATTATTTAGGTACGTAGTTGAGAGTTAAATTTTATGAAAAAATTACAAAAGTATTGCACATTAAAATAATATAGTTTTGTCTAAGTAAAATAATAAAAATATTATTTAAAAAATCTTTTTAAAGTTCTACAAGATATACAAGAAATACAAGTTCCAATAAATAAAAGAAAGAGAAAATATTAAAGAATAAAAAATACATACATAAATAAGAAAATGTGAAATGAGCTTCGATTAGTTGATTCTGCCTAAAAACTATTCAACGTAATGACTAGTTCATATTTATGACGATTATATGAAGGACTCTTGCCTATAAATATATGCATATTAGATTGCATCTTTTGACATTTTAATGTTTCAAGAATAAATTTGAAAGAATTTTCAAGCATTATATTAGTTATGTATTCACTGTGAATTAGACTTTAGCTATAGAGAATTAACTAAGCAAAGTTAATTGAAGTTGTAAGTTCAAAAAAGTTAGGATTTCTCTTCATTAATAAAGAAGATTGTAAAATATTTTTTCTTCCCAAAAACTAATAAAGAGAAGTTCATTTTTCCTTAATTTAAAAAAGAGATTAGTCTCTTTATCCTTAATTTAAAAAAGAGATTAGTGGAATTTTAAGATTTAAATATGATTTATTTATAAAACCACTATATGACCTTGGTATGACAAATGGACCTCCCATAGTCAATTTATCCTAAAGGATGATATTTCTTGTCTCATCAACAGAATCCAGTCGTAAGCTAGAGTGAATAGGATGGTTAATTCAAACTCTTGGAGCTTCTTAGGTAGAGGTACAAATAGAATACCGAGGTACTTTCCCAACTTCTTGCTTGATGTTTTTGTTAGTGATTAGCCTGTTTGGTCCCTTTGCAATAAAGGGGAGTTCTCTAATATGCTACATGCCTCAAAGCTCTTAAACCAAGTTTTCCTCTACTTCCATGGTTTAACATTGTCTGGAAAGCCCAAGGCTTCATTCATCACTTGGCTAACAGTATAGAATATATTGAAAACAAAGGATATGATTTTTGGTTCAACTGATGTCTTATACATATTATGTAATTTGAAAATGGGAAGTAATGGTTCTCTTTTTTTCAAGTTCCTCCACTATTGGGAAAATATCTTGAGATGGACTAAGGATAAATATCTTTCTATGGGACAAGACGAGATTTTTCTTAACCTCAGTTTGAATTATGCAGTTTACTCAATTTGGTTTAAGAGAAACCAAAGACTTTTCAAAAATACCACAGCAAACAAATATATATTATCTCATAGATTAGTTTGGGGGATTAGAGAAACATTGGCGGCTCATCAGATGGTGGAGAAACTGAGTGCAGATTCAAGAAGACAATGAAATTTATAAACTCCTTAATGTTTAGTTGCTAATCACATCACTTTGTATGTTCCTACTTTTGTAAATGTATTATCTTACCGCCTTGTAATGTAACTTATTTATAACTATGAAATGAATCATTCTTTTTTTTTTTTTCAAAAAGCCATTATAAGATCACTTTGCAATTTTTTCCCGACCACTTTAGTTATTATGCTTCTGTGTTGTTAAATCATTTAGTAAAGTTTCTGAATTATTTTTAAATTGAAAAAAAGTTTAAAATTATGAACATCTAATTTAAAAATAAAATTTGAATCATTGACATTAAAAGATATTATTTGCATGACAGAGTTGATTTATTTTTTAAATGAAAATGTGTTTTTATTTAAATATTTTTTTTCACTTGCCCCAAATATAATGGTTTTATATTTTTCAAAGAAGGATAATCCTTCCTTAGACAATCAAATTCCTTATCTAAAAGAGTTACGTATTCCACGTGCTCACCTCACTGCCGTGCATTGGCTCTTTCCACAACGCGGTTTAGTGCCACGTGGTAATGAGGCATTAAGCACAAAAATATAATAATTGTATCCTGACCATTGACCAAATGTTTCTTAGGTGAACAAGAAATGGAAAAGAAAACAACGAAAGCGTAAGGCGACTTGGAGTCAAAACTCAATATAAAAGTCAAATCATTCCCAACATATCAATTAGGTTAAAAAGTCGGAGACTTAAGTTATGGCATATTCTCACACGTGACTTTTATTTTGTTTACAAGGGGCCGGCGGTGTTATGCATCCGTCAGCCGGGTTTGATGTAATTTCATTCTACCTGTTCCGTCTAAAGTTAATTGAGTCCAATTAAGGATAATGTTTGTGAATTGTCATTCTATATATGTAAGTATTTGAAAAGAATTACTTAAATAAGTATTTCTTAGTTTATGTAATTATTAATTTTGCCCAATGATATTTTTCATATTTTTATTCAAAGAGTAATAAACAATATTGTTGTTTCTAAATAGAATGTGTGTATATATTACGTGTGACGCACAAATTCTTCTTTTTTTCTAAATCCTAAAATGCAGTCTTAATTTTATACATAATGACAGACGCACATAATTCCTAGTGTTAAGCCTCTCCTGTATGGCAAGCCATAAGATGTCAGCCAGCCTTAGGGATCCTATTTTTGAAGCAGACACGACGAAATCATGGCTGTCTGCTGTTCCTATCTCTTAGGATGTTGAGGACCAACTTCTTGCTGAACTTGCTCGAAAGTGTCAGGATTTCGCATCTGATGCCAGAAAGTATACTTGATGATCATTTGTCAATAATTTTGATCGACCATCCGCTTTTGTACATCCATAACTCTTCTAAAGCCATGTTAATCAATGAAAGGTACTTCTTACTAACCAGAAAAGAAAAAGCAACTGCTAATACTATTATACTGAAAGTCAAGGAGGGTAAAAACAGCTGGATCAAGCTAATACTTCCAAAGGCCTTTGTCAAATCCATTGCTCCCTTGTGTCCTCAACAAAGTTTTTATGACCGCACCGTCCTCATTCCGTTTACGAAAGTACGGCTTCCGCGTCCACCGGCAGCCACCCCAGCTGACCATTTCCACAAGACCATGCCCCCCGTACGTACCCAATTTCTTTCTTGTGAAAATCTGATTGTCCTTTCTTGATTCTATTAGTTGAAAGAATCTGTAATCTTTCTCAAGCGGTCATTTTTAATGAAATATGTAACTTATATAATGAACTTTTGTCTATTAAATTAGACCAAAATTGGGTCAATTGTTTTTTAGACTTTTAAAAAAATTTTCTTTAAAATCATTTTGATTTTCGATCTCACTTCTGTTAAGAGCTTCCAAAAATATTGGTGACATTGACGAAGAATCCGCCGAAGACTAGAAAGTCAAGCCATTTTGCAATTTTAAGATGTGAATTCCATAATTATATATATAAGAGATGTAATCTAAAAAAGGGTTAAAATTTTCGGGGAAGTTTTTCTTATTCCTTTATATATATATATATATATATATATATATATTATTTAATATAATGATATATTTGCGATAGAACTTAACTATAATATTTGATGCTAAGATGACATCCAATAGAATGTCCAATTATGAGTCTTCATTCTTTCTTTGCCTATAAGATCAAAATCTCGAAAGGATACCGTTCATACTGGTTGTTTTAGATTCATCCATTTTCAAGGATTCACCCAATTTTTAATAATATTTTACTACTAAACTGAGTGTACTAGTCAGCTTAGAACTCGCCCATTATATTAATATTTAAGGGATGTTAAACTTTAAGATACATTAAAAAGAATCAATTTGTCTTTCATTAAACTTACTTTTTTTTTTCTAATTTTCTTTTATCATACATAATCTTAATTGATTAAAGGCATTTTTCCAAACAATATATCATTCAACATCCTTAAATTAGCAAGATTCTTTTAAAAAAAGGTTATTAAAATCAATTTTTTTTAGTTTATAGTGTTTTTGAAAAATTACATTTTCATTTCATTATTTTTTTCTAACATGCATATGCATCGA
Source organism: Erythroxylum echinodendron (assembly GCA_027575705.1). Lineage (NCBI taxonomy): Eukaryota > Viridiplantae > Streptophyta > Magnoliopsida > Malpighiales > Erythroxylaceae > Erythroxylum > Erythroxylum echinodendron. Next base: position 20,412,744 of record JANZXR010000003.1, read on the forward strand.
TTGACATTTTTTCCAGTTTTAGTTGTAGTAATAGTAAATCTGTCATTATATAAAACCTAAATAGATTTATACTGTGTGAAAAACCTAGTATGAGATAATAAAAAATAATGAAATCTTAGTCTAGAAATGGTGTATGCTAAATGAGCTACAATATGAATGGTAAGATTTGAATTGGTCATTTCATTTTTGAAAGCAAAGAATAATATATTTTATATAGTGTGATAGATGAGAATTTGTGTAAGTTTGATTGTCCAATTCTTTTTATGTTCTCGTGTTTATTTTCTTATTTAAACTTTAGTCTATTTTAGGTATAATCGTTTAGTCATAAATGCTTTTTGTCTTAAAGAAAAATAATTGCACTAATCATAAATCCAAGAAGAAAAGTTAAAATACTAGATAAATGAAATTTTTTTCTTATAATGTCAAAGACCAACCTTATAGAGTCGCCTCAACTAGAAATGTTTTAAATGGATGACTTGAAAGAATAAATTTAACCTAGATGGTTAAAGAGTCATGACTTAATAAGATAACCAATGAAGCTAAGAAGGGGATGCAACCTAGTAGACTAGGAGCATAAGTTCTCTTTATTATAACACTCCATCTATTTGATATGTATGTCGAGTTTACAGAGCCTCCTAAGCTCAATTCCCAACAATATTAGAGCCACAATTTCTATCATCATCAACTTAATTCAATTCTCACTCAATTGCATTAACTTATTGTTTTCATTCAATATCCAATTACTAGTTTGTTATATAGGTATGCTACGAGCTACCAATGTCTGCATATCCAATACCGACTATCTCCACACATCATATTCCATAAATTGGGGTATCATACCTTACCTATTCTATATAAATCCCTCTACTTCATGACTATAGAGCAACAATTGTGAATAAACCTTATTTGTATGACCCTTTGATGATTAAAGTGATAAAGAGAGCTAATGACGGGGGTTTAGAGAAGAGGTGGCCAACCTGGTATAAAAATATGGAAAGATGATATAGATGAATGGAAATGCTCCAACTGTTGTTGTTTAGGAACCTTGCGAGTTTTGATAAGTTTTTATTATTTAATTGCTTCCCATGTTTAAGATAATAAAATTTGGGAAGCATGAAGAGAATTCACTCAAGGGATTAAATGAGAAATTTTTACAAGAAGATATATATAGATATTAATAATAAATTATTGGTCTACTTTTTCGAGAGGCTTAATAGATCAATAATGCTACTATAGTTTCTTAATATGGACCAATTATTTGTAAAATGTTAGAGAGATTTTGTAAATCTATTCTTAACCTAGAGCAAGTTCAGCCAAGACACCATATTAATTTGTAAGGATATCTAGCACATGGATAAGGAATTCGCTGAAAGCATAGAATATGTAAGAAGGTGGCATGTAAAGGCTTAGAAACCTAACCACCTTTGTTAACAAAAGAAATTGTTAGCATATTTTTATAGATGTTAAAAAATCCATACTATGATAAGTTACGTGTATCTTTCAAAATTTTCTTGTTAAAGAATTCAACATTAAAAGGTCTGAAGAAGTTATAATTAATTACTAAATGGTCTTGGTTAATTTTGGATGACTTTAATTGCACTTCCTTCAGTAATTAAACTAAAAGACACTATGTTATTAAGGAAAATTATAATGAAGACTTCGAAATGTTCTAATCAAGTTGGCCTTGAGGAATTAAGATTCAAGGGCCAATTCTATACTTGGAATAACAAATAAAATGGGATAAGAGTTATCAAGAAGAAATGTAATAGTTATATAGTGAATTAAGAGTTGTTAGCATAACTCCCCACTAGCAAAGGTTGTTTCAATCCCCTAGTATGCTGTAACCAAGTCATAATTAAAGTCTTAGCATGTCTCTTTTAATATAATAATTAATACTTTTATATTATTTAAAAATATTTTTAGCTTTTAAAGTCTTTGTTACAAGGGGCTATAGGTGAAAGTTGAAGGCTACGAGGCATATAAGTGTACGAGAAAGCTATACAGTATTATAAAGGAGCTTAAAGATATCAATTATAAATAGTTTAAATCAATATACAAAGCAATCAAAGAAATTAGAAAACATCTTCTTTCAACCGATAATTATTTTACTCTAATCCCTTAGATGATTCCCTAAAACTTATAGAGAAAACTCCTCAATCAATATGTTAGTACACTAGAGACTTAAAACAAACTTTACAGATAAAAATCAAAATTTTAATGGCATATAGATGGAAAAATTTTAAATGTTCCATAATACAATCCTTTTAAGAAGGAATGTCAACGTAAGCATCATCCTTATTGATATAAGAGGAGTGACTCATGCCTCACAAGAAGATCTAAAAGAGTTAGACTCACTCATATTTCAAAGATACCCTTGGTACTACTTCTAATGATTTTGTCTCTATATAGGCTAAAAATTCTATTATCCCACATATTATAATTCATGTGCAAGAAAGATGTCTTTTAAGCCTTTTCAGAAGAAGAGACATTGAAACAACCTAATCAAGCATAAATCCTAATAAAGCCTTGGACCTTGATGGCCTAAATGCATTCTTATTCTAGAAAACATGACAAATGATGTAAGATAAAATCACAAAGGCAATCGTGTAGTTCTTTAATGAAGGAAAAATGTAAAAGGAGATAAACAACACCTTTATATGCCTTATTCCCAGAATCCAAACCTAGTAATTGTTCAGGATTACAAATCAATCTCTTACTATAATTTTATTTATAAGTTCATATCTAAGGTGTTAGTAGATAGACCAAAATTTACTTTAGAGCACATTATCGATCCTAGTCAAGGTGTTTTTGTTTAAGGACGAATAACATGATATATATATATATATATATTATTGCTCAAGTTCTATTCCATAATTACCACAAAAGAAAAGAAAAAAGAAGTTGTTCCTTAAAAAAGACTCAAGTAAATCTTTTGAATCAATCATTTGAGTTTCTTATTAATAACTTTAAAGGCTTTTGCATACCTAGATAAGTTCATTAGATTGTTACTTATGAAATTAAGTCGTTAATATATAGGCGTACAAGAAGAATGCTTCCATTTTCACCTTCTTTGACATAAATAGTATGTTCTTGTGAAAATTTGATGAATCCATGACTTTGAAAATATTTTTCAATACATTTGTACTAAGTTCTCAAAGCTTGTTTCAACCCATTCAATGTCTTCTTCACCTTTAACACTTTATCTTTGTTTCCTTTCACCATATACCCCAATAGTTGTTAGACATACACCTACTCCTCAAAGTAGCCATTTAAGAAGGCATACTTGAAATCCATTTAATAGATCTTCCACTTGTTTTGTGCACCTATGGAGATGATCAAATATATTGTCGCTAATCAGACCACGGGAGTAAAAACTTCATCATAGTCGACTCTGCATTGTTGACAGTATCCTTTACCTTACCTATACCTCTCTACTTTTCCTTGAACATTTCCTTTGACTTTATATATCCATTTCACCTCAACCACCTTCCCACATTTCATTCTTTTGATTGCTTGGATTTCTTCATCCATTGCAATTCTCCATTTCACTTCTTATATTGCTTCTTTAAATTGTAAAGCTCGAAATCGAAAAAGAGACAAAATAGTTTTGTATTTTCTGTCATCTCTGTGTACTCATCAAGATCTCTTAGACTTCTCGTTCTTTTTGAATAATTATGCGAGCTAGAAGAAGATTCATCTCTTAGTGAGTGGGGTGTAATATCATTATCTTCATGGTTTGAATATTTAAGCATAGGAAATGAAATACTTTCTTTATTTGGAGATACATCCCACTTCCATAAGTTTTCTTCATCAAAATTAACATCTCTACTTATCACAATCTTTCCATTGGTATGTTTAAACAACTTATAGCCCTTAAAATTTGAGCTATACCTAATAAAGAAATACATTTCACTTTTTTCATCTAACTTTGTTCTTATCTCTTTTGGAAACGTGAACATATGCAATGCTTCCAAACACTCGCAAATGAGAGAAATTAAGCTTCTTATCACTCTAAGTTTCTTGAGGTGTCATCCTATGAGCACTTCTAGTAAGGGATAGGTTAGACAAGTACATACCACAAGTGAATGCTTCGTCCCAAAACTCTTTAGGCATATTTTTGCTTTTGAGCATGCTTCTTACCATGTTGAGAATGGATATATTTTTGTATTTTATAACTCCATTTTATTATGGAGAGTATGGAACTGTAAGAAAATGATGAATTCCATTAGCTTTACAAATTTTGTTAAACTTCATAGAAGTGAATTCTCCTCCTCTATCTATTCTCAAAGCTTTGATGGAAAATCTACTCTCATTTTCAACTTAGGCTTTGAATCTTAGGAAGGCTCCAAAAGATTCATCCTTCCCCTTTAAGAAATAAACCCAAGTTTTGTGAGAAAAATCATTAATAAAAAGTAAGAAATAGTTAGCTTTACCATAGGAGGATAACTTAATTAGGCCACAAATATCAAATGAACTAGTTGAAGTGGCTTGGTGGTTCTTAAGGCAAACTCCTTTAAAAAGGGCTTTATCACTTACTTTTCCAAGACAAATCCTTCGTATAATTGATTAAATTAAGCGATGAGAGGTAACCCATCCACTATGTTCTCTTTTGACAATAAATTTAATCCTCCAAAATTTAGATAACTAAACCTCATATGCCCAATATCAAAGTTGATCATCCATGGTGCTTAAAGACACGTGCCAAAGTGACATGATCGAATTTGATATTGAGAAAGAACATTTGTAGGACCCTTTATATCAAATTACGTGCTTTATCTTTCAAAGTGCAATACGCATCTTTTGAATGGATATCATACTTACCCTCTAGCAATTGCTCAAGCTCAAAATATTTGCTTTTAGAGAAGGAATATAGTAGATATATGAAATCATTTTATAGCCACCATTGTTTGTAAAGACAAGAAAATCACCTTTTCCTTTAATGGGAACTTTTGAATCATGGCTATAAACAATTTCACCTTTTTTATTCTCATCAAGATGTATGAATAACTCCTTGTTTCCACTCATAGGGTTGCTTTCACCTATGTTAAGATACCACCTAACTTCTTTTTGTTGCCTTTGTTAGCTAATAACAAGAATTTCTCTACTTCTTTTGTTTTCGCAAGATGAGCCTCTCCTTGGTTTCTAGTATAACTTTAACATTCATAAGAATAATGATCATATTTATGAAAATTATGTATTGATCATTTATACAATAAGACTTTGATTTTGATAAGACTATACTATTTCTTCAATCTGCAAAAGAACTAGTTTTAAGGGCATTTATTCAAGGAAGATGAAAGCAGAAAAATAAAAAGCCAACGAGAGAAAGAATAACTAGGCATCACCTCAAGCCTTCAAGTTGTTATTGGTAAAGTAAGGTTATTGTTTGACTTATACTATTCTATATGTATTTCAAGGATGAACTACATTTTGGTAACGTTGAGGAATATTTCGCTCAATGAAGCCCATAAGCCAGAATGATAGAAAATGGTACTTTAATTATAAAAATCCTGACAAGGTTGGCACTCCATACACTTCTTGGTCTTATCTCACTATGCATATTGTATTGGTGTCAATACTGAATTTGGTATTGGAACAATATAGTATCGGAACTGGTTAATATTGGGTATTATTTTGGATGATTTTTTAAAATTATAAAATAGTTCATGAATTTGTTAAAATTACAAAATGGTTCATCAATACATTGTGCTATAAAATTTTTAATTTTACATAAACCATTTCTTCAAACTAATGATTTAATTCTCCTTCTATCTAATTCTTCGATTAGTCAAATATTAGTGACTTAAATTCTTAAATCAAGCCACGCACTTAACCCAAGCCATACTCACACATTTAATCCAAGTCACGAACTTAATTTGGTTAATCCACGTTACCCTAAAGTTACACATGTCCCGAATTCATATACAAAACAAAAATGACAAGAGATGTCAATATTGGCCTGACCTGGCCCGACTTGTGCTCAACGGGTTTGACCTAATCAAATCGGCCCACGGGCCCAGTGGGTATGGCTCGTGGACTGGTGCGACAGGGTGAACGGGCCGCACGCTAGCCTGTAGCCTTTGAAACAGTGGACGGACCAGACTGCGACCTATCCGACCAGCCAGTCCCGTGGCCCGTGGCCCGCCTACCACCCAAAATTTTTAATTATTTATTAAAATAATTAATAAATAATTTAAGTAAATTAAAAATTTGTAATTAATGTAATTCATAATTTTAACAATAACTTATTAACTTATTAACTTTTCAATTAAATTTCTAATTAATTGAATTAAATATCCTAATTAATCATACCATTACATACATCTCAATAATTTTGTTACATCATAGTTAATTAATTATATGTTGTTATAATTTAAGGTTGTCACATAATACATATATTAAAAAGAAAGAAAGGCAAAAAATTTTATTAATTTTATGAAATATGAATATGGTTTTATCAATTCTCTCTTAAAATAATTAATCAATAATTTAAATAAATTAAAAATTTGTAATTAGTGTAATTCATAATTTTAACTATAACTATTAACTTTTAAACTTTTTAATTAAAATTTTAATTAATTGAATTGAATGCCCTAATTAATCATACCATACCATTACATACATCTCAATAACTTTATTATATCATAATTAATTAATTATATGCTATTATAATTTAAGGTTGTCACATAATACATATTTTAAAAAGAAAGAAAGGTGAAATTTTTATTAATTTTATGAAACATGAATTTGGTTTTATCAATTCTCTCTTAAAATAATTAATCAATAATTTAATTAAATTAAAATTTTGTAATTAGTGTAATTCATAAATTTAACTATAAATATTAAATTATTAACTTTTCAATTAAATTTCTAATTAATTGAAATAAATGTCCTAATTAATCATACCATACCATTACATACACCTCAATCACTTTATTATATCATAATTAATTAATTATATGTTGTTATAATTTAAATTTGTCACATAATACATATATTAAAAAGAAAGAAAAGTGAAAATTTTATTAATTTTATGAAATATGAATATATTATATATGATATGCTTATAACACTAACTCTTTAAGGAGGAGAAGGATTTAAAGTAATAATTTGATTTTATCAATTTTCCCTTAAATAATTAATAAATAATTTAAGTAAATTTAAAATTTGTAATTAATATAATTCATAATTGTAACTATAACTATTAACTTATTAACTAACTATAACTATTAACTTATTAACTTTTCATATAAATTTCTAATTAATTGAATCAAATTCCCTATTTAATAAATATTTTAAGTAAATTAAAGTTTTGTAATTAATAACTATAACTATAACTATTAACTTATTAACTTTTCATATAAATTTCTAATTAGTTTAATTAAATGGCCTAATTAATAAATAATTTAAGTAAATTAAAGTTTTGTAGTTAATGTAATTCATAATTTTAACTATAATTATTAACTTATTAACTTTTCATATAAATTTCTAATTAATTGAATTAAATACTCTAATTAATAAATAATTTAACCAATTTAAAGTTTTGTAGTTAATGTAATTCATAATTTTAACTATAACTATTAACTTATTAACTTTGCATATAACTTTCTAATTAATTCAATTAAATGTCCTAATTAATAAATAATTTAAGTAAATCAAAGTTTTGTAATTAATGCAATTCATAATTTTAATTATAACTATTAACTTATTAATACTATTACATACATCTCAATAACTTTATTATAACATAATTAATTAATTATATGTTGTTATAATTTAAAGTTGTCGCATAATACACATATTAAAAAATGTGAAAATTTTATTAATTTTATGAAATATGAATATATGATATCATTGATATCCTTATAACACTCTAAGGATGACTGATGAGAAGGATTCAAAGTATATTTATATCTTATATCAAGGCTTACGTTAAGGATATAAGAAATTACTCTTAGTAAAATTTTAATTAGAGTAACTTAGGTAGAAATGAATCTTCTAATATTAGAATTTAGATAGGAAAAAAATTATAAATGTAATTTATATAAATTTAAATTAATTAGAATATAATGATTTTAGAAACAAAGTAAAAGAATTATTTTTGACTTAATGAAATAAATAATTTATAAAAACAAATCAAAAAAATATAAATACATATTTTTTTTATAACCAAATTACTTATATATTATTTTGGAATTCATACATTAGGATTAATAAAGTGAATAGGTGATTAATTCATTTTTAAGTTTAATATAAATACATATATGCATAATGTATATATTATGTAAATATAAAAAATAAAATAAAAAGATTAAATTGACTTGTTTATAGGGAATAATTATAGCAACATTATCATTGCTATATATTTTTAATAAATTTAAATTGGTTCGTATTTTATATCTTTTATTTTATATAAATATTTTTGTATAATTTTACAAAAATACTATAAATGATTATGTTATAATTTATAATTTATGAATTGTAAAAAATATAACTACAATTTTTAAAATTTTTTTCAAAAATTTTTTAAATATAGTAAACGCCTAGGTCGACTCAGGCTCGATGGCAGCCCTTGGCCCGGGCGGGTTGGGCACACTGGGCTATGGGCATACCCACGGGCCGGGACTCTCGGCCCATCTACAGCCCATGGGTTGAAAACGACCCGCGAAGGTTGCCCTATGGGCCAGGCCATTTCGACCCGCTTGGGTCATGGGCTAGGCCCTCCTGTAATATTTTTTCAACCGGCCGGGCCGGGCCTGGCCGGGCCATTGACGCCCCTAAAAATGACCTAAAGTTATATTTGATAGGGTGGTTAATAAAGGAATGAAATAGAATGTAACATTATTCTATCATATATGATGATGGTTTATAACAAAATGAAATAAAATAGGATAGAAGGGAGAGTTTCACATTATATCTTATTTCATCCTAAACAGTAAAAATGAGTTGATTCCAATTTAAGAGTTTAGGATGAAATATAAAATGATAAATATGTACTATCTAATATACTCTCAATAATTTTTTATAATACTAATTATACCTTCAACTCGAATAATGAGCCACAAGACAATACTTTTCATTATTCTATCAAAGGTAAAATAATCATTCATTATTATTATTCATACATTATATTTCGGTTTATCCATTTTTTAAACAAAATTTTACTATATTAAATTATAAAATTTTTTGTCCCTTACAAATAACAATTTTCTAATATTATGTTCGTATACAATGACATAGTTGAAAGTTGGTCAGGCCGCCTGGGTTATTGGCTCATTGCCTGTAGGAGTGAAAAGGTAAGGATTGTTGTTGGCAGGTGGCACAGCATAGTAGATTTAGTGGAGCCTGATTTGGGTTTAGTGGGTGACCGATGGCAAGTAGCAGATCTAGTGGAGATGCGATTTGAAGTGTGCTAGCATGTGTGTGGCAAGGCAACGATGAAGGTGGCGACTGGACAATGATTAGATGGCAAGTTGGAGCGCCAATGAGAGACTTGGGACTTGGGAGGCATCTGAATGGGCAAGAGGAGGGATGAGTCAGGTAAGTAACGCTGCATTTGGTTCCTGTGATCCAATTTTTTACCTTGGCACGAGACAGAAATTGGAGACAGAGGCAAAACAAAAATGGTGGACAGAAGACTGTTTGGTAGTGGACAAAACATATAAGATGTATTTGTCTCAGGTATAGTTATGTGTTTAGTTGCAGTAAACAAAATAGAAAAATTGTGAAAAGATAACGTTACCCCTACAGTGTAATTTAATGAAAATCATATATTTATGTGATAATTATGTATTTTAATGGTTACCTAACTTTCTTTTTATTACTAAGTTAGACTAATTTAGAAAATGTTATGAAATAAATTAGTTTTTTCAAGTAACAATAAAATGTGTTTGTTTTCTGAAATATTTTTTAATAAACTATTTTTTTAATATGAAGATGGTCTTAATTCCAATCTTGATAATAATAATAATAATAATGAAAGATAAAATCATATTACTAGAAAATATCAAATAAAGTACTTCCTAACATATATAACTATTTAGCCTAATTGAGTTATATTACGCTTCCTAACATACATGAAGATCAAGTCACACAACAAATTAATACATTATTTCATGAATTCTTTAACTAGTAGGCCGAAAACTATTCCAAATACAAGAAGTAAAATTCCTTTAAGCTTTGCATTTTTTCCTTCAAATTTGCTATGGCATTTGCTTGATCATTAGCGGTTTTTTGGTTAGCACTGGATGTTAAAGCCTCATTAGCTTCCTCCCTAATTTGACTATGATTAAGACGAGCCCACCTCTTTTCATACAATAGATAAGCACTTTGTGCCTCCTCCCTCTTCCGATATCCCTTGAATTTGGCATTAGGATATCCATCAACTAACATTTTCACCTCATCCCAATCCGTGAAAATGCCTACTTGATGGCCACAAAAAATGATATAGTACCCATATTTACCTATGGTTGCTTCACATGTCAACAAATACGTCTCATCAACATCATTCATCCATGTATTAAAAAAGTGCAAACCACATATAACACACTAACCATTTACAATAATAATAAAAAAAATATAACATATATATAATTAATAACATTCATTAAAACATCTAACACTTCTAATTAAAGGGTTCCTACCATCAAGGTTTAGTTCCTACCAATCAACATGCCTAGTTCTAGCTGAATTAATCAAAGCTACATGTCATAGTAGCTTTGCCAAAAAATGATTGCATCTACATAATAGAACAACCATCAAAAGACTAGTCCATATCCTAGTTCATCATGTTAAATATCTTAGCTAGGCAGCATGTTCATGATTCATAAACAAGGAAAATAACATCTAAATACAAAAGTCAGCAGCACATCATTTATCAAAAGCTTCTGCAACCATTCTTTATCATCAAGTGGCCAAATTACATTTCTTGTAACATATCCCTCACATAAGCCTCCTTTTGTTCATTTGTCAAACTCCAAAACATTTTTCTTTCTTGTGGGTTCCTTAAGAACATCTTTGCGGTCTTGACAACCTCTCTTTGCGGTCTTGACAACCTTTTGAGTTATGAAACCCAAAGTCCCCAGCACTTCACCTAGTTTTGTTCCAAACTACCCCACTATTGCATCAACAAGCATTTTATCATTATCCGTACTGTTTTGGATAACCATATCAAAGGATGCAGCAAGAGCCTCCAACACTTCAATATCCCTCTTCCTCTTCCTCTTCCTTTGCTGGTTTCCTTGGTTGGCAGTGGTGTTGCTTAATGAAGCCATAGAAGGTGTGATGTTGCCTGAACCATTGGCTGCAGCAGCCATAGTATGGGTTATAGAGGCAGCAGTAGGGCAGCAGCAGGGGTTGTAGGGTCTTCAGTCACAGCATGGCTTTCTCCATCTGAATTTTCATTCAAATCCATCTGAGCAACAGCATCCGCAGCAGATTGAGCACCTGAACCATTGGATCTATCTTTCCCAAAGACAAATTCAAGTCTAAAGGAGAGGGGGAAAGGCTTCCCTGGATTATAATACTTTGTACCATTTTTCTGCAAAAAGATCAAGTACCCATTAGTAGAATTAATATATACGTAAAAAGATGAATGTTGTAAGAAGGGAATGGAATAGATATGCTAATTACCTTCACCCATGCATCCATCACCTGCTTGCTGTCAACTTCAACATATTGTTTCTCTTCATTCCAACCAAAACCACTGCATCCCAACATGCTAGCAGCTGTTTGGTACTTGTCCTTCAATTTCTTGTGTTTGTTCTTTGTCTGCTTCTTGTTTATCCCACAATCAACAAACATGTCCAACATCTTGGTGGCAAGCATTTGAAAAGTCCCTGGCTTAAATTGACCATTATCAGCTCTCCATCCATCAACAACAGCCTCCTCCATAAAACTATCAAAATTTTCAATTTCTGCTGTAGTCGACACTCTAGCCATTGAATCCTGAACATTTTCATTTCATACCCATACAAAACCATCCATAAGTTTTCAAAACCATTCATTCATTTATTCATCCACTTTAACACACCCATTCATCAATCATTCAACTAAAACAAAAAACACTCATGAATTAAAATTTAGAAAAACAAAACTAAAACAGTAAACGCACATGAATTAAAATTTAGAAAAACAATCATTCAAATAAACTAAAATGTAAACAAATCCAATCTAATATTTCGAAAATCCATAAAACAACTACAATAAAAGTTATTAATGCATTAATAAACGTTTATCAATTAATGACGATTTCTCCATTCATCAAACATTTTTTCAGCTAAATCCTCTCTCCATTGTGTCCATTCATTACTTGTCTCAACACGATCAACATATAGAGGAAAAGGTGCATCCTCCCCTTCAGGCATATGTTCAGGTTCTAAAGGAGTAATTTTAGCAGGGTCAATTGTCATGTGCAGCCTAATGAAGTTGTGGAGAAGGCAGCATGCAATGATTATGTGAACATGGGTGTTTGCTTGAAAAAAAGATGGATTTCTAAGAATTTTCCATCTTTTTTTCAACAAGCCAAAGGCTCTTTCTATGCAATTCCTTGCAGAGGTGTGCCTTTTATTATACAGCTCGTCTTGGTTCCTAGGTGCCCTCCCATCTCTTGCCCACTCTTGGATGTGGTATCTAGTACCTCTATAGGGTGCAAGGAAGCCGGGCCCATTGGTATAGCCAGCATCAACTAAATAATAGTTCCCTATACAGGAATGACACTAAAAAATTACTATTGGTATAATTGGTAACATAAAAATAGAGTTGACTAACTAAATTCATATAGATTTAGTCCTACATACCCCTTGGAACTTGCAGTTCATTAGGCCTTGTGACAGCACCACGAAGGACACTTGAATCAGAGGCTAACCCCTCCCATCCAGCAAGGATATAGACAAAATTCAAGTTTATGTCACAAACTCCTAGCATATTGGTACATATTTTACCTCTCCTACCTCTGTATCTTGGTTTATCAGCTTGAGGCACCATTATATCTAA
>JANZXR010000003.1:20434359-20457257 GCA_027575705.1 Erythroxylum echinodendron
ACCTGAGCTTGCTTAAGAAGAGACAAAGCTTCAAAAAACAGCACCTTCAACCCTCTGATTTCATCCCATAAAAAAAAATTCTCTTGGATTACAACAAATAACTTACAATAAGCAATAATTAGAAAAAATGGAGCATTTTAAATTTTATTTTTTAGTGTTGTATAAAGTTTACTACAAAAACGAAAAAGACCTGCTTTTTTTTGTTTTATAAGACCTACTTTATATTTTTTTTACATCATGTCTGTATACAAGTGAACGGATTATACATGAAGAGAAAGAAACAAACGAAGAAAGAAAGAAAAAAACGATTACACCATATGTTTCATAAATTTTTTTCTTACAAAGCAAACGGAATATACATGAAGAAAAAGAAAGAAAAAAAAGGAACGAAAAACAAAAAGGGCTCTGGCCTTTTTACTCAGTTCTCAATACTTCTCATCACTAAAATTCCTGTTTTTTGAATTCATTCCACGAGACCACGATCCTAAATCAAAACCCATGAAACTTGTAGGTCAAAAAATCAGATTCTCCAACCCTCCCACTGCTATGAATCATATCAACTACAAACTGAAGCAAACAACCATGATTACATCAACTAAAATTCAAACCCAAAATTAAAGAACCCTATCCCAATTAAAGTAAATTTAACAAAAATGAAATAACAAATCATGTATCAAATAAACCCCTAACTGAATTTTTTAAAATTCCCCAAAAAAGTACCACTGTTCAAAATCTAGGGTTTTTGAAAATACCATGAAAAACAAAAAAAATGTGAGGATCGTCTAGAATAGAGGGAGAAGAGCACGAATATGAAAAAATAAAGTTGATTTACTCACCGTCCCGTCCGATTACAACACCAGTTGCCTTGGTTTGCTTTGGTATAGGAAAGACGACGGTAATGATAGACAAGAGAGAGAAGAAGTCTGGTGAAAGAAGATGGGAGTTATTATTTGCGTTTTTATACAATTGGCAAATGAGAGATTATGGATAAAATTTGAGGGTAATTTTGTCAAATAACTCATCAATTTTGTTTTTGTCACCCTAACAAAAAAATCGTGACTAGGTTGAACGTGAGACAAAAATTTTATGTTTTTGTTAACCAGCGTTGGAGTCAAAAATGGTGGCGTCGGTAACCAAATGCTGTGGGGGCACAAAAATTTTTTGTTTTGTCATCTGACTCTATTGACAGAGTCAGCAACCAAACGTAGTGCAAGGGTCAAATCTTTTTCCATTTTTCAATTTAATCCTAAAGTTTTGAAAAATTACAGATTTTACCAGTATTCAACAATATTTTTAATACCGGCACTACCCGGTGTCAGGGTGGATAGTACTATTTTTCAACCGTTAAGGTACGCATCTCGCAACAACGCTATCATCTCGAGAAATAGATGAGCCACTGGTTGATACAACTAAAAATGATATATCAAGGCTGTTTGACAGCATTGAAAGTATGATGGTGGAGACTTTATACTTTGAGGAGAAACTGGTAAATGCGTATAAATTCCAAGTTCCTGTTTTAGTTACATTTTCTGATGTTAGGGGCTTAAAACACTTGCAGTTGTTTCTTCTAGAAGCAACCCAATGCGAGAAGGCTTGATAGTTTGAAACAGGCATGTCAACTGTTTGATGAAATGCTTGGGCCAAAATTTGTTTGCGTTTACCAATTCTATGTCACGTGGTAAGAGTACTCTTTTACTGTGGTGGATTATTATTACCAAAGCAGTGGAAAGGTCTTTAGTATGAGCTCATGAAGAGATTGGTTTAGTGCGACGAGTAGAAATATCATCACATGGAAGTGAAAAATCATTCTCCAAGTTTGTCATTAATTTTTGTAAAAGATTAAAGGAGTTGTGATTGGAAGACCTGTGCTGTGATATATTATACAAGAGGCAATATAAATAGGATTATATTTTCAAAATGAATTAAAATTATATTAAATCTTTGATTTTGAAAAACTCAAACCAAATAAAATTGTGTAATAATCAACACCTATAAGCTGAACCATAAAATAAACTTAAAAACAATCATTTTAAAAAAACTGCCCACAAAAGCTAAAAAAATTTTAAATGTCAAGCCAGTAATTTCTTTCTAATTCCAAACCCCAAGACTCAACTCTAAATTTTTTTGGCACCTAATAGGGGTGCAGTAGATGATTACAAAATTCAACAATTTTTCTAACTAATGAACTTGATTTAATAACAACATATATATATATATATATATATATATTGAATAATAATTTAAAGAGAATAAGGAAGACAAAATACAAAATGATTTATAATGGTTCGATAAACAACCCTTGCCTACATTCACTCTCAACGCTCTTCTTAGAATTATATACTTCTTCTTTCAAGATAAAGAAAAACATTTGTATGATTTTTTTCTTGTAAAAGATGAAACCTTTTACAATCTTTTTTCACGGTAAAGAGAAACCTTAATCCTACTTGAAACACACATAAATACAATAATATAATGCTCTAACAAAATTTTACAACGCAAAGTGTCTCACTTTATCGCTTGGTAATCCTAAAGAGGCTCACTCATATTAAACATATCTTAATGCGTGCATAAGACATAATTCAATCAAGAATATTTTTTTTTAATTTCAAGTGATATTCAATATCAAATGAAAGAAATATCCACATATAACTTAAACATAGCATAAAATTACTCAATATATAAATATAGTATATGAAAAAATTACCTCAAATACAAAAGTCACTCCCCTTGACCGTCATCATTCCCTCTAAATTTAGGACCAATCTTTCTCCCCTTTTTTTGAATCATCAAAAAGAAGTCCATTATCCAAAAATGTATAATATGAAGTGTCATGGGTAAAGCTAATTTAGTTAAAAGATCAAAATAAATTTGTCAAGAATCGTAAGTTTGTTCAAAAAAGAGGAATGTTAAATATTTAAGAAGTGAAAATAATTATTTAAAGGTCAATTATGATAGAAGCATCTCTAATTGTTTCTAAAAATGATCAATTTTGGTATTTTTACCTAAGTTGAAAGATTCAAGTAAAGCAACAATGGTTTGGTAAAATTAGACGTTAGAATTGTAATAAATATAAGCATAAGTACAATATCTGACAATCAAGGTCACAAAAAAAAAATATAATTTTAAAAGCTCCAAAATTTCAAAAATAAATAAAAATGCCCAAAAACCAAAATTAAACAAACTCAAAGATGCATCCATGTAAGTGATAAGGAGACAACATTGATTCCTTTTACAGTTTAACTATGGAAGCATCAATTTGAAGAGATAACTCTTATTTATGAAAATTTTTTAAAGTCCTTAAATTTAAAACCTAAGAATGACAAAATTTTAATTTGATTGAACCCAATGTGATTTTTATGAAATTGGGGAAGATACTTTTCAAAGAGAGCAGTGAATTATGAGATTTTGGAAGATATAAATAGCCAAGATGAAAAATAGGAGAAGAGAGGAGGAAAAGATCTTTAATCATGAAGACTAGTCGACCACATGGCTTCACTAGTCAATCAATGTATATAGTCCACCAAACCTATCAGCCAACTAAAGTACAAACTCCCTAAAATAAACTTTCTGGAGAAAAAATTTATATTGATCGACCACTAAATATACTGGTCAACCAATAAGGGTAGGTGTTTGATTAGTAGGTGTTTGATTAGTATATACAACCAAACTTGGTGGAAAGAAATAATTTCTTAGGTGAAGTGAAATTGTTCGACCATAAGAAGATATTGGTCAACCAATATGTCTAAGTGGTCACCTAGATTAGCAAGTTAACAACTAGCAAACTCACTGAAAAGTAGTAAAGGAATGTATTTTAAGGACACTGGTCAAAAATATAAGGATATTGGTTGACTTGTTGACCAAAAAACTTGAGAACAACCTTTAGACTAAAATAAAACATTAACACACTTAATAATTCATGGTGATATCAATTAAGAACTATCATAAATAATAAAAGAGACTTTATTCACAAAGAATCATGGATTAGTTTAGTGAAATTATATCCTAATTAGTCTAGTGTATCAACAAATTTTGATTCAATATCCTTATTTGGACATAATCTTTAAGTTTAGTTCTATAAATACCAAAAATGATGTTCAATTTATCATTTGTAGTGCAAACCTAAACATTCCTCAATAAGGGTTTAAACTCAAATTAATACAAATGCAAGATGTCGCATATTTATAAAACATAAACTAATAATTACCTCTTATTGTACATTACCTATGATATGATTTAAATGAAGATTCTTCTTGAATTTTCATTCCACTAGAAGCATCTCATCCTTTTAATAATTGGTTCTTTTGGAGAGTGTTTGATCATTCTTGCTCTCTTTAAGGACTAATTTTCCCACATTCTACATAAAAATTTTTAGGATATTTTTGGACGCAAGAAGGGGAGATTCTTCAAGATTAAAAAAATTGAAATTAATAATACCATCTTTACTACATACCGTTTGCTCTTTAAGAAGCCTACAAGACAAGTCAATCAACGTATCTTAATACCCAAATAAGCTTGGTTCTTTACTTAGACCCCTTCTTTCCAATTTATACTTTAAAGGGTTTGCTTAGTGTCCTTTAATTAATAAAACAAAATCTATCAAAATGTCCATATTTACCACAAAAATAACATCCTGTGTTGTATGACTGACGATGATGCATAAGTACACTACTTGGTATTCTATATGTGTGTGCATAATGAGGAATATTCTTTTGGATATTAAAGGTGTTGAATGCTTTCCTAGGGTAGCGAAATGTCATACAAAGGTAATATGTAAAATACCTACTATGAATGAAGGCATGACGTATGCATCTTTAAGTCTTAAAAGGGTATGAGTGGATTTGCATATTATCATAGGATTTACGCCTATTTTTCTTTAATAGTATTAGATTTTAAACCATAGACTAAAGCATGATGCTTTTTTAGAATTAATCTTAGTGGATTTGGTATATACATGCATATTTTTAAATGTAGATGCTCCATACTCATTTATCATATTTGGAAATGGTTCTTTACAACAAAAATATTTTCCTTTTACAAATTTGGTTCTAAAATTAGCTTCAATTTCATGGTTATATCATATTCCATTACTATCATTAGAATTATTTTGAGATCCTACCATGTTTTCTAGTTTTTCACTCTCTTTAATGAACTTTGATAATAAATCCTTTATAACATTGATCTCCTTTCTTAATGTCTCATTTTTATGTTTTTATGTGTCTAATGCGTGATTTCCATTAATGATCATTCTATGCAATTCACTTTTTATCTTTTTATTCTCATGCATCCAACTATTTTTGAACTTTCTAGAGTTTGGAAGATAATTTCTTCCTTTTTTTACTTATAATTCCTAAACTTTTTACTAATTCATCTTAATTCAAATTACTATTGTTATCACACGAGTTAGAGTTGGAAGTTACCGCATCACTATCCATATCATTAAAGTACATATGAGTTATCTCTTCTTTTAAATGTTCATTTTTTAATTCACTTATGTCATCCCAAGTTGAGACTTTAAGTACTTTCTTCTTGCTTCTCCTCTCCTTTTTATAGTTTAGTTTATACTTCTCTTTATCTCTGAGTAGAGGACATTGTGATTTCATATGGCTGAGTTTTTTGTATTAAAAATAAATAATATTATAAGATTTATGTTTTAAATCACTTTTATTTTCCTTGAAATCCTTTCTTTTAAAGAATTTTTTCTTCAAGAACTTCTTGAAATTTCTAGTGATTAAATCAATGTCTTCTTCATTGCTTTTATTGGTTGATGTCTCTTCCTCTTTGCTTGGTTCGTCCTTTGAAACTTTGAATGCTTAAATTAGAGAGAATAATTTAAGCATTTAAATCCTAACTTATATCCTAACTCCCTTCTTCTTTAACAAAGCCACCGCCTTCCTAAAAATCACAATATCCATTTATGTACTTCCAATCTTTAATATTTTGAACCCATCTCTTAACTCATCATCCTACCATCTTTTCTTTTTTTTTTTCACCATTTTAGTTTGCATATCATTGTTTTATCGTATTTTATGCAGTTACTATTAAACTTTTTAGTTTTTTGTTTTCTTCGCATACGGAGCTTTGTGTAAGAGTAACATTTATATTGAAAATAGTATTAATACCTTTAATTTAGTGAAAATGAGATAGTAACATGAATTTAATTACCATATCTTTGTTTTAGCTTTCGAATGTATAAAGATCTCACATTTTTATAAAATTAATAATACATTTATATTATATTGTATTATTGAATGGCATGTGGATATGTTATATTATGATAAAATAAATTAAAAATGAACATAGTTCTTGTAAAGTATTTTAAATTAATTATGTATTTTCTTCAATACAGTAAGTAACTTCTTAATTTTTTTCTCCTAAATTGCTTACCTCTAGGTGAGACGCAACAACATTATGATATTATAATTGCTTTCTGGGCACACATTGATGAATTAATTAATGGGTGTATAATAAGGATTTGGTGAACGATTCCATGGAATAATTGTTTTGAATCTTAATGTTAAATTCATTTAATAAATCAAATAAAAACATAACATAACAATATCTATTTTCCTTACCTTTAAAACTTTGATTAAGATTCGACAAATAAACGTGTTTAGATTAATAAAGTAATACAACAAATTAAATTTTATTCTAAATTTGTTTCCTTTTGTTTTACCATTTTGAATGAGTTTTATGTGAAATCCAATCGAATTTCACTAGATTCGAATGAAGTTGAACGTGCAAAAACGATGACCCTTGTACACCCATATTCATTGACTTTTTGAATTTACCTATTTATAACTTATAAGAACAGTCAATATATAGGCAACAAAAGGATTTAATCAAGTGGTTCCCATTCTTGGTAACCCTACGCAGGAGAATCTCTGACATTAGCCATAAAGTTGTGAAAGACGAGACATCCGCCTTAGGACTTTGATGTTGGCTATGGCCCACCAAAATCTTCCATCCATATCTACCCAATTCTATCCTTGTTCGTCCAATTTCGATCATACCGTTAGACTTTCCATAATATTACCGGATCGACTTCTCCCGACATTCCACAAAGGGATGTAACACTAGTGTCGCTTGTACTCTTTCGGCCAAGCCTTACGGCAACCAGCAAACCCAAGGTAACATTCTACAACGTTCCTGAATTAATTGAAACATCCAATTTCTTCGTATTTGCATAGCACAAGTCTTGAAAACTAATAAGTAAAATAATATAACTCTTTATAATTAATATTTAAATCTCTCTTGAAAAATAAAATATGTTATAATTCCTGACAAACAACTCTTCCTAAACTTCAATATTGGGCCACGTAAATAAATAGGAACAAATAATTACTTCAACACATATAAAATTTTGGTGGAATATTTACTATTTTTGACATAAATATTTTAAATGAGGGAGAACTTTTATTCAAAATAAATATAGCACATCTCTGTCATAACATATGTATATATTTAAAAAAAGGATAAAAGGTCCCATAAGCCCGTAACTTACAAATATCCATACATAAAATGGATAAAGGTCCCATAGGCTTGTAACAAAGGACCAAATCGAAGCAATCACGTAATAGTACTACTATATATGATTGTCCTAGTCACTAAGAAGTCGTATATTCCATTTCCGACATAAAACTTCCTGTTACCTAACTTACTCTTTTTAAGGATCCCAGAGGGAATCATTGTGCGTACTATAGTTCCACTCATTCTCTTCGCTATCACCGGAGAAAATCATTGCCTCCTCATCCAATATCGACGTCCCTGCTGCCATTTGCATCCACATCTTTGGTGAATCCAATGGTGATTCGTTAATGGCCTGAATTTGGCTTGCGGATAGCCGAACTGTTACTGGAGGACTACCAGTAGAGTTGCCTAAGCCACGGCCTTCAGAGACACCAGTCGCCGGAGGGTAAAGGCGCATGGCAGCCTCATGAGCCGCCATGCGAATGTCTTCGGCATTTGAGCTCACAGGCTTTGGGAGCCTGTCGACAGATTCCGGGAAGTTGAGTCGTGCTTCGTGGCCTCTAAAATGCAACGCTGCAACGTCGTAAGCTGTGGCTGCCATTTCTGGAGTCTCGAAGCTCCCTAACCAAATTCTGGTTTTTGTTCCTGGTTCACGTATCTCTGACACCCATTTTCCCCATTTTCTCTTCCTCACTCCTCTGTAGGTTGAAGACAAACCTCCACTGCTACTGCTAGTTTTCGTTTCCATAGATATACCAAACTAAGCACTATAGGTTGATATTCTCATAGGTTTTTTTTTTTTATCGCATAATTAGTGTTGTAGGTAAGAGCTAGTGTTATCCAGTTATACATATATATAGATGTACTCGGAGGAAATTTAAGTTGGTGAAGTGAGCTTCCAAGTAGTTGCCTTGTCCCAACAAAGATATACGTCTTGGTGTGTGCATATCTGACCATTTTGTCATTAATTAAAAATCTGGGAGTTTTTAAGGAATTTTATGGTTATCGTATGAGATGATGGAAAGTGTTATCTGAATCCTAAATATTCAACGGGAGAGTTCGTGGGGGAATATTTAATCTAATTCATGTTTAATAAGAGACTAAAAAGTGTAATGAAACAGACACTATTGTTCCTGTTGCATAACGCGGTTTGAGAGCTCTAGGTGGAGGACATTATTAGGACCCCACAGATCCGCATATACATCTACTTCCGTGAAGGATATTTTTCTGTTTATTATTATATCGTGTAGTGTGTTTTTGAGATCGGTCGAGATATAAAGTTAGCGGCTACTTTGGGTTTGATTGGCTTTTGATCGATCCATCATCACCTCCTGTGGAGTAACAAGAGGATTATAACAGACAAAGTTATAGAACTGTTGATAGCTACCAGCTGATTTGATTAATAAATTGTATTAATTAATTATTGAAGATGTTCGATAAAATTAGTTGTTTAGTATTAATTATTTATGTGTAAAATTACTTATGAGTACATAATTTTTAAAAAAATTATAAGGATATAAATATTATATATTTTAGTATTTCAATTAAATATTATGTATCTATCTCCAAAAATTAATTCCAACCCTTACATGGATGACTGAAGTAGGACATTGATCGATATTTAGCATCTATTACCTTAGTTCATGTCTAAATCCTAATTCGAATGTAATACGTTTGATTTAATAATTAAATATATGTAAAAATATTAATTTTAAATAAATAAAATAATTTATTTAATAAATAAAATAATTTTTATTAATAAATATTACGTAAAAAATTAAAATAAATTTATTTAGTTAAAAATAATTTATTTTTAAATTTTATTTAATATATAATTATAATTAGTGGTGAATATTAACAATTAAGTAAAAATTTGTTTTATTAAAAATAGAACTTAAAAACAATAAAAAGAAACTAGCAAAAAATAGAAATGTATAGTGTTTAAAAGAGTATAGTTGACTTTTAACAGTAAAAATTTTAACTCACTGATAAAAACGCTCCTATACAGGTTAGTTTATCGTCAATCAGCCATTGAAAAAGTTATTTTCTGAATAACTTTTGTAGTTGTTTGAAGAGTCGAACAGTTGATTGATGACAACAAATCAACTAAAAAAATAGTTGATTGGTTGTCTATCAATCGAGACCTATGACTTAAACAGAAATTAACGAAGGAACAAGTGTTATTCTTGAACTATTAGAGTTTCCAAATACTTAAAATCATAGAAAAATGATAACCCAATTTTTTATTTAATGGACTTAGTGGTAATTTTATTTCAACATTTAATTTAGAGAGACTGAAAAGAGAAACTAACCTCATTTTTATTCTGTAATAATGAGTAATTAGAATTATAAAATTTAATAAAATAATAAAAAATTATAGATGATTTGAAGCCTTACAAAGAGCTTTAGGATAATCAAATACATACATGTCCATATCATTGACATGTGCGATAATGGTTGAAATCCGATGGGCTGATGAGGGCATCCAACGGCAAAAAACTGATCTGAGTAACTAACAAATAGCAAGTAAGGGTATTGAAAAGGCTAGCGGTAGCGGCAGTATCATTTTGTTTACAATTGATGAAGTTTTCTTTATTGTCAACATCAGTGCCATTTCTTTTTCTTTTTCTTTTTTCCTTTGAATAGGTTATTAACTCGTAGCAAGTCCCAAAATGTACAGAGATATTCACACTCGAAAGTTTTTCATCGCCATGAAGTTTTCACTTCAACCTTCGATCAGCAAGGGGGTTATATTTTTTATTTATATCGTTCCACATGTCTCTCTTCGTCAGTCGTATACCTGAACCTCAGTACAAAAGATACCAAGGGCTGTCCTATACAGTACAAAAAACGGTCCCATCACCGACCGGTTGGTGAACGTTTATAATCTGTGCAGAAATTTTTTTTTTTTTAAAAACTTTTGACTGGCTCGGACTAAAGTGGAAACGTCTCATTCACGAATTGAATGGTTCATGTACTCCTACTTCCCCTTAGTTTTGTTGCGGAAGTGTACACATTTTATATGAAACTTTCCACTAATGCCAAGCCAAGTCAGCTAGAAATTAGACACATGTATTCTCTATAACTCTGCAAAAACAATGAAAAGGATGTAATTGATGGCCTATGAAATTGAAAACAGCTGGATCATTCTCAGCATCCACAATCTCAGATTTTAACTCAATATTATTAATTAAGCCTTAAAATCAGTAAGAAACCTTTTAATCAAAGTCAGCAATCGTTCTTCAATCACAATACATTGATTACAACTTTCTCTTTCGGTTTCTTTTTATTTTCTTCTTTAAGGTCATGCTATTTTAATAGGATACAATTATAAGTCGAATCGCTGGGAGGATTGAGCTAGAAACTCATTGGCTGCAATACCGTGATTATTTTGTAGATTTTTGCTCATTTCTGAGCTATGCCTTCCGCCCCGGTCGACGAGACCTTACCTAATCTCATTTTTCTTGAATTTTCTTTTAGATACTTAAGGACCCATTTAGTTCTTTTTCTTTTTTTTTTATGTTGTATTTTTAGTTTATTTTTTCCTTTTAAATAAAAACAAAATTCTGTTTAATTATTAATGTCAATTTAATTATATTTTTGTCACTGATAATAATTATATGTTGAATAAAACTTAAATAAAAGGATACCTTGACTAGAGGATTACGGGGATTACGGGAATAATAGAAAACCAATGACAATATTATAGAGCATATCTCCATGAGAGTTCTAAGATACAAAAAGAAAATTGACAACTAAGATCCTATGCATGCTAACTAAGACATAAGCCCTTTTTTCTTAACGGGTGTAAACTCTCAAGGCTTGCCTCTTAGGGATCTCCTTCTTGTATAACTCAAAACTCAAACAAGATCATAGATCCGATACTTTTTGATGTATAAGATCCTTATAGAAAGGCAAGTACAGAACATACTTATATCTCGGTGTGACAAAAGTAAACTGACTAAAGACTCAAGCTTTCAGGAGAGAGAGATATTTAGAGAGTAGTTATAGGGAACACACAATTGTTATTGATAGTAATTTCTTAGATACAATCAAGCTTTCTTGCTTCGATCTAATCATTCAAGCTTGGTTACAATAGAAGAATCCCTTGCTTATATAGGCAAAGGATGTTACAAAAGACAGAAGTGACTAGATAAGATCAAAGTCAAGTCATACAAAACAGATAAGAACAAAATTACATCACCTATTCTAGATAAGAACAACGTTACATCAATTATAGATAAGAATGATGTCTCATTGTATAGTAAATGGATAAGAACAATATCGCATCATAAAAACATCTAAACAAAAAGACAAACAATATTAAATAAAGAGACCCATAATAGTATATGGAATCTTATTCATCATCCCTGTTGGATAGGTTCTTGCTATGATTGGATGGGAAAGTTTCTCCACTTGTATTTATAGTAACATTGCACAATTTTTTAAAAAATTATTGAGCTCCTCTTTATCAATGACAGAAATATTATCATTAGGATCTTGGATATCTTGGAAACAGGAGGTTGGAATCTGGGATGGTCCTATAGTGTCTAGGCTAGAAGTTGAAGACGATTCAACAACGTCAAAGTCCAAATCTATTAGACTATCTAGGATCTCAAAAGTCTGGCATTTTGGGTTCACTAGGAACAAATTCTCTTAGATAGGGTCTAATAGAGGTAGAGATAGCTAGGGGTGTATATTTAGGAAAATGGTTTATGTCTTTAAGAAAATCCTGAAGGTTTTTAAGGACTTTTGCATTGTACCTTGGCCAATAAAGCGAGGTGTGCTAGAAGAAAACCTAATTTTCATAGTAGATTACCCTAGTACGGTATGGTAGATGGAGAATAAAGAAGTATTGGGCGGATTGCTTTTCTAATGGAGCCTCTCATAACCCATACTGTTCAATGACTTATGAGAATTGCGACCTCCATCACACCAATGGTTGATACCATTTAAGGAAAGTTAATAAGAGAGAAACTTTCATTGTCTTTATCACACAAATGTTGATAGACTTGTAAGGGAGGAAGGGTTATAGTACATGCAAAAAGAGTAGAGAGTGCTCATAGATAACATAGCACATTTCTCATAGTGGTCTATTAATAAAGAATACATTGAGGTATGGTGCTTAGAAATTGAACAAGGTAGCTTTGTTTGGTTGAGAAATATGTGGAAATAATAATACAAGCTTAATCGGATAAGAGAGGCTATCTCATCGACAGTAGTGGGGGTGCTTGTAATAGGAGGGAAGAACTTCTTTGTCCTTGCAGTGGTAGGCAGGTCATCCATTGAGAGAAGGGGAGGAATGTTTCTGGAAGAGGTGAGAAGGCTAATATGCTTTTAGGGCCGAGAGAGGAAATCATCTAAGATGTTCTAGTGGCTTTTGATGTGGTGGGTTATGAATTTATAGCGAGAGAATCAATTTTTCCAATAAAGCAGTTGGCTTTTTAGTAGAGTTTTTTTTGTTTGGATCTAGTATCTTAGGAAAGGACATATTGTTTATTTCTACTATAAAGAGATAAAGGCTGAGGTAAAAATTGAACTTTTCTATACCTCTTTTAAATGCTAGAATCTCTTTGTAGAAAGGACATATTGTTTATTTCTACTATAAAGAGATAAGGGCTGAGGTAAAAATTGAACTTTTCTATACCTTTTAAATGTTAGAATTTCTTTGTAGATTGCGTGATAATGTCTTTCTGATTATTTAAATTTTTAGCTAGCATGTTGACAGTAGAAGCTTTTCCCATTGATTTCTTTTATTAAAATTGTTCCCCAGAAATCTTCACCAGCATCCGTTTGTAAGATTCGTTTTCTTTTATCAGGATTTTTTAGTAGAGGTCGATGCTGACTGATCTTCTTTAATTGTTAGACCGCCGTTGTCTAATCTAGATCCCATAGTGGTGGCTTTTTCTTTAATAGTTTTGATAGTTGGCTGACATGTTTTGCCACGTGAGGGATAAATTCCCTAATATAATTGATGATTCCTAGAAACTGTTAGATCTACTTAAGAGTGAGATTCGTATATGGGAAGTTTAGTAGTTCACCAACTATATGTGGGCTAGGCTGGTAGAAACCATCATGGAATTTCATACCTAAGAAGTCAATATGAGCTGAACCAATTTGGTTTTTATAGGCCAAAAGCATGATCCTATGTTTCTTTATGAGATGTAAAAATTGCAGCAGTAGGGTTTGATGCTCTTGCTATGTCTAAGAGTAAAGTAGAATGTCATCAATGTAAACTAGAGCATTAGATAAGATACTGTCATAGATTTTGTTCATGACTCTTTGAAACAATGATGTGGTGAAATTTAGCTCGAATGACATGATTGTCCATTGGTACTGGGTATTAGGAATGTAGAATGTTGTCTTATACCGATCCTTTAGGTCAATACCCAATTGCCAAAATTCAACTTTTAAGTCAAACTTTGAAAATAGTTTGGTTTCTTTTAGAAATAACACTTGCGTATTGATCTTGGCTAGAGGAAACTTGTCATCTTGTAGAAAAAAATTTAGAGACTTGTAATGGATAACTAACCTATTTTTTCTCTAGTCTTTTCTGCTCTTTTTTCCACATAAAATGCTTGGCATGCCCAATCTGATTTGGATGGCTCGATCAATCCTTATCTTAGAAGTATAACACATTCTTCTTTTGCCATCTTTAAGTCATTTGGATTCATTCCCTGATGTGTGGCTTTTGTCGAATTGATGTCCTGATTTTTCTTGAATGGTAATTGGACATAAAAGTCTGAATTTGGCCATAATGGATTGAACTGGTCATAACTTTTCAGAAATACTGTGAAAGTTTATCTTTAATATCCTCGTATCCAGAAGGAACATCTAATAGTTCTAACATATTGTGATCTTCAGTGTACTCCCAAAAATCTTGTTTGTAACGAATCACTTTTGGCATAATCCGCAACTTTTTTGTTTGACAATAAACATTCATCCCAATAAGTATTTCAGGACTAGGAAGATTGCTTTATAATATCTTTGTCCAAACAATACAGCTCGAGAAGAACTTGATTCGAATCCTTCTTTTCATGATAAGATCTATCTTGAAGGATTTGCCATCAGCCGCAATACGGGGATAACATGAGAACAAAGACAATATTATAAAACATACCTCTATAAGAGTTTTAAGATATAGAAAAAAACTGACAACTAAGACCCCAAGTATGCTAGCTGACATATAAGCCCTTTCTCTTCAATGAGTTTAAACTCTCAGGCCTGCCTCTTAGGGATCTAAGTTAACCAATCTTCCTCATATAGCTCATAACTTAAAAACAGGATCATAAGTCCGATAAATTCTGATGCACAGCATCCTTATAGAAAAGCAAGTGTAGAACATACTTGTATCTTTGTATGGCAGAAGTAAACTTACTGCGGACTCAAGCTTTCAGTGGAGAGATTTAGAAAGAGGCATAGGAAAACACACAATTGTTATTGATAATAATTTCTTGGATACAATCAAGCTTTCTTACTTTGATCTAATCAAGCTTGGTTATAATAGAAGAATCCCTTGCTATTTTTATTTTATTTAAATAAATAATTTAAAAATTATATTTTTATTTAAAAATTAATATTTATTTTAAATATATTTTAATTATTAAATCAAATTTTAATTGAAATTTTATATATTTTAAAGATATTTTAAATTTAATTATATTTTTAATAATTATTCATTAAATTTATTTAACTTAATTACAAAAATTTAATTAAATTATTAAGAAAAATTAAATTATTCATAATTCATATTAATAATTAATTTTATTTAATTAAATATATTATTAATTAAATTATTTATAGTTTTTATTAATAATTAATATATTAAATAATTAAATAACATATATTTAGTTGACATTAATTCAGATTGTGAAAAAAAAAACAAAAAACAAAAGTAACCTTTTATGATTTTCATAATTTGTAAAAATTGGAAAAAACCTAAAACCACAAACAAAAATAAAAAAACTCAAACAAACATATATTTTGAATTTGAAAATAAAAACAGAAAATAAAATATAAAATATAAACAAGCAGACTAAGTTTTAGATCTTATAGACCCTAAACGATTAATATATACATAGGGCTACTAATCATTTAAATGATGTTCATAAACTAATTAAAAATAATATTAAAATATAAAAGTTAAGAAATGACTTGCTAGTCCATTAATTAAATTTAAATATTAAAATAATTGAAAAGTTATATTTTTATAAAGTTTTTATTTTCTAACTGCTAACTGCATATGACCCTCACAGTTTTCTTATTGTCTTACAATTTTATGACTTGTATTTCCTTGATTAGTGGTTATATTTGACAACACTCCTAGTTATAGGGTGTTTGGAATATAATGAATTGAATTGAATTCATTAATTTTATATAATTAAATTCAATTTATGCATTTGGAATATTAAAAAAGAGATGACTTGAATTCAACCACGTAATTGAATTTTATTTTTTTTAATAAATTCAATTCACATATCAAATGGTGCGATTTGGTGTGTGAATTGAAGAGTCAATTCTTCTCAAAATATTAAAAATTCTTTTTCCAAATATACACATCATAAATATATACATTACTATAAAGCACACGCACATTAATTACATACTATTTTTAGTTAAGGATCAAAAAGTTATATAAAGTAATTGAATTTGTTTTTATTGTGTTCCAAACAATGTAATTTAATTCAATTATAATATTTATAGATTTATTCCAAACAGTGTAAATCGAATTTAATTTAATCTCACGAATGTAATTGAATCCAATTCGTTAATAAATCCAATTTGAAAGTTTTCAAACAACCTGATGTATTATTCCTTTTCATGATATTTATTTATTTTTCTTTAAAATGAACCATAAATTTATTTATTCCTTTCTCTTTCAGAATAAAGATTTATCTCCTTTATAGAGATACTCATTTTAAAAATATATTTATTATTTAAAATATATAAATATAATGTAATAATAGAAATTCAAAAAAATAATTTTTGCTAACCTTTTGTCCCATTATTTGATGGATCTTTTTTATATAATTAATTGGGGCAATTATTCATATGAATTCAATCCTATGGGTGATATTCACTCACATGGAAATGTATGTTAAATTATGACAAATATTTAACAAAAAATATCTTTTCAAAATTGTTAGTATCATAATAAAATTTTATGTTATTTAAAAAAAAACAATAATATAGCTGAATGAGAAATCGTATAAAAAGTTTGTCTTTTCGTCTATCTCTTGCTCATTTAATATTAAATTCATTACTCGATTATAAAGACAGACACAATCATGTAACTAATGGACCATATCTCACCATATAAATCACATTTTCGATCATAATTGTTGACGTTTTTTTAATAATCGAAGTTCCAAAAGTTATATTAGATTGGTCTGACGTAATAGAGAAAAAAGGGGAACAAATTACTATATTAATTAGTTATGAAGTTCTTTAATAAAATATCGGAAACTTATACAAGATTTCTCTCTGAACAAATTATCGATCTGATTTAATTCTAGTCTCTATTAAATCGCCTAATTCTCGTTAGTCCAAATTAATCATTTTTATTTGATTCACTTTCTCAGTTTATTATCGAATTATGCAATAGTAGAATCAAACCACAACAATATCCAATAAACAATTAAGCATTCAGATTCTCATTAATTCAAGAATAAAATTTCGAAATCATCAACTGTTCAATCCAATTCTATACAGTAATAAAACTGAAAAGAATAGGAAATACAACCTAAAATGGATGATGGGAGGCAGCGATGTTGTGAAACCTCTTAATCCAGGAAGTACTTCGAGTCAGCTTCTTCTTCTCTTCTCTCTTCCTTCTTCTCTTCCTCTATCTCTCGATGATCTCTCTCTAGGGTTTCTCAAGGTGGTTGATTCAAAAAGCTCTTTTCTCTGCCTCTTTTTGTTCTTTTTATACCTCTTATGTTTTGGTTAATCCTAGGGTTTTTTTTGGGATCTGAAAGGTCCAAAAAATCCCTCAAAACTTGATGTTCGTGAGTGTCTGCACGTCTGCCCAACATAGGCCACGATCGTGGCTCACATCTGAGTAAGATCGTGGGTCAAATCTGAAGGTTTTGTTATGATTAAGGCTTGACATAGTAGGATCATGGGTCGTTGTTTCAGCTCAAATGTCTCCGAAACTCCTCCGTTCTTCGATGTTGACCCTGAAATACTAGCAAACACATCAAGGTACCTCAAAAATGTAATATTTAAGCTCAAAGACTTATACTAACCCATAAAACACTTAAACATAAATAACTAACAAACTAATACAATTATAAACTAAACACATACTAAATGATTGAATTAACAGCTAAACACATATCAAATTATGCCTAAAACACGATGCAATTTACACTTCTCAACATCCCCACACATAAATGTTTGCTTGTCCTCAAGTAAAAAAAAAAGAACAACAAACAACACAAAATCACAAAGAACACAATGCAATAATGAGACAATGGCTTCAACTTCATGAAACAAGTTTAATTCTAAACACATTCATTCAAGTTATTCCAAATCATTAACATGCAAAATCCACATCTAGGAGCTCTGGACTAAATATACATATTAATTAAAACCTAAATGTCAAGTTATTCACCCTTTTCAATTGTACACATACATTGATAATTATTTGGTCATTCAAATTTTGTAACTACTCCTAAGTACATTTTCAGGAAAAGTTAAGCTCCTTACAAGTTCGGTAGGTTTTATTAAAAACCAATTTTATTACTTTTTTGTTGATAGGAACTTACTCTTTTACATGGAGACAAACATTAGTGATGAATGTTGATTTGGTTACTCCACTAAGTAACGTTTTTATTAAGTTGCTTGATTGTAATGTCATCATAGCCTTTTGATGCGAAGGCACACATTTATGATGCATGTCGATTTGGTTACTCAGCTACATCACGTTCTCAAATGGCTACTAGCTCTATTCATAACTCGAGGGCCAGCAGAATAGTTATTTATTTAAAATTTACAAACATATACATACATACATATATATATATATAATTTTTTAATGCCTATCTTGTTGTTTTAGCCACTCGTTTTTAAGAAAAAAAGTATCAAAGTTAGTTAGTTAAAAGACCTAAAATTATGAATGCATGTGACAACTTATAGGATTATAAACTAACATTAAATCCTAATTAACTTGCATATTTAGCCGAAGAATCCAAATCACTAATTTCGCAAGCTAACAACTCTTCGCAACCTAATAGATTATGTTTAAAATTAAATCAATTTCATTCCATCTAAGCCATCGACACATTCACGCAATTCATAATATGCAACATAACAAACTATCATATAATATGCAAAATTTACACTAAAAGCAAAACACACAACCCTCCCCACACTTAAACAGCACATTGTCCTTAATATGAGAAAGAGACAAACAAACACACATGGAAGGGAAAAATAATAAAATAAAATAAAACAAAAACAAAAATAAAGACTAAATTTAAAAGAAAAGGGTTAGAAACAATACCTCACGGTGATGGAGGAGATGATGGTGAGGGATTGAGAACAAATTTGTTAGATGCTTGAGATTGTTATCTTATCTTGGAATTTCTTAAAGAGAGTGAGAGAATTAGTGATCCCAGATCAATTCAAATTACTAAAGTTTTATTTAAAACAACTCTAACTAAACCTAACAATTTCCATTAAACTAATGAATATGCTAATTTATAGTCATTAGCTTGACCTTACATTTATGGAGGCATCTTAATTGTTCAAACAAAAGGAAATCACTTCCTTGTCCTTGGGAATCACTCATATGAGATATAGTTTGCAACAATTCCCATTGACCTTAAAAGTTTCCTTGTTAACATTTTCTAGTTTGAGGGCTCCATGATCGAAAACTTGAATAATAGTAAAAGGTCCACTACATCGAGATTTTAAATTCCCTAGAAATAATTTCAACCTTAAGTTATATAGTAGAACTACGTCTCCTACTTTAAATTTCTTTTGTTTAAGACGGGAATCATGTCATTTCTTTACCTTTTCCTTGTAGAGTTTGGCATTTTTTTCCAGTTGCAGAAGTCACTTTTTGCCTACTTGCTTCTAATGAAAATTTAATGATTTTATAGCCCAGTACGCCCGATGTTCTGGTTCGTCCGACAAATGACAAGCTTTTCTATAGACAAGCCTATAAGGAGTTGTTTCGATAGGTGTTTTGAAAGCAGTCCTATAAGCCCAGAAGATATTGTCTAACTTTATTGCCTAATCCTTCCTAGAGTTGTTCACCGTCTTTTTGAAAATTCGTTTCGACTCTCGATTGACAACTTCCACTTGACCACTAGTCTGTGGATGGTAAGGTGTAGCAACACAGTTGTACACTCCATATCTTTTTAAGAGGGCATCAAAAGATCTGTTGCAGGAATGTGTACCACCATCACTTATTATCATACGTGGCACTCCAAACTAATTGAATAACTGTTTAATAAACTTTTGCATCGCCTTTCCATCATTGGATGGAGATGCCACTACTTCATCCCAACACGAGACATAATTTTAATCCACCCCCACTAAAATATACATGTTTCCCATTGAAGATGGAAAAGGACCATAAAGTCGATGCCCCATACATCGAAGACTTCCACTTCTAAAATATTGGATAAAGGCATCTCATCTCTTTTGGAGATATTACCTATTCTCTAGCATCGATCACATTGTGCTATGAAAGTTTGAGAATCCTTAAACAAATATGGCCAATAAAATCCACTCTCGAGTATCTGAGTTGCCGTTTTGTTAGCTCCATAATGTCCAACATATTGACCTTCATGGCATTGCTTTAAGATGTCTAACATTTCCTCCTCTGGAACATATCATTGCATTAACCCGTTAGTGCGTGTTCTACATAAAATTGACTCATCCCATAGATATTGGTTACAATCATATAGGAATCTCTTTCTTTGTTGTAAGATAAGTCATAAGGAAGTTTACCACTGTCAACATAATTCGTGATCTCAACAAGCCATGGTGTAGCCAAACTTTCGAGTAGCATTAGGGTTTCATTAGAGAAAGTTTAATTAATATCTTTGCTTGGCTTGCATTCCCTTCCTTCCAGTCTTTATAAGTGGTCTGCAACCACATTTTTTGATCCTTTTTAATGTCTCACTTCTATATCAAATTCCTGTAAAAGTAACACCCATCGAACGAGCCTTGGTTTTACATCCTTTTTGTCGAAAAGGTATTTTAACACCGCGTGATCAGTGAATACGATTACCTTTGTTCCCAAAAGGTATAGTCAAAATTTATCACATGCGTACACTACTGTGAGTGATTCCTTCTATACGGTGGTGTAATTAAACTAAGGTCCTGCAAGGGTCTTGGTGGTATAGTAGATCGCATGCAATCTTTTATCTTTTCTTTAGCCCAATACACAACCTATAGCTTGGTCTCTTGCATCATACATAACCTCAAATGGAACGGTCCAATCTGGTGGTGATAGAATTGGTGATGATATTAATGCCTCCTTTAGTTGGTTGAAGGTAGATATACACTTGTCATTAAACAGAAAGGTCACATCCTTGACCAATAGGTTTGTCAAAGGTCTTGCAATTTGTGAGAAGTCTTTGATAAATTGACGATAAAATCCTTCATGACCTAAGAATCCTCGCACACCTTTTACATTGCTTGGCGGTGGAAGTTTCTCTATAACTTCTATTTTTGCTCTGTCGACTTCAAATCTTTGGTGTGAGATTTTATGCCCTAGCACTATCTCCTCTTGCACCATAAAATGACATTTCTCCCAATTCAGTACTAAGTGTGACTCTTCACATCTTTGAAGAACTCTGTCCAAATTGATTAAACACATTTTGAAAGAGTCTCCAAAAATTGAAAAATCATCCATGAATATCTCCATTATATCTTTGATAATATCAGCGAAGATAGACATCATACATATTTGAAATGTAGCTGGGGCATTGTATAGTCCGAAACGCATCTATCTGTACGTGAAGTTACCATAATGGCAGGTGAATATGGTATTTTCTTGATCATTAACATAGATGAAGATCTGATTGTATCCCAAATATCCATCTAAGAAGTAATAAAACAAATAACAGCTACTCTTTCTATCATCTGGTCTATGAACGGGAGAGGAAAATGATCTTTCTTAGTCACCGAGTTAAGTTTGCGATAATCTATGCACATTCTTCATCTTATGATCGTTCTTGTTGAAATTACTTCTCTACTCTCATTTTCTATTACCATCAGTCTACCCTTTTTAGATACACATTGTACTGGACTGACCCATTCACTATCAGAGATGGGATAAATTATCCCTGTGTCTAAAAGTTTGATTATTTCCTTTTTGACCACCTCCTTCATGCTAGGGTTCAATCTTCGTTGATGCTGCCTCACCGTTCTACATCCTTCCTCGAGGTTTATTCGGTGCATGCAAACATTTGGGCTTATACCTCTAATATAAGAAATTTGCCATCCGATTACTTTCATTTGCTTTCTCACAATTACTACCACCTTACTTTCTTGTTTCTCATTCATTGATTGGAGATGATTATTGGTAATGTTTGACCCTTACCTAGAAAGGTATATCTGAGATGTGTAGTTAAAGGTTTAAGTTTTAATGTGGGTGGTTTTTTTATGGATGGTGGTATGGGTGTTTTAATTTGGATTAATTTATCTTGATGTGTTTGAACATCTGATTCCTCCATCTCATCATCTCCTTTAGACTCAAGTTTCTCATATCCTTTATTTGTCTCTATTGCTACCGATTGTACTTCTGTGATGCAACTCTCAAATTGTTATTGCAAATTTGATCTATAATTGCAACCCTCAGACATGCACTGCTTACTGTTGGGTTCTTTAAAGCCTTATTCATATATTGAATTCCATATGATCTTCGCCTATTTGAAGTGTTAGTTTTCTTTCATGAACATCAATTACGGCTTTCCTTGTATTCATAAATGGTCGACCAAGGATCAGTAGATAGTTCTTATCTTCTTCAAAATCGAGAACCGTAAAATTTACATGAATAATAAACTTTGTTAACTTGCATAAGAACATATTTTACTATTCCAAATGATTTTTTAATAAATTGATCAGCCAATTGAATTAACATCGAAGTTGGCTTGCTCCTTGAACATTGATAAAGGCATAAGATTAATACTTGCTCCTACGTCGCACAAGCACTTGTAAATTCAAATTCACCAACCACGCAGAGTATTATGAAACTCCCTAGATCCTTTAATTTAGATGGCATTTGGCTGGTGACTATGACACTGTAGGTGCCAGTTAGAGCTACCGTCTGATTATCTTCCCAAGTATGATTTTTGATAATATGTCCTTAAAAATTTTGCATATTTAGGCATGTGTTCCAAAGCCTCTACAAATGAGAGATTTATCTATAACGTCTTTAATTTCTCAACGAATTTTGCAAATTGCACATC
>JANZXR010000003.1:20459070-20481773 GCA_027575705.1 Erythroxylum echinodendron
TGTTCCAAAGCCTCTACAAATGAGAGATTTATCTATAACGTCTTTAATTTCTCAACGAATTTTGCAAATTGCACATCCAGCTTCTTCTTTTGTAATCGTTGAGGAAAAGGAATCTTGGGTTGATACGGTAGAGGAGTGATACAAGGAGGGTATTCACTCATATTCAGTTCTTTCTCCTTTTCTTGATCTTTCTCAACAGGAGGGAAGGGGCCCTCTATTATCCTTGTGGGTGGTTCAAGTTCCTTTCCACTTCGAAGTGTAGTAGCCTTTAGTTGCTCCCTCAGTTTTGTTCCCAAAGTGCTAGGAAGAATTCCCATATGTCGTGTAAAAAAAGTGTTTGACCATTAGTTTATTTGGACCTCTGTATTGTGGATTGAAGAGGTAGAGTTCTTTTTTACTTGTTCGAATATGCCTTCTAAACTATTTTGTGCATCATCTAGGTCGCAAGCTTGTCTAAAATTTTGTCCAGTTTTCATTCCATTGAACTCAGTTTATCTTGCTAGAAACTTGGTGGTCCTTGAGGTCTGAACTGTCCTCCAACATTGTTCATCCAAGAGAAGTTAGGGAGATTCTTCCATTTAGGGACGTATATGTTGAATAGGGATTGTTTTCACCTCCTTGTCCATATTGAGCTCCCATATAACTAACTTTCTCTGGATCGTTATCCTTCATCAAGAAGCAATCCATCATATCATGATACATTTGTCCAGAGAGTTCACACTTTAGTTACACAGCTCTTACCAAAGTTGAGGACAAAGCCTTTATGTTGTTGAGGTTTCAAGTTAAGTTCTCAATTTTCGCTTGCATCTTCGTCATTTAGTCAATAGCTACCACTCCTTTTTATTCTCAGAAGGTAGTGGGTTGTCTACTCCACTCGTTTTTCTATAGGTAGCTATTACTGACCATCTGCTCTATTAGCTTTTCTGCTTCATCTATCATCTTTCTCATCAGTAATCCTCCTGAAGCTGCATCAATCGTGCCTCTCATATGTGGGGTTACTCCATTATAGAATATTTGCAACAAGAACTCCTTAGGTAAGTTATAGTGTGAGCATTTTCATTACAAGTCCTTGTATCGTTCCCACGCTTCACAGATTAATTCCCCATCACTTTGCTAGAAGTTGGTAATCTCCTTGATAATCTTCGTGGTTTTGGCAAGGGGAAAATAATTGTCTAAAAGGGCACGAACTAGTTGATCTCAAGTGGTGAAATTGGCTGGGATGAGGGAGTGGTACCAACCTTTGCTCTATCTCTTAGGGTAAAAAGGGAAAAACCTAATTCTTACCACATCCTTCGACATTTGATGGTACTGAAAGGTATCACAGATTTTAAGGAAATTTACTATATGTGCATTGGGATCTTCATTTGTTTGTCCATAGAATTGCACATTCTGTTGAAGCATATTTAGGAGGGCTGGTTAATTTCAAAAGAGGCTGCTTGTATGGGTGGCCTAACTACTCCTTGGTTAGCTGTACTAAACCCAGGTCTCATGAAATCCATAAAGGTTTTTTTATTGACATCTTTGGTTCACTTCGTGATCCAAATCTTGCTGAAATTCCTCAGCTATTGTTGCTTGATATGAATGGATTTTGCTATATTTTTTATATGTTTTAAATTCATTCTTATTTTTGTGTTTAATTGTTCAATTTGTGTTCCTATTGATTTTACGTGTAGATTTAATGACGGAATACATATACAAAGTTAAAGCATGAAACGATACCAAAGTGGAAGCAAAACAGGCAATAGAAGGTTGTTTCACGTGAACAAACCCATGCATAGCATGAGTTAACTCAAAGCATTCCCTTAGTTAAATGACGTAGACGCATAAACATATACGTTTTGCTTCACTGCTGATGCTTATGAAACGCAGACATTGAATATAAGGGAGGCTTTTGAAATAGTGAAACACACAATAACAGAGGGGGAGGGGGCGTGAATAGGAGAGTGGACCATCAACCACAAAGTTAAATTGTCACATCACCAAATAGTACAGGAGGCTTGCAACAGAAACAAAGGAAGAGGGGTGAGTAGTGCGAAATAGAGAAGAGTGGAGGTGAATAGTAGGTGATCCAAGATATTAATTTGTCAAATCAATGAATAGTGAGAGAAGAAAGCATTAATATGAGAAGAGAAGAAAAAAGCTGCAGCAATGAATAGCCGTAGGGGTTTCGGCTAGGGTTACAACGTAAGGGGTTGAAGCATTTTCTTGGGAGACCTATGGAAGGATAAACATCTCGAAGCCGGTTTGGAAGTAACATCGATGTCGACGACTCAGGTTAAGTGTATTTTCCTATTTTTGTTGTTTCTTTCTCTCATTAGAAATTGATGTTATTCTATGCTAATTGATTTGGGTTTTGTATATGAATAATCGATTTTTCGTTATTGTTCAGTTATTTGTGTATGAACCTATTGGGTATTATGAAAGGATGATTTTAATGTGTTCATTGAATCGTTTAATTGCATACCCATTGTTAGAATTTCGATATAATCTGTAATTGTTATGTTGAAATTCATGTGTAGCGACTAATGGTTTATAATCATTAGGGATAACATGACCTAGGTTAAATGATGCATCGTATGTGATTGTTGCCTTGATTAATCAGTTTTCCCAGTTCGTAATGCTACTACCTAATTAAATCTAGAGATCGTATCCCAAGTTAATTGGTGGTTAGGTTTAATTAATGATCGTATCTTGATTAAACAAAACCTAAGGAAAAACTTGAGTTAATTATTAACCCATGATTAATAGTTGCTAAGAGAGATTTGAGAACATCAAATTGTTGAAATATGCTTAATTAAGGTGTAGGCTAAGATTGAACTAAAGAATCGGATCCCTACCGAATTTCTCATTTTTATTAATTTTCACATGTTTTCTTTAATTTGTTTTTATTAGTCTAGCTATATTTTATTTTTTTTGAAAAATCCAAAACCTACCCCCTTTACCTAAACACTAGTTAATTTCATTTCATAAACTTTACAACACTCTCTGTGGGATCGACCTAGACTCACCACTACTATAGTAGTAGTCTAGTTATTTTATTTTGACTAGCGTTACGATGTGTCGATCACTGCTTTTGTGATTTCTTCTTCTTCTTCAGATGGAGATTTCCTAATTGATCATTCTAATCGAGTGATAGCTAGCTCTAAGGTTTCAGCTGCAAGACTTATCGTAACCCTTGTGTTCATGAAAGAGCACGGATTCAAAAATAAAAAGAAAGAACGAAAACTAAAAACTAATTAAAACGCCTTAAACTAAAGAACTAAACTGATAACCTCCCTAGCAACAGCGCTAAAAACTTGATTGAGATTTGGCTGTGTGTAAGTTTTAATTATTAACCTTCGATAATCTGTAAGTGCACGGTTCGTTAGCCTAGTAGCAAAGATGTCGATCCTACAAGGAGGGAACTAATCTAATCTTAAAATCTAGGGCTAGAAATAAATAATAGAAATTCAAGATGCAATGAATCTAAAATGAAAAGTTAATTCAATAAATGAAATTAAAAATCAAACATGAATATACTAATTATCAAGCAATTTGCAACAAATCCAAGAATCAACTGAAGCAAATTACAAATTGAGAGAAAGGGAATTTTACCTATCCTTAATCCTAACCTAATTGATTACGAATTATTAACTTGTTGTTTCTAGACTATCCCAAGGTTGATACTCTTTCTCGAGTTATAAC
The DNA here is from genome assembly GCA_027575705.1 of Erythroxylum echinodendron. Classification (NCBI taxonomy): domain Eukaryota; kingdom Viridiplantae; phylum Streptophyta; class Magnoliopsida; order Malpighiales; family Erythroxylaceae; genus Erythroxylum; species Erythroxylum echinodendron. The sequence continues at coordinate 20,462,755 of JANZXR010000003.1, forward strand.
CATTAACCCTAAATCATAAGCCCTAATCAGATTATGGATGTCACAATCTCTCAATTCACAACCTATCCAAAATCCTAATTAGTTCTGAAGTTCTCTAGTAAACTATCAGAAACTTATACAAGATCTCTCCCTTCACAAATTATCGATCCGATTTAATTCTGGTTTCTATTAAATCACGTAACTCTCGTTAGTCAAATTTAATCATTTTCATTTGATTAAACAGTTTATTATCAAATTATGTAATAGCAGAATCAAACCACAACAATATCCAATAAACACATAAAAATCAAATTTTTATTAATTTAAGAATAAAATTTTGAAGGTGAGTTTAGAACATCCTTAATATTCTGGATCTTATCATCAATTGCTCAATCCAATTATGCATAATAATAAAACTGAAAAGAATAAGAAATACAATCTAAAATGGTTGATAGGAGGCAGCGATCTCAGGAAATGTCCTGATTAGGGAGGAACTTCGAGTCAGCTTCTTCTCCTCTTCTCTCTTCCTTATTCTCTTCCTCTATCTCTCGATGATCTCTTTCAAGGATTTTCCAAGGTGACTGACGCAAAAAGCTCTTTTCTTTGCCTCTTTTTCTTCTTTTTATATCCTCTTGCATTTTGGGTAACCCTAGGATTTTTTGGGAGTTTGAAAAGTCCAAAAAATCCATTAAAACTTAACGTTTATGTGTGTCTGCACATCTGCCCGATGCATGCCACGATCATCGCTAACATCTGAGCCTTTTTTCATGATCGTGGCTTAAGGATCTGTCACGATCGTGGCCTAACATGCCATGATCGGTGGGCCATTGTTTCAGCCCGAATGTCTTCGAAACTCCTCTGTTCTTTGATGTTGACCCTAAAACTCTAGCAAACACATCAAAGTACCTCAAAACATAATATTTAAGCTCAATGACTTGTACTAACCTATAAAACAATTAAAAGATAAATAATTAACAAACTAACACAATTCTAGCCTAAATACATACTAAATGATTGAATTAATGGCTAAACATATATCAAATTATGCCCTAAAACATGATGCAATTTACACTTATCATTCTCTTAGGCATATCACTAACTTTGTCATTATTTTTATGCATTAATCTAGGGAAAGTACAAAGTGAATGACAACAAGGTCGAGCTTTGTTCATTTTAAATCTTTCTAATATCTTATAAAAGTAATTGGATTAATATAATCACAACTTTTTAGAACTTTTATATCTTTGAATCTCTATTCCTAATATTTTTGGTAACATCAAATCCTTCATCTTAATTTCCTTTCCTAAAAAGGACTTTAATTTGTTCATATCATGCATTTTCTTTTCAATAATCAGTATATCATCGGCATATTGCACCAAAAAATAAAAGATCCATTATGAACTCTCTTAACGTAAACATAACAATTATACTTACATCTTTTATAGCCAATTTTGTCCGTGTAGAAGTAAAACTTTTTATTTTATTTCTGTGGAGGCTACTTCAATCCATAGAGTGACTTCTTTAATTTATATACTAGATGCTCCTTTCCAAGTAGAATAAACCTTTTATAATGCTATATGTCAATTTTATCCTCTAAGTAATCATAAAGAAAGATTGTCTTCACCTCTATTTGCTCCAAATGTATATCCAAACTTATTATTAATACCATTAAAATCATGATGGAATTATAAAGAACCATTAGGAAAATATTTCATCATAATTAATCCCCTTCTATTGTGTATAAATTTTAGCTACTATTTAAGACTTGAAGTTTTCTCCTTTTCCAACTGCTTCTAACTTTATCTTGTATATCCATTTGAAACTTATAGCCTCTTATTATTGGGAAGTTGCACTAGCTTCTATGTCTTGCTATTACTTAAAGATTTAACCTCCTTTACCATCCTATCTATCTATCCTTATCTTAACTATTCATAGCCTCTTAAAATTTACTTAGATCCCTATTTCTTATAATGAGTGTGAACTAAAACAAATTGTCACAACTATATCTATTTGGTAACCTACCGATACATCTTGCTCTATCTGTAACTATTACCACCTGTAAATTCTTTATACTACCCTTTGCCAATATTGACATATCTTCTGTATATGTTTGTTTCAACATATAATGCTTATTAACAATTGCAGCCTTACTAATCTTCATCTTCTTTGATGTTGGATCCTAAAATTGTATTTGTTCACACCATGAGGGTTTCCAATAACGATACACTTCTTCAACTTCGAATTAAGTTAAGAACCCTCTTCACTACAAACATGCATATAAGTAAGAGAACAAAAGGTTTCAAATCCAGATTAATCTACCTTAATTCATGTCCACATTTACTGTGTAACTGTCCCATCAAGTTATATATATGAGGAAATATTATGACATACTCACAATTTGGACCTAAAAGACTGTGTAGAGCCCTACGTTCAACTTTAAATAACTAGCCCTTTTAATTATAGATCTATTCATCCTCTTGAAAATGTCATTCTATTGTGGTGTTTTTGAATTATTCAATATCTTTAAATTCTATGCTTCTTATATGATTTTTATAATTGTACGTCTATTAACTCAATACCATATTTTGATTGGGTAATTATTTTTTTTACTTGTCTAGTTCTCCATCTTAGCCTCCCACTTTGTGAATCTTAAAAAGACCTTGGATTTTTACTTCATAAAATATAACTATACTGCCCTTAAAAAATCATTAATGAATGCTAAAAAATATGGAGATCCACCCAGTGACTAAATCTCTAGTAAGACTCCACATGTTAGTATGCAAATAGTCTAGAATTCCTTTGATTTTTTGCTCCCCTATCTTGAATGTCAACTTATACTATTTACTAAGAAAATAAAACTTATAGAAATCTAAGTTAACTGTTTGAAGACCTTTAATAGCTCCTTTTGTGAACTTTTTTCATCCCTCATTCATTGAGAGGAACCAATCACGTACTATCATCATTTGACTTTATTATAGAAACCTCTCCACCTTCAATTATAGTCCTCATTAGTATATAGATTGTTACTACTAATCTTAGCCTTTTCTTTATTATCAATTCACTCTTTTATCACTTTAATATTGTTTTTATGAGTTTATAATCAATGCCATTTACATGTAAATAACCTAAATAAAACATGTTCTTCCTAAAATCTAGTACATTTTGAACATCACATAGCATCCTGACAATACTATCAGACATCTTGATCTTAATCTGCCCTGTTATGATGATTTTGCAAGATTTATCATCCCTTAATTGGACAGTGCCAAACTTACAACATGTGTATGATGTAAATCAATTCTTACTTGATTTCATATAATGTGAGCATCTTATATAAAAAATTTATGAGTCTTAAAGTTATGTGGTTGAAATGTGGAGCATATCTCCATCACTACAATATGAGTCCCCACTTTGCACTACCTTAGTAGAACTTGATGAATTATCATTTCCTTTAGTCATCATGCCTCTTCTTGTTTAGACAATATCTTCTAATATATCCTATTTTCTCGCACTTGTAGCACTAAACTATCTTCTTTACTATTGGATTTAGATTTAGAACTCCATTTGAAAGAACCATCTTTATTTCACATTCTTGAATGTTCTTAGTTCACCTTCAAAAACTTTCCTTCACCTTAAAGATTTCATCAATATTGAGTCTCTATTGATTGATAGTTAATAGTACAAAAGTGATGTCCTATAAACCAATAATCTCTATATTTAATGTGAGCACAGTCACTATATGTTCTTGTGAAAGAGGAAGGGAACAAAGTAGGATCATTGCTTTGTCCTTATCAGTAATAGTCACCTTGAGCTTTAACAGTTTACTAACTATTGAGTTAAAAGTATTGACGTATTGTTCTAGATTTTCTCCTTCATACAACTTCATCTTGTATATTTTTTTCTTTATATATAACTTATTTGTGAGAGACTTTGATATATACCAAATCTCCATTTTCTTTTCTATTTCTATAAGCGATGCAATCTTCATGAAATGTTACATTACCTCGTTTGCTACAAAAAGTTGTATGGTTCAAACTTCCAATACATGTAAATCTTCCTAATTAAGCTCACCCATGTCTTCTGACTTGTTCTCTTATAACCCTTTCAATATTCCTTACCATAACAACAAATCCTTTACACTATATTACCCTATTTTAAAATTACTAGTTCAATTAAACTTTTCCACTTCAAAATTTGCAATTGAAATCATTGTTTCCTCAACAATGCTTTACCACTTATTAAGAAAATAGAAAACATGAATAAAGAATAATTAAAGAAAGAAAATAAAAATATAAAAAGGTTTCTAATGAGATTTAACCATTTTGGTGTGTTTAATTCCTCGGGAGGCAAAAATGATTATTTTGTTATTGAATAATAAGATGACAGCTACAAAAAGGGGCTTATACACGCACACACACACACACACACACACACACACACACACATTCATATATAGAAACTTCAATTGACATAATTTACTTAAATAGTCCCATTACTAAACCAAACATAATTTAATTATGACTTTAATAGGTCTTAGATTCCTTCTAGGGATAAAATCCACTAAAAATTGCATTTTCTAGATAAGATTGATTATGCTAACATGATATGGGGACTTGGTTATCCTAAGCTATGGTTTTTATAACTCTAGAACATATCACAGGCTTTAACATGCCTATGTCCACTAATCATGGATCCTTCAGCTTCTTTGCATACTAATACATGATCTAAGATATAATCGCATTCTTAGGCATAGATCCTCCTATTTCTTTATAAATAAGACATGATTTATGAAACACTTATGTCCTAAAAAATATACATGATTTATGAAATGCCTATGTCGTAAAAAATGTCTCCTTTAGAAAACAACTTTGCCACACTAATATTCCTGTCTCATTAGCCTATTCCTTTCCTTTAATTTCTAAAAAGGACATGCCCTAAGCCACACCCATATCTTAGGTCATGTCCACCTAAAGGACTTCTAATAAGTGCTAATTTCCATCTAAAAACTATAAGATTACATACCCTTATTTATGAGCCATATGTAACAAATAAGAACCAACTCGCATTAAGTCAAGAAAAGAAATATGTTAAGTAAAGTGATAGTTTCAAATCATAATTTTTATGATAACAAAATATTTATTATTATTATATTTTATCTTTGTAATATTAGTAATATAATTTATTAAATAATTAAGTTATGTAGAAGAATCATGATAACGAGATCTACATACAAAAATAAATATAATTTAATAAGTTAAATAGAATAATAAATGCATTAAAAATCAAAATGCACAAAAAGGCAATTCAAACAAAATGATCAAATCGAAAATAAAATCAAGAGGTGCACGAATGAATAAAATGAGAGAAATGAAGTATAATTAAAACTGAAGAGTGTTTAAAAGCAATTCTAGCAAAGTAGACCAAGAACAAGGAACAATAAATCTTTGTACTATTATAAATTAACATTTCCTTATAAATCAAGCAATTCTAGATTTTCTATATAAGTATAGAAAGTTATAGAGTGTAATGATTTATGAGTTTTAAACTTTTATTGGACATTTGATTAATCAATATGCCAATAGAGAGAAATTGATTAAATATCTCCGTGGCACTCTTTCAATAATAATCAAGCTAATTGAACCAATCATTTGTTTATCAGAATATTTCACTATATTGGAAGAATAAAATAAAATAAATTGTTTTATTTTAAGGGGTTAATCTTTAGTTAGTAGAGAATGATCCTTATGTCCCAATAAAAAAATTTATTGATGAATAAAATAGAAATTAAGGTACTAATGGATACAAATGAGTGGAACATTAATGATAAAAGACTCACTATGTTAAAATCAAAACCATGCATATTTTATTTTGTACTCTTTTTTTCCTAAACTTAAATGAATTGTATATTATTAGCAGGTCGAGCTTCTGGAGCTAGTAGGACAATTAAACACGTCGATTTCACAATTAGGTGAGTTATAGTTTACAATAGGATGGATGGGAGAGTTGATGCTCTTAATAGTGAGCCATGTGGGCATTAATTTCTAGCCTCCACCATCTAGATAAGGAACATCTTCTGCAACTCCTCCATCTAACTAGGATCACCACTAAGGGAACCCATCTTCATCAGATCAACCAAGATCACATGATGCTTAGTTTGCATGGTATTTCTTTTTCTTAACTCTTTATATATAGTTTTAATTTTCTTTTCATTAATTATTGTGTTCCCGCTAACACTATAGTTAATGATGTTTCTATTTCTTAATTTCAGCTATGTTATTTTTATTTCTCTTGCTTTTTTATCCCTTTTCTTTTTCTTATATTTTTCAAGGCTACAGTCAATAATTGGATGGTTCATATTTCAAGAAAAAATCTTCACAATAAAGAAAGCACCACTAACCCTTCTCTCTTATTATGCATACTTACATTGTGTACATTAGGGATAATTTACAAATTTAATTGTGGGTAAGGGGTTCATGATTTTAAATGATTTCTTTAAGCTTATTATAATTATAATTATAATATTTTATAAACTAATATCTTTAGTGAATTGAAATCTATGCATCAATACTCTATTTCATTGTTGAATATTAAGTTGAATTGGTATCCAAAAGGACAATGTTTGTGTGAAATTGCTTCTCTAAGTCATATTTTTAGTATTCATTGAGAAAATCAAATTGGATGATATTACATATTATTTACACATATAAACTCATCTTTTTTGTGAGCTTTTGAGCCTAAGAGTGAAAATTTTGAAAATTTTAAGTTCTTGTTATTCTTTTATTTGCGTTATCATGTATAGTAGAACAATTATAGAACTTGCTTTTATTATACGTATTGAGACCATATTTGTTAAATTAGAAGCATTAATATAATAAAGGCACTTAGATTCAATAACTTGTTTTAGCCTATTTCTTTGATATTTACCATATTCATAATTTTATCTTTTAAGAATAACTAAGTTGAGCCTTAACCTTTCTCATTGTTATTAACCCACCCTATTAACCTTTATCCTATTTTTCTTAAAGGCTTTTTTATTATTTTTAACCCTGAAGGTTATTTACATTATTTACTTGTTAAGACATGAAATTTTTGAAAGGTCCATTATTGCTTTAATTGTGGAACTGAATGCTTGAATTATTATGTTTGGATTGAAAAAAATATAAAAATATGAGCATTAAAAAAATTTCAATAAATATATGGTACCAATAAAGTTGTACTAGAAAGGACCCATGTGTTTTGTAAATAAGTATTGTAATTTTCATTTACTAAATTTTCTTCAATTTAACCCTTTTGGATATCCCAACCATACCATACCTAAGACATATTACAACCGTATAAAGACCTTTTGATTTTTGTTTCTAGTTTATACATAGGTGGTGGAGATGAGATGATATTGCAAGCTTATGGTAAGATTTCTACCATGCATTGATTGAGAGTTTTGATACTTTTCACTTTAAACATTTGAGCACATTGAGTGAAATCTTGGCAAGGGTGTAAATGTTTATGCTTGTGATTTCAATGTCATTATTGATGTGATTATTATTTATATGGACCTAGGAAGATAATTTTAAGATAACTTGACTCTAATTGTATGTTAATTTGATTCATTATGATATGCTGATTTATAGTATGAATAAACAAGTTGAGATTGATTAGGGATTGATGTTGTAAGATTTACAATTTTGATTATAGTTTATTTGAGGACAAACAAAAGCTTAAATGTAGGGATGTTCGATATATGCATATTTGATCATATTTATACCCCATATTTGATGTATGTTTACTTGATATTTTATACTTTTTTTTCATATATTTGGTTCTTATTTTGATCTATGTCTATTTATAGGTTATAATTGCCTTCATATACTTAAAGAGAAGATTCAGATGAAAACATGAGATAAAATGAAGATTTGAAGCAAAAAAGAGATACATGAGGCCATGCAAAATCACAAATTCTAGGTATTTTTAGTTATATACAGTCGAATACAAGGTCTGTATTAGACCATACATCACCCAAAACCCTAAAATTTACTACAGAAGGACATGCTTGAGGGCAAAATGGGGGATCAAAAATTAGGAGGTTATTACAGAAGCTGAGATCATTTAAAAGGGGAGATTTTGAGTCAAAGAAGTGGAAAACACAAAGACATCATCGAAAGATCCATCAGAATATAAGATCAAACCTCTACTTTGCAGGAATATTGGATAGAAGACAAATAGGGAGATTTAAAATTATTAAATCATTGTCTTCAATTCATTTTTCTTCTGTTTATATTTAATTTCGTGTTTTATAATATGTAACTAAATTTTTTTAGTGCCTAGATTAGATGAACCCTAGTTTTATGCAATAACATGTTTTGGTTCTTTTATTAATGTAATTATTCGAATTGATATATAATGATTCAATTACGTGTTTAATATATGTTCTAATAGATCTAGAATCGTAATGCATAATCTAATTTCTTAACATAGAGATTAAAAAATCTTATGTGTCAATAGATCTACCGTAATTGGAAGGAATTGATTGCAATCTTATAGATATGATGAAATAAATCCTCTAGATTAGGGTCAAACCTAATAACGAGATTCATAAATCAGTAAAGCAATTATATAAAATTTAACCTGAGTAATTCAATTAATAAACTTAGGATTAGTTGATATTAGACTCAAGAGTGAGCTATTAGCATACCATAAGAATCTCCATGGTCCAATAAATCAATAAAACAATTGTTTAATAAAAGATCAATCAATTAAGAGTATTTAGGGGGATTCAGAACCTAGACACTAATTTTGATATCGATAATTTTCTAAGTAATTTCTTAATTCTCTGTTCAATCTTACTTCCTATTTTATTTAATTACTTAAGTTTTATTTTCTTTGAATAAAATCCTAAATCGAACTCATAAACTAGATAATAAGATAATAGTAACTACTAGTATTTATTGTTTTCATGGGATTGTCAGGGATGGTGATATTACAAAAACCTTAGTAGGGGGTTAATGTAATGAGTCTTATTGGTTCCTCATTTATAAAAATGCTGAAGAAGGTTAAAGGACCTAATTTATGAACATAAATAGAAATCCGAAGGCCTGAAGTGGCTGCATATCCTAACTAATTATGTCATAAGCTTTGTTGAAATTTACCTTCAATACAGAAATCATGGGTTACCTTTTATTTGTAAAATCTTTAAATAATTTTTAGGCTGATAATATATTATCCCTAATAATTCTACCCTTTATTAATTCCCCTTATGAGTCGTTTATCAATAGTGTAACACCTTTTTTCATTCTTGTGGCAAGTAAATTTGTTATGATTTTTCCACAAAAATTTACAATATGAAATTGGTTTATAGTTACTTAAAGACTATGGAATATATGTCTTAGGGATCGAACAAATAACCTATGGTTACTTAGAGACTAGATTATGTGTCTTAGGGACTAAATAAATAAAAGTTTTATTACGTTCCTTTGGCATCCTTCCATTTTCAAAAAACTTTAATATTGTATCAATTACTAAGTTCTTGGTCAGCGGATATGTTTTATGGAAGTAAAACCATTGAATCCATCTAGCCTAGAGCTTTATAAAGGTTTAGTTCAAAAACCATGTTTTCTATTTCCTGGACAATGACTAGCCAGTTTAAGAATTCCTTCATATCCTTATCAACCTGATTGTTGGTAAAGGAGCTTAGTAGTAAAATTAAGGATCTACTATTTGCTTCATTACCAAGGAACTCATTAAAGAACTTATATGCCCTTTTTTGGTCTTTAACTATTAGGCATGGCAATTATGGCCTGACCTGACTTGTTTTTAGTGCAGGTTGGCAGAGCCACGGGTAGGACACAGGCCGAATATGGTCGGCCCTCCGATTTTTCCTGAAACGCATCATTTTGAAATTTTTTCCTTTAAAAAATTAATGGGCGAATAGCCTAGGCCACTGGTCGATCACTAGCCATTGCGGCTCGGGGATGGGCTGCCAACCCATTGACATGCCTATTAACTATGTAGTAACTTATTCTCCATCAAGCTTGATCAAGCAACTTATCATGTTGGTAATATTCCTAACTTTAACTGAGTTATGGCTTATCCCGAATTTGGATCCATTTACTTTGAGCTCTTTGCTTCATAACGAAATTATGGATTGCCAATGATCTTATATACTCATTCACTACTTTCTTCTCTTCTTCACTTGAGTTGTGATATGTTGGTTTTAGGTATAAAGTTTTTTAAGCAATTATCACTCTAGCTTTAGCTATATCAATATTTTTTTAGTGTGCAAGGTCCTTTTTGCATTGAATTTCCTTAATTCATGTTTGATCAATTCTAATTTCCTCACACATTTAACATTTTACATCCCTTGATCATTAGTTTCATTCCTTTAATAATTTATTCAACAAAACCATATTCCTTAACCAAGAAATTATTAAATCTAAAAGGAATTTTTCGTTTACACTTATTTTCCATTCCCTGTATGATTATTGGAGAGTGATTAGATGTCTTTGGGGCTTCAACGATAACTTTAATCTGAGGGAAATTTTCTATTCCTTATTAACTAACGCTTTATATAATTTTTTCCTTAAAATCTACCTTGTATTTTGCTTATTAATATAAGAGATGAACTAACCTTCGATCTTTAAATTAGTTTCTCATATTTTTTTCACTCCTTCTTTAAACTCATTATTAAAGTACCTCTGTCTCGTATGTCCCTCCACTTCATCTCTATAAAGGAAATTGTGAAATCTCTTACTATAATCTAGGAACCTTGTAAAGTTGTGCTAATACTTCTTAGCCTTTCCCACACAAGCCTTCTTTGGAGATTGAAATTAGAGTAATACATATATGTAACATTCATCACATAATTACATTGGAGCATTGTTACTATTAAATGCATCATCTAGTCATTGGAATCTATTAAGTTCACCTTAACTCTCTTTAAAATCATAAGCAAATACTATATGACCGTTATGATGATGATGATGGTTTGATAGGAATGACCGAAAGTTCCCTAATATTATAAAATTAATTATAAACTTTAAGATATTCTCCTTCTTAAGATTAATTTCTAGTAATATAATTAAAGTTGGCTTAGTATTAAAGGAAAAATCTTTAACATTTACTAACTTATTGGGGCAAGTAGTACCCCTAATATTCTATGATACATTTAACATCATCTAATGTTAAAGGGAATTACACCTTTAACCTAATTTTCCCTTACTAGTTCCTTTGATTACTACTTTGAAACTTACCTGATCCATTTCCCATTATTTCTTTTATTAAGACACTCTTTCCTGGATCTCCTTCCTCTTATAATTGTACCTTCATTCTCAAGCTGACTTTAGGAGAGTTCTCCATGATATTACCCTTTTCCACTATGATACCTTCATGTTGTGTCATATTTAACTTTCTTATTTATGTGATCATCTATTAAGTTAGCTTTTAACTTCTCTAATTATAATGAATTTTTAACTTGAGTTCCATCCGTGCTTTCCCTTGTTCTTTCTCCTGCTACTGTACCTCCTTCCCAACTTCCGGTTTCATAAGCTCCACATAATCCCCTCTTGCAAACTTCCTTCTTGTGGGCTTCCACTACTTCTCTTGTTACTGTAATGATGGCCTCTAGTTTAGGAAACATTAATAGTATTCCAGTTTTTTCTCCCATTCACAAAACTTCCATATTTGGTGCTACAATGATTTTACCTTTCGAGTTGCGAGGGGGCAATATTTCAAATTGCTAATATGAAGACATGGTAATTTATTTGATATTTACCTTGTAAAAATTAATATTAATCAAATTTTATATTTGAAAATATCCCAATCTTGAAATGAAAATATTAATAATTAGCAAGCTCCCAAGAAGTAATAATGCATTATAAAAGTGATAATTAGTTAATTTTCAATGTTTTAAGAAAACAAAACAATTAACATGATATTTCCAAATAGACAAACAATTGCTTTACATTTATATTCATAATTTTGATTTAAAAATATAAATTTACATTTCAATCTAAATTTACAGTACATATTACATTAAGAAAGCATGAACACTTAAAAAAATAGTAGAATCATTGCCCTTTTCTTGCAAAACTCAATTTCGTTGATATTTGACAATGTCATCTCTAATCATCTTTTATTTTGTACATTTAAAATGTCGGATGCTGAGGGTAGTAAATCTCAAGTTAAGCTCCTCCAATACAATTGCTGTTATTGAGATAATCCTTAAATTTCTCCTTCATTTATTTATATGCTTAAGCAGTTACACCTAATCTTAGGACTGGGACTTGCATTTGAATGTCATAGAACGTGCTTGCATGGCTCCTAACCAGAGCTTTTGTGAACCCCACATAAATGTGTGGATGAAAATCAATGGAATAAGGTTGGAATTGGGTTATGGGTATAGAGGACACCCTCATTTTGTCAACCACCAACAATCATCGTAATCGTCATTGAGAAATGTACTATTTAGATTGATGGGAGCGATTCCTTTCACTAGAGGCTAGATTATGCCAACTTTCTCTCCTTTTCAAGGTTATATTAGATAGGGGAATGTTTCATGACACGAAATAAGACGTCCTCTATACTAAAAGGAGGTGTAACTCACATGATGAAAAATTAATCAACACAAAGTTAAATAACAAAATTTTTATAATTTTTCATTCGAATTATTTTAATATAATAGTTTAAAACAATAATCATAAAATAAAAGAGTCAAAAACAAACTTGATTTAGAACCTATAAGAATTTTCTTCACCAATGAAACATCCATAAAGCTATTCAATTATTTTGCCTTTAAATAATATTTATAAAATAAAGATAGAAAATCTTAACAATATTAAAGAGGGTTTCATACTGAGTGCTACGTCCTTTAATGTTTTCTCCTTTATACATAAAAAGAGTAGGATTTAACAAATCTAATTACAATGTATAATAATTAATTAATTAATATTTAATCTTAATAAATTCAAATATATCATATTTAACACCTAAAATTTATTAAACTTTACAACTAAGTCTAACTTAAGTTAAATTAATTTTTATTGTTTTGTATGTATACCTATTATGTTCCTAATATGTTAAAATGATTATAAATTATAACAACAATTCATAATTAAAATTTAATAAATTAAAACTTATTTTAATTTATTTAATTAAACAATTTATAATCATAAACATTGATATTTGACAATATATCATGGCCAAATTTTAGGAATATCAAAGTGTTTTAACTGTAATTGGATATAATGTATAATTTAATCATTTTTTCATCCAACATTCTAATTTGACATAGAGTATCAGATTAGTGTTTGCTCTATATAAATTCAATCACGTCCATTCTTTCAAATAAATAAGTAATTTATAATTTATATTTGAAAACAAAGTTTTCAAATCTCATTCTAATCTAGATAGAGAATTCACAAATCAATACTAATTAAATAAAGTAAGATCTTTTCTGTAATTACTATAGGGTTATAAATCCTTTTTTGATTTACTTATGTATCTTTATATAGTTCATACTATATCTAAGTATTATTAATTGAACTACCATAAATACAAAAGGTTATAAGTAACATTAAAATATAGTAAATCTTATATAAGATATTTTGATAATCACAACTATAAGGACTAATTATAAAACGATCATAATGAGGCATACACAAATACATAAGTAATGTTTTATGAAGATAAAAAAAGTTTTTTCTTAAGATTTAACTATTTTTTTTACACATATAATTTTGTTGATTATTTCCAAATTGTTTTTATTCAATATATCCTTTTTAAGAGTTCGTTAGGCATTTAATTTAAACATATTATGGGTTGTAATCAATTGGTATGGTTCAGTTATATATTTTCCTATATACATGCTTTAAGATTTTAAAAAAAAGTTTAGTTCTCAGCCTATGTTCTCTTTACATAGATATTACCTATGTTAATTTATTATTCCTATTCCTACAGTGGTACCAGAGTCAAGTGATCTTGAAAACAAAAATAAGTAAGGCAGTAAAAGAATTTCATCTATTTTTCATTCACTCAATAGTTGTAGAATCTAATTTTGTGAAAGCATCCAACCTATATTTTGATGGTCTCTACGACCATTAGAGCATGTAGATGGAGAATTTTTCCCGATCAAAGGAGTTTATTTAGTTTTCAAATATGTAATTCAAAGGGTGCCAAAATGCATGATGTTAACAAATTCCGAAAAAGCAAAACTTAAAGCTAGAAGGCTAAAGGATCTGAAAGTAAAAAATAATCTCTTTCAGGTTATTGATCATCACATCTTAAAAATGATTCTTTGTAAAAAAATTCAAAGGATATTTAGGATTATATGAAGAAGAAATATCAAGGCTTTATTAGGGCAAGTCTGCATAACTTCAAGCGTTAATGGATTTTAAAACACTCGTAATGAATGACAAATAATTTGTCATCAACTATCATACAAGGACAATATATAAACAATAAAATGTGATTTTGTAATGAAGATAGATGATGTCTTTATTGTAGAAAAGCTTTTTTGTTTCTTGAAACTAAAACTTAATTTTTTGTTTTGCTCAATTAAAGAACCAAAAGGAATAGATTAACTCTTTTTTAATGAATTATAAAGCTCCTTATTAGTCCATAGGTTGAAGATGAGTCATGCTTCAATATTAAAGGAGCAAGCATTGAGGGCTTCTGTTATTACTCATTCCAATAATTCTATAGAAAAAAGTAAAAGTAGAGGAAGAGCTAGAGGATAAAAAGATTACATAAATACAGATATTAATAAGGAATTTAAAACCAATAATGACCAATTTTAAGGCAAAGATAGAGGTCAAAATTTTAAAATCCAAATATTGAGTGATTTAATTAGATGTCATATATTTAGTCATTATACATCTAAATGCTATACTAGACAACTTAATAAAAAATAAAAGAAAGAGAGTTTAAAATTTTTCTAAAAAGAAGGAAGCATTAACATTGTTGATGGTTGTTTAAGATGGAAAGTAGATCAAGTTATAGATTTGATACGTAGATATATACTAATATGAACACATAAGGGACAACAAGTCTTCATTTTGCTTATCTAAATGAAGAATGTTATTCTATTGTGATTTTTAGTGATTGTTCTAATTGAAAGTGGAAAAAAATAATGTTATGATAAAACTCAATAAAGACTTTACGGAAATAATCTCTAGTATGTTGGAAAGGACCATTGATACCCAAACCCTCTTTTATCACTTAGCTTGTTGCTAGAGAGAGATTACAAACTAAAACACAAGCTAAAGGGATCTAATGACCAAACATGATATCTTTGTAATTTGGTGCCTAAAACTGCAAATCATCTTTTCTTCCTATGCTACTTTTCTGCTACCATATGGGCTAGATTGCTTCATATTATGAATATGGCTTGTACAAATGGCAATTAGGTTGAAATCTTAGTGTTGGCTGAAAACCGATACAAAAAAAAGAGAAAGGGTAAAAGAGGAAGCTATTATTGAAGGTGTTAAGGTATTACAAAGAGAAAAGGTAAAAAAGGAAGCTATTATTGAAGGTGTTAAGGCATTACCAAGATTAATTACTTATCTTCATATACAAGATGTAGGACAAGACTTAGTACATGGTGAACTAAGCTTAGAATCTAAGATACAAGGCTGATCATCATACATAGGTTTGAAGGAACCCCAATCTACATAATTAAGATGCAATTAACAAGTGAACTAGTTATGTTGATTTAATTAAGCCCAAATTTATGTTTTTGTGTGAATAAGGCCTTATTAAGACTTGCTTCTTAATAATTTTCATTCATATCTTGATAAATCATATTTTTCCTTAATTTAGGAGATATCCACATTAAATATTGATTTATATTCTCAAATTAAGGATTCCCTTTTTATTTAGATCTTTCATATTTAGGTATGAACTAGGAATAGGTAAGAAAACCCTTTCCTTATAGGATTAGGATATTTGATTCCTATTTAAAGGGCTATCTCATGTATTACGAGATCATCATCACTATCAATAAAAATTGAGTTATTTTCCAGCAAGCTTTGCTTGCTCTTTTATGTTCTTGGTGGAATACAAATATGAATTATCAAGGGATTGATCAATCTTTCTGGTGTCTTAAGAACGGGGTTTTAAGGATTTGGCTTCCTTAAGTTTCTAATCTAATCGTTCAACTTGTTTTGTAGGATTCTAGGCATTAAGAATTGCTAGGGCAAGTTGCCTAGTGGGTTCATATCATTAGGTACCAAAGCCTTACATTTGTAAAAATCACGTTTCTATCCTTTTGTTATCATTTTTTAGTGTTTGTTGCCTTTGTCCTTTGTTGGAGTCCTTGTGATTTAGAATTTCAATTCATTTTTTAACTTAAGCTCAGTTTCAGATTTATGCCAATTCTTTTATTGCTATCTTTTAAAGTTCAGATCGTTCTTTCCATTTTGAATCAGTTTCGTTCTTAAAAAGAAGAAGAAGAAGAAAACCACGTTTAAAAAAAACAAAACAAAAAAAGAAGAAAACAAAAGAGACGTTGTGAAAATATTCACTTTTGTAATGAAAGAATCATATTCTAAGACAATTATTCATAAGATATTTTCTTTCCTTTTCTAAGTTTGGTTAATTTATTCTTGATCATTTGTCTAATTTTTGAATAATTTTGTGCTCCTCTCTTTGTTAGAAAATTAATGTGTGATAGAGCAATTACAAGTTGTTCACTTCTCTTTTTGTGTTCTAATACATTCTTTTGCATATCTTTTGCTTCCTCTTGAAGTTATCTTGTTTCCTTAACTCTTTAATTATTATTTTCTTTGTGTTTTCCCTTTGTCTCAGTTAAGTTTTTAGAGTTCTAATTTTTAAGATTTTCCATCATCTAACCAATTACTCCTCTCGATTTGTTAGTCTTCATTCTATTAAGAACATAAAAAGGGGGGGGGGGGGAGAGCACTAGTTTGAGTTAAAAAAAGGTAAGAGCGGTCAGATTAACATCTTGAAAAACCAAAAATAGAGTGAAACACGAGTGGAACTTACGTTATTTCAAGTGTAAACATAAGAGTTAGTGTGTGAGGATCCTATTCTTCTTTCTTACTAACTTTTTCTTATACGTTATAAACATGAGTAGCGAAGGAGAATAACATGAAATTGACATGAACGTGTTCATGAAAGGTATCAATGAACAATTTTAGAAGTTGAACACCAAATTGGATGGTTTACAATCTTCATCAGCTTCTAAATTCACTAGAAGGTACGTGTTTGAGGAGGAAGAGGAAGATAAATTAGAGTAAGAAGATTCCAACTCTAGAAGAGGCAAGAAGGACGTTTCCAAAAGGAATAACAATTTAGGTAGCATAAAGATGATGATTCTATCCTTTCAAGGAAAGAATGATCTCGAGCTCCATTTAGAGTAGGAAAGAAAGGTTGAGCACGTATTTAACTACCATAACTACTCTGAGAAGAAAAAAGTGAAACTTGTAGTTATTGAATTCATAGATTATACAAGTATTTGGCTAATTAGTGATCAAGAGAAGGAGGAATGATGAGAGACCAATTCAGTCATAGGAAGAAATGAACATGGTAACGCGTAAGAGATTTATACCTAACCATTACTACAGATATTTGCATAGAAAGTTGTAAAGTCTAGTTTAAGGGTCCAAGAGTGTCGAATACTACTACAACTTGAGGTGGCCATGATTAAACCAAACATAAAGGACCAAGAGGCAATAATGGCTCGATTCATAGGTGGTTTAAACAAAGAGAATGTTGATGTGGTAGACTTACAACATTATGTGGAGATGGGGGAATTGCTACAAAAGGCCATTAAGGTTGAGAAAAAACAAAAATCAAGAAAATCAGGGTCGACTTCTAACTCTTATTGGAAGTCAACTTAGAAAGAAAAAGGCACCAACTTAACCTTGAAATCGAAAGAAGTTGTAAATCCAAAGGATTCGGTTGCTACTTCTAAAGGTAAAATCAAAACTAATTCTTATTTTAAATCTTGAGATATTAGGTGCTTTAGGTGTCAAAGGCTTATACATATTGCTTCTCAATGTCTTAAAAAAAAGGCAATGATTGTGTTGGAGAATGGTGATATAGAGAGTGTTGGTTAAAGTGACGATGAACTGCCACTATTGGAGGAATGCTTTGATTTTGATGTTGAAGAACCCGTGCATGGAGATATGTTGGTCATAAGGCATGCACTAAATATTCAGTTTAAGGATGAAAATGAAGGGTTGCAACGTGAGCATATTTTCTATACTAGATGCTAAATTAAAAACAAGGTTTTAGCATGATTATTGATAGTGGCAGTTATACTAACATTGTTAGTACTTTGTTAGTAGATAAACAGAAATTGGATACCTTCAAGCATCTTACTCCATATAAGTTGAAATGGTTAAATGAATAAGGAGAAATTAAAGTGGCCAACCAAGTTTTAGTTTTTTTACTATTGACAAATATAGAGATGAAGTACTTTGTGAAGTGGTTAAATGCATGTTGGATATATTTTATTAAGCTGTCCATAGCAATTTGATAGAAAGGTTAGACATGACGAGTACATAAACTGTTATTCTTTTATACTTAATAACCGAACCATTGTGCTAACCCCTCTTAAACCTTTGCAAGCTTATAAGGATCAGATTAGGATAGTAGCTGAGTATAAAAATGAGATGAAATCAGATTAGTAAGTAAGAGGAAAAGAAAAAGAAAGAAAGACAATAAAAGAGAGAAAAGAAAGAGAGTGAGGCCGACAAGAAAAATCAAGAGAGAGGTGCTCAAGAAAGGGAGAAAAGAAAGAAATTATCTGGAAAAAGTGAGGTTAAGAGTGCTATATTTGCAAGGCAGCCATTGCTTGTACTTATGTACAAGGATGTTTATTTTTTTACTAATGATCTTAACCCTACTTTTCCTATTGTGGTTGTTTCTTTATTATAGTAGTTTGAGGACCTTTTTCCCGAAGAGATACCACATGGACTATCCCTTTTAAGAGTAATTATACATCAAATAGATTTCATTATCGGGACTGTTATTCGTAACCAACCTGCTTATAGAGCCAATCCTAAGGAAACAAAGGAGATACAATG
>JANZXR010000003.1:20507720-20533912 GCA_027575705.1 Erythroxylum echinodendron
CAAGCAATGAGACTAATAAAAGGGAAGTTTTGAGAGGATAACCTGAAAGTGATCAAGGTGTTATCTCTGGAAGATAACTTACGTAGTAAGATATTATGTATGTATGAAAGTAACAAGTTTGGTATCAGAGCAAGTAAGCAAGTCCAAGTTAGGCTCTAGAAACGGGGCCTCATATGTATAGTATTAGAGTAAGCATGAATAATTATGTAAGCCTGAGTCGGGATTCGAAAACGGGGTCTGACAGAGTTAGTATCAGAGCAAGCATGAATAATCAGTTAAGTCTGAGTTAGGCTCTGTAAGCGGGGTCTAACAAATGTGGAGGGGGAATGAGAGGCAACCATGGCATGGCTTTTGCATGGCTTAAATCAGGAAATTGCAAATGTGATAAAGTTACAACATTATGTGGAGCTCAAGGGTATGGTACATATATCTATGAAGATTGAGAGGCAACTCAAACAACAACGATCAGTATGGTTCAGGCAGAAATTGAGTTCTTCCCATTGGAAACTAAATAAGAGCAAGAAGGATGATAATCTAGATCTTAAGAGCAAGTTTGAATCATCTAAAAGTAAGGATGCTGATTCTAGCCTAGATAAAGGTAAGTCTAACTCGTAAACCTTTAGAAATAGAGATATTAAATCTTTTAAGTGTTTGGGAAGGAGACACATTGCATCCCAGTGCCTGAATAAGCGAGTGATGATTTTGAGGGGAGATGGTGATGTTAAGACTGAAGGAGAATCTGATGATGATTGCACTCCACAATTGGAGGGGAGTGATGATGAAGTGTTTCTAGTTTCTGGTGAAATCCTTGTCACTAGGAGAGCTTTGAACGTGAAAGTGATGAAGGAGGATGAAGCACATCAAGGACAAGGTATGTAGCATGATTATAGATGGGGTAATGTAGTAAGCAATCTTTTGGTTGAAAATTAGACCTACTTATTACTAAGAATCCTAGACCTTATAAAATTCAATGGATGAATGAGTGCAGGGAAGTCAAGGTTAATAAACAAAAGTTGGTGTCATTTTCCATTGATAGGTATCATGATCAGGTACTTTGTGGTGTTATACTTATGCATGCTAGTCATTTGCTTTTGGGCTAAAAGTTTGATAGTTTGGTTATACATGATGGATTCAACAATAGATACTCTTTTGCAATGCATAGGAAACCTATAACTCTTGTACCATTAACACCTCGGCAAGTATATGAAGATCATGTAAGGATAAAAAAAGAGTGTGAGAAAAGAAAGAATAAGGTTGAATGTAACAAAAGAAAGAGTGAGAGTGAATATGAAAAAAAGGCAATAATCACAAAAAAAAGGAAGAAAAGGAAAAGCCTCAAGAGCGAGAGAGAAAAAAGCAAGTTTTTATGCAAAACAAAGTGAGGTTAAGAAAGCTTTTTGTTCAAAATAGTTGATTGTACTTTTGTACAAAGAAGCTTATTTTAATACTCACAGTCTTAACCCATCTTTGCCTAGCACTGCTATGTCCCTTTTGTAGGAATTTCCTAATGTCTTTCTAGATGAAGTTTCCGATGGTTTAGCACAACCTAAGGGAATAGAACAACACATTGATTTCATTCCTAGTGCATCAATTCCTAACTATCCAGCCCATAGGAGCAATCTTAAAGATAAAAAGGAACTTCAAAGGCAAGTTAAGGAGTTACTAGCTAAAGGGTAGATGAGAGAAAGTTTGAGTCCATGTGTAGTTCCTGTTTTACTTATGTCTAAGAAGGATGGAACATGGAGAATGTGTATTGATTGGAGAGTTACCAACAAAATTACGTTAAAGTATCATCACCCCATTCCTAGGTTGGATGATATGCTTGATGAATTACATGGTTCTTATATTTTCTCTAAGATTGATTTGTAGTCTCGTTATTATCAAATTCTCATGCAAGAGGGTGATGAATGGAAAACTGCCTTTAAGATTAAGTATGGTTTATGTGAGTTGCAAGTTATGCCTTTTGGGTTAACTAATGCGCCTAGTACTTTCATAAGATTAACCATGTCTTAAGTGCTTTCACTGGTAAGTTTGTTGTTGTGTACTTTCATGATATTCTGATTTATAGCTAGAACTTAGATGAGCATTTTACGTGATGAGAAGCTATATGCAAACCTCAAGAAATGTTCTTTTTTTAACTGATCAAATTGTGTTTATTGGAATGTTGTTAGTTCTAAAGGAATAGAGGTTGATTAAGAAAAGGTTAAGGCTATTCGTAAGTGGCCTACACCTAAATCTATAACTAAAGTGTGAAGCTTTCATGGTTGGCTAGCTTTTATATGAGGTTTGTTAAAGATTTTAGCACCATTGCTCCACCATTAACTGAAATTGTTAAAAAAATGTTAAATTTAAGTTGGGGCAATTTTGATGCAAGAAAATCGACCCCTTGCTTATTTTAGTGAAAAATTAAGTTGGGCAGCCTTAGACTACCCAATTTATGACAAGGAGATGTATGCCTTAATGAGGGCCTTAAAGACATGGCAACATTACTTGTGGCCCAAAGAGTTTATCATTCATATTTATCATAAGTCTTTGAAGCATTTGAAGGGCCAAGGTAAGTTGAATAAATGCAATGCAAAATGGGTGGAGTTCATTGAATCTTTTCCCTATGTGAACAAATATAAACAAGGTAAGGAAAATGTAGTTGTAGATGCTTTGTCTCGCAAATATACAGGCTTTGAGTACATTAAGGATTTGTATTCTTCTGATCTTGATTTGTAATGTGTTTGAAGCTTGTGAACATACTACCTTTGGTAAATTTTTTAGTTATAAAGGTTGTGTGTGATTCAGTTTTTGTTCTATAAGGGAGTTATTAGTTCATGAGTCCCAAGAGGTGGCCTAATGGGACATTTCGGTGTTCAAAAAACCTTATATGTACTTGTTGAGAATTTCTTTTGGGCATAAATGAAATGTGATGTAGAAAAAAATTGTGAGAAATGTATAACTTGCAAATAGGCCAAATCTAGATCTTTGCCTCATGGATTATATAATCCTTTGCTAAAGAGCATTGTTTTTGATTGGGATGTCAAGTTCTTAAGCTACTTTTGGAACATTGTGGGGTAAGCTAGGTACTAAGTTAATGTTTTCTATAACTTGTCATCCACAAAATGATGGGCAAACTGAGGTAGTTAATTAAACTTTGTTTACGTTATTGCATGATATCATTCAAAAGAATTTAAAGAATTGGGAAGATTGTTTACCACATGTTAAATTTGCTTATAGTCATTTTGTCCATTTTACTACTAACTTTTCACCTTTTGAAGTTGAGTATGGGTTAATCCCTTGACTCCAATGGATTTAACACGTCTAACAATTGATGAGTGTGCTGGTTTAGATGGCACAAAGCGGACTGAATTGGTGAAGCAATTGCATGAAAAGGTTAGACATCAAATTGAAAAGTTGTCGGAGCAATATGCTTCTTAAGCCAACAAAGGGTGTAAGAAATGATCTTTAAGTCAGGAGATTAGGTTTGGGTTCATTTTAGGAAGGAACAATTTCTGGTAAAACATCATTCTAAGCTACATCTAAGAGAAGGTGGACCATTCCAAGTCATTGCTCGTATTAATGATAATGCATACAAGTTGGATCTATCAGGTGAGTATAATGTTAGAGCTATATTTAATTTTTCTGATCTCTCTCCATTTGAAGTAGGTGATGAAGATTCAAGGACGAATCCTTTTGAGGAGAAGGGGATTGATGAAAACCTAGCTGAGGACATGCAGAGGATGGTGTAATCTGGTTCAACATATTTTGATAATCCATTACACATTTTTGGAGGTCGAATAACTCGGGCTAAAGCTAAAAGGATAAAGGAAGCTCTTACTGGACTGAATGAAGATGTTTAGGCAATGAATGAGATTTTTTCTTTTTCTATTATTAATTAGATTACGACGTCTAATTAGATCATTACATAGGACATCCGAAAGTGTATTTAAAAATTATTTCTTTTCTTTATTCACTTTTTTAGTTCTCTTTTTATATTATTTTTTTGATTTTTGACTTCTTGATTCTTTAATTGTTGATTCTCCAAAACCAGAAATTTTAATTGCTTTGATTTTGTATTTTACAGCTATGCTCTCCAACAAAAATGAGTAAAGACTTGTCAGAAATTGTCGGTAGGGTTAGGTTTATTTGGCCTAATTAGAAGACTATGTTATTTTGATCATTTTAGGAAATCTCCAATTAATTTGGGATGCTTAAAAGTCCACTTTCTATATTTGGCTTTAGGAATCAGTTTTGAAAATGCTTTCCTAAATCTTAGTGATTTCCTTATGTTTTGGAATAAATAATTGCTAGTAAATTGATTATGGTTTTCTTTAGCCTATATAATCTTCATCTTTGTAAAAAAATTCAGATTGGAATTTGCTTTTTGTAAGGTTATTCACTTTGTTGGTTATTCATTGAACTTGGAACTTATCAAGGTTATTGGTTGTGGTGATTATTTGACTTATAACTCTCAATCTCTTCTTTTCTTAGGGTATGGCATC
This sequence comes from Erythroxylum echinodendron, assembly GCA_027575705.1. Lineage (NCBI taxonomy): Eukaryota > Viridiplantae > Streptophyta > Magnoliopsida > Malpighiales > Erythroxylaceae > Erythroxylum > Erythroxylum echinodendron. The sequence goes on from JANZXR010000003.1 coordinate 20,512,208, forward strand.
AATATCCTTCTTTGTAACTTTGGTTCGTGTTTTTTAAAACATTGGTCAAGGTTTTCTTGAAAACAAAACTGATTTAACTTTTCTGAAAATTCCTTTCAAAACTTGTTCGTGGGTTTCTAGATCTTGATTTACGAGGTTCACATCAGCAAAAGAGGAGGAGACTTTTGGGAGGTGATTTCAAATGTGCATTCATTCTCTAGGTGCGATTTTGGTCCAGAGAAGTGGAAAATATGAAGATTCATCGAAAGATACATGAGAATACAAGATCAAATCTCTACATCGTGAGAACATTTGATAGAAGACATTCAAGGAGATTTAGAATTATGAAAACTTTCTTTTCTAATTATTTTTCTTTCAATGTATGCTTAATTTCATATTTGATTACGTGTAACTAAACGTCCAATTAGTATATAGGTTAGATGAATCTTATGTTAATACTTTGACATGATTTGATTCTTTTATTAATGGGATTGGTTGTTTGATATATTGTGGTTTGATTATGTGTTTTATTTATGTTCTAATAACCCATGATATTAGATCATAATCTGATTTCATACTTAGAGATTGATAAATCCTAGCGTGAATAGATCTACCATAATTAGAGGGAGTTGATTCCGAACCGAGAGATAGGATGACATAAATCTTTTGAATTGGGGTCATATCTAGTAGAGGGACTCATAAATCAACCAACACAATCCTATAAGATTTGAACTGAGTAATTCGATTAGAGATCTTAGGATTAATTGTTAGTAAACTCAAGGTTAGCTACTAGCATACTATAAGAGTCTCCATGAACCAATGCATGAACAAACAATTGTATGATAAAAGATCAATCTGTTAAAGTTTCATGGGGATTCGAGCCTAGATACTAATTTCTGGTAACGATAGTTTTCTAGGTGAATTCCACTATCTCTGTGTTCATTATTGTTTCCTATTTTATTTTATTTGCTTTAGTTTTAGTTTCTTTCCATTAAAAATCTAAAATCAAACCTTAGGTTCTGTAATAGGGGAAGGGTGAGTACTAGTATTCATAGTCTTCATGGGATCAATCCGTACTTATTGGTACTAGCTATGGTTATGCTATTCACTTGCGGTTATTTAATATTGACTATTACACTTTAGATCAATCACATGTGCTTAGCTGGGTTTCCATCATTCCCCCTCTCCTTAAAAGGATTCGTCCTCAAATCTTCATCACCTATATAAATGGAGAGAGATCAGCAACATTAATTGTAACACTAACATTATACTCACCTGGTAGATCCAACTTGTATGCATTGTCATTGGTATGTGTAATGAATTGGAATGGTCCATATCCTATTGGATGTAGCTTAGAACAACTTTTTTAAAAAAATTGTTCCTTCCTTAAATGAACCCAAACCCAATCTCTTGGTTCAAATCACTTTTTTACACCCTTTGTTGGCTTGAGAAGTATATTGTTTCGTACTCTTTTTGATTTGATGTCTAACCTTTTCATACAATTTCTTCACCAATTTAGCTTGCCATTAAAACTGGTACACTCATTAATTGGTAAAGATTTTAAATCCATTGGAGTCAAGGAATTTAACCCCCCACACAACTTCAAAAGGTGAAAACTTAGTAGTAGAATGTTCAGAATGATTATAAGCAAATTTAACATGTGGCAAACAATCTTCCCAATTCTTCAAATTCTTTTGAATGATAACATGCAATAATGTAGACAAAGTTTGATTAACTACCTCAGTTTGTGCATCATTTTTGTGGGTGACCAATTGTAGAAAACAGTAGTTTAGTACCTATCTTACCCCAAAATGTCTTCCAAAAGTAGCTTAAGAACTTGGCATCTTGATTAGAAACAATGCTCTTTGGTACTCCATGAAGCCAACTATCTCAATAGAAAAAGACTCCAATATGACTAGCACATCTATTTTATGACTTGAAATGAAATGACCCATCTTATAAAACCTATCCACAACAACAACAACAAAATCATTACCTCTTTTTGACCTAGGTAGACCTAAGACAAAGTCCATGGAAATATCTACCCATGGTTCACGTGGTATACTGACTGAATGACTCCAACCAGTGTTAGCAAATTTTTCCCGAGACCCATTGCAAGGAATTGGAAGTCCAATGACTATAGCAAGGACAAAATGAATGAAATAAACTTTGCACAGGTTAATCATGGAGATGCAAGAAAAGTAAGTTGTTATTGAAGGTGCTAAGGCATTACCAAGATTAATTACCTATCTTCTTGTGCAAGATGTTACACAAGACTTAGTATATTGTGAACTAAGCTTGGAATTCAAGATACAAGGCTAATCATCACGCATGGGTTTGAAGGAAGCCCAATCTATATAATTAAGATGCAATCAACAAGTGGGCTTGTTATGTTGATTTAATTAAGCCCAAATTTAAGTTTTTGAGTGAATACGGCCTTGTTAAGACTTGTTTCTTGATAATTTCGTTCATATCTTAATAAATCAGATTGTTTCCTTAATTTAGGAGATATCCACATTTAGGATTGATTTGTATCCTCAAATTAAGGATTCCCTTTCTTATTTAGGTTTTTCCTACTTAGGTATGAACTAGGATAGGTAAGAAAAGCCTTTCCTTATAGTATTAGGATATTGTGATGCCTATTTAAGGGGCCATCTAATGTATTACGGAATCATAATCATTATCAATAAAATTTGAGTTATTTTCCAGCAAAATTTGCTTATTCTTTTATATTCCTGGTGGAATACAAATCTGACTTATCAAGGGAGTGATTAAACTTTGTAGTATTCTAAGATTGTAGTTTTAAGGATTTATCTTCCTTAAGGTTCTAATCTAATCATTCAACTTGTTTTCTAGAATTCTAATCATACATAACAAATGGATCAGGAGTTTCCAAGGGTAGATTGCCTAGTACATTCGTATCATTTGGTATCAGAGTCTTAGGTTTGTAGAAATCAGTTTTCTATCCTTTCGTTATCATTGTTTGGTGTTTGTTTACTTTGTCCTTTATTGGAGTCCTTGTGATTTACAATTTTAGTTCATTCTTTTACCTAAGTTCAGTTTAGATTCATTGCAATTCTTTGCTTTCCATCTTTTAAACATCAGATCTTTCTTTTCATTTTAAATCAGTTTCTTTAAAAAACAAAACAAAAGAAAAAAGGGAGAAAAGAAAAGAGATGATGTGAACTAATTTTGTGTATCTTGCATCTGATTGAGTTATCTATTAGAATTACAATCTGATTCATTTTTGTAATCAAAGAATCATATTCTAAGACAAATTATTCATAAGATATTTTCTTTCCTTTTCTGAATTTGGTTAATTGATTCTAGATCATTTGTCTAATTCTCGAATAATTTCGTGTTCCTCTCTTTGTTAGACAATTTGTCCATGATAAAACAATTACAAGTTGTTCACATCTCTTTTTGTGTTTTAATACATTCTTTTGCATGTTTTTTGCTTCCTCTTGAACTTATCTTGTTTCCTTGACTCCTTAATTATTATTTTCTTTGTGTTTACCATTTGTCTTAGCTAATTTTTTAAAGTTATAATTTTTAAGATTTCCCATAATCTAACTAATTATTCCTCTTGATTTGTTAGTCTTGATTCTTTTAAGAATATAAAAAGGGGGCTGGCTTGAGTGAAAAGATAAAAAAGGCAAGAGTGCTGATATTAGCATTGTTAAAAGCCAAAAATAGAGTGAAACACAGTGGAACTTATATTATTTCAAGTGTAAACAAGTGAGTGAGTGGCTGTGTGAGGATCCTATTATGTTTTGCTACTAACTTTTTCTTGTAAGTGAAGGAGAAAAATACGAAATTGAGATGAAATTGTTCATGAAGGCTGTAAATGAACAATTTAAGAAGTTGAACACCAGGTTGGATGATTTGCAATCTTCATCAACTTCTAAATCCAATAGAATGCGTGTGTTTGAGAAGGAAGAGGAAGAGGAATCAGAGTATGAAGTTCCAACTATAGAAGACGCAAGAAGGACGTGTCCAAAAGGGATAACAATTTAGACAGCATAAAGATGACAATTACAACCTTTCAAGGGAAGAATGATCCCGAGCTCTATTTGGAGTGGGAAATTAAGGTTAAGCACGTATTTGACTGCTATAATGATGGAATTTTAAAGCTTAAGTGTTACAAAATCCATTTGATGCACCAAGAATATTTGAAAGTGCTTGGGTTTCATGTAAGGAGCTAATCGTCAAAGGAGCTCAATGAAGCTCATGTAAGCTATAGGTGGCTTGATATGACATTTCCTTTGCTCAAGTATCTAAATCTAGCTTACGGTGATCTCGTGGGAGCTCATTAAAACTAGTTAATAACTAGAAAGATGGGGATAAGCTCAATTGGACTCAATTGAGATTACCCCAGCTCATCTTTGGTTCTTAGGAATTGAAGTTAGCTATAAATGTGTTCACACTAGTTAAGCTAGATGAGCAAATTAAGAAGCATGATTTGGAGTTAAAATCCAAAGCTTAACGGTAATTGGTAGTCCTAGATGAAGGAATCTAGTGTGATTGAGTGCACAATGAACACTAGGTGTACCATGAGCTGTAGCATGCCATAATGCATCTTCCATGCATGCACTTAGAGTGCAAGTTGTCTCCACATGGATACATGAATTCGACCAAGAAAGGATGAATTCAGTCAAGATCTTGAATTTTGCCAATGGGGAAGATTCATTATGTACCTTGCCTTAGAGTGAACATACATGACACCCTTTCACCAAGGTATATGTACTTTGGATGAAAGGACGCATTGTTTCGATCAATGGTTGTGACATTTTGGCCAAACAGGGATTCATGTACGAGAATGAATGGTCATGAGTCTACCTTCATTGCTTTAAGTGAAGGTACATGACTCCTTGCCAAAGGATGTGTCCCTTGGCCAAGAGTCACGATGTTTTGCCAAAAGACGTACCCTTGGAAGATTCATGATTTTTCAACAAGAGACATAACTTTTTGAAGAGTCACTACTCTTTAAAGGCACCTTTTGGTGGCCTATAAAAGGGAATTTCATAGTTCCTTTGAGAGTGTTTTTTTTCCCCTTTGGCCTAATACAACACTCTTCTCCCCATCTTTAAGCCAAAAACACTCCCTTCTTGCAGGTTTCCATGCGTTGAAGCACTCTCCCATAAAATAGTTGTTAAGCTTATTAAGAGCATTGTGGGTGAACTGCTACTTTCACAAGTTAGCAATTCTTTTGACCTTAGTGCATTGTGAAGAGATTGGTCTACTCCATCCATTCTAACCACGATGAGTTGGAGAAGAAGGAGAAGCCATAGTGGATCTCCACAAGAGAGGCAAAACATCAAGCATACAAGGAGTTATTATGCTGTGTTTCAAGTTGGTATATCATCCTACCCTTCTTAATGACATGCGTAGGATCTTGTATGCTTATGAAATCATGAGATTTATTGTATAGGTTATGATCTAAAATTAACAAATGGTATCATAGATTTAGGTTAAAGCATGATTTGAAATGATTTTATGATCATAAAATTGACATACTAATATGTTGGTATATATTTTTTAGTGCAATCATGATAATGGTGTGTGAATGCATTCGTTGCTATATGTTATATGTTTGATAGTTTCCATGCTAAATTGAAGGCTTTATTGAGAGCATGTTTTGTGAAACAATGAAAGCATGTTGAAATATTTCTAATTGAATGCTATATACGTTTCTTTTGCTATGTTTTAGCATGAAATAGTTGTTTCTCATGCTTGTTGCTTGATTAAGTCTTGTTGTGGTAGAAATGCACTTAAATGTGATAATTGCATCAATATAGATGGCATGTAAGAATATTGTTATTGAATTAAATAAAGACCTTAAGCTTGATGGAGATAATTACTCCATTTGGCAACAAAAGGTTCTATCCATCTTAACTAAGCAAGATACACTTGAAGTTCTCTTCCATACGGTCAAGCCACTAGTGGTGGGTGGAAACTCTAACGCCTATGAGACATATAAGAAGAAAGATTATGTACCCGTGTTACTCTCTTAAGTACCATGGTTGATGAAATCATGGTGGATTTCTCTATGCTTGAGTCAACCAAAGCCATATGGGATTCGACCAAGACTAAATATGGTGATGTTTCTTTAGAGAAACAAAGAGATATGATTCTCAAGTTTGAGAATTATAGTAAGAGGGCTTACCACACCATGAGTGCCCACTTATGTGAGATGTCACGCATTATTCATCAATTTAAATCCACTGGTCATGTGCTCACTGATGAGCAACAAGTTCAAGCAATAATCCATTATGCCACAACTCTCAAATCAAGTCATTTGATGATATTCAAGGCACCTTCTACTAGAGATAGAGGTGATGGTCATGAAAAACCATTCAAAGGCATATGTTAATGGAACTGCCTTGCCCCACAAGAACAAGTTCAAAGGGACGAAGAAAAGGAAGGATGGTCAAGACAATTGGAATGGTGCCACCTTGAAAAAGTTCAAGAAGAAGCCCAACAAAACCAAGTTGAAGTGCTTCAATTGTGGCAATAAGGGGCACTTTGCAAATGAGTGCAAAGCACCTCCTAAGCTACATGATCCCTTTTCTACTTCATTTGTGCATGATGTTTCATGCACGTGCTTAACTGAATCAGGTTCTTTGTGGATTATAGATTCGGGCCCAACGGACCATATAGCCAAATAAAAGTCTTGATTCGCGGCCTTTAGGAAGTTGCCAAAGGGAGCAAAGCATGTTTCTAGTGGGAACAATGCAAGCCTTGAAGTAGAATGGATAGGAACTTGTAGAGTTCCTTTGAACAATGGACATTTGTTCTTAATTGATGTTCTTTATCTACCTAAGATTTGTATAAACATGGTTTCTATGTGTTCCTTGTTAAAGTTCAGATATTGCTTGAATTTCTTTAATAAATTTGTGGATATTATGAAAGATAATGCAGTCATGTGTTCTTGTTTAGTAAGCAACGGGTTGTTTGAATTGAAAGTGAGTGTTGCTACTTCTAGTTGCTATGTAACTGAGGTTACTATTGAGCTGACTTGGCATGAGCGTTTAGGACAGATTGGACAAGAAAGTATGACTAAGTTGGCCACATGTGGCTTATATGGATCATTGTCCAAGTTCTCTATACCAAGTTGCCAATCATGCCTTGTTGATAAGGCCACAAGAAAGCCTTTTGTCAAGGAAATTAGAAGTTAAGAAGCTTTACAATTAGTTCACTCCAATCTTTGTGGACCAATGAGAATTGTACCTAGACTTGGGTTAGGATTCTTTATCACATTCATTGACAACTATACTCTATTTACCCATGTGTTCTTACTAAAGCACAAGTGTGAAGCATTGAGGTGCTTTGAAACATACTTGCACTTAGTGGAGATTCAATTGGGTAAGAAATCAAGTCATTAAGGACTGATCGTGGTGGCGAGTACATGTCAAATGATTTTAAGGAATTTTGTGACCAAAAGGGCATTGTGAGGCAACTCACATTTTCTTGGACTCCACAACAAAGTAGAGTAGCTGAAAGGAAGAATAGGACTCTTATCGATATGGTGCGATCCATGATGGCTAAGGCCAACTTGGATATTGCCTATTGGGGTGATGCATTGCTTAGTGCAACACATATTTTTAATAGAGTGCCCTCTAAGTCTGTTGATTCTATTCCATATAAATTATGGTCGAAGAAAACCCCTAACTTAAGCTATCTTCTTCCTTGGGGATGTGCAGCTTATATACATGCTACAGATCACCCTCTTAGGAAATTAGGCCCTATAGGGAGGAAGTGTGTCATCCTTGGTTATTCTAAGCATTCTAAGGGGTATGTGTTCTTAGACGTAAGACATAAGATTGGAAATGTCTTTGAATAAAAAAATGTCAACTTTATTAAGGATGAGTTCCCTAAAATTGGTGAATGTTGTGATTTAAATGCGTTGGTTGAGACCTTTGTGCAAGGTCAGTTTAGTGTTTTGGAAGCATCATTGACTACACCTTCCATGGTGGAAGTTCCTCAATAAGAGGCTATTCAAGTGCCTCCTGCATCCCCACTTGTTAATAAAAATAAGAAGAAGTTCTTGATGAACAAGTTCAAGAGGGAGTTGAGGGAGTTAAAGAACCACATGATCAGGCTATAGGGCAAGATCATGATGAGCCTCCTCCCATGCCTAAATTGAGACGTTCAAATAGGGAATTTGGAGCACCAAAAGAATGGTGGATTTTAGAGGGAAGTGAGGCAAACTTGGCGTCATCTGAGATTAATGAACCAAGTAATGTGTAAGAAGCTCTTGACGGTGTTTACAAAGAGAAGTGGCTAATGGAAATACAAGATGAGATGAATTCGATGCATCTCAATGAGGTTTGAGACTTAACTGAATTACCTCCTGGCCGAAGGGCTATTGGGAACAAGCAGGTTCTCAAGATAAAATTGAATTCGGATGGTACTATTAAAAAGTACAAGGCCTGATTGGTAAACAAAGGATTCACACATAAGGAGGGTATAGATTTTAAGGATACCTTCTCTCTTATTGTGAAATTCAATTCCATCAAATTATTACCTATTATTGTGGCTCATTTAGACTTGGAATTGCATCAAATGGATGTAAAGACCACCTTTCTCAATGGTGATTTGTTCGAGAAGATTTACATGCCACAACTTGAGGGTTTATTGAAAAGGGTCAAGAGCAAAACGTGTGTAGACTCAAGAAGTCTATATACAGTCTTAAGCAAGCTTCAAGACAGTGATACTTGAAGTTTAATGATGCAATCACAAACTTTGGATTTGTGATGATGTATGAAGACCATTGTGTTTATGTGTACACTTTTGGGTTTAAAATTGCCGTTATGACTCTATATATGGATGACATATTGATAACAAGTAATGGGTTGAGTTTGTTGAAAACCATAAAAGGATGGTTGTCTTCCACCTTTGACAAGTAGGATATGGGAGAAGCTGCCTATATCCTTGGTACTAAGATCCTAAGAGATAGGAAAGTTAAGATATTGGCCTTGTCTCAAGAACCTTATATTGATAAGATTATCGTAAGATTCAACTTGACAAACTCAAAACCAATGAGTACACTACTTGCATATGGATGCAAGCTTGGGCAAGATTTGTGTCCTCATAGTATTCAAGAAAAGGAAGAAATGAAAAAGGTCTCATACCTAAGTGCCATTGGAAGTCTAATGTATGTCATATTGTGTACATGGCCTGACATTAACCACGCTGTAGGTCTACCGACAAGATATTCTTCTAGCCCTAGAATTGAGCATTAGAAGTTTCTAAAAAGGGTCATTGGGTATCTCAAGTGTATAAAGGAATATTGGATATGCTACCAAGGAGAGAATCTTGGTTTGCATGCTACACTGATGCTGATTGGGGTAGTGATCATGCTTTGTGCAAATCAACATCTGGCTATGTCTTCATGTTAAATAATGGGGCTATTTCTTAAAGTAGCAAGAAACAAACTTGCACAACATTGTCAACAATGGAGGCTGAATTTGTTTCCAATGCCTCGACTGTGCAAGAGGCCTCGTGGCTTGGAAATTTTATTTAACACTTGGGGTAGTGCCTTTGGAAAGGCCCATAACTATCTATTGTGATAGTATGGTGGTTTGGCTTACACTAAGGACCCTAAGTATCATGTAAAGACTAAGCACATTAGCATGAAGTATAACTTTGTTACAGATGCAATAGAAGAGGGAGAAATTAAGTTAGAGTGCATATCTACAGATCTAATGGTGGCTGACCCTATGACTACGCCATTGCCACCGTTTCATTTTGCTAAACATGTAAAGGAAATGAGTCTTCGTAGATTATGAAGTGTTGACATAATTTTCTCCTTCTTGTGTCACACATGTAAGACGTTTGATAAATGAAAAGTTGTTTATCAATTATTGGTGCATTTCACTTTGAAACCACAACGAACAATGTATATGTCAATCATCATAAGCTGAGGTTGGTTTTCTCACATGAGCCATCCGCCCTTGCATTTTTACATAAGATCAAGGATGAGACCGCTAAAATCTTAAATGTATGTTATCTCTTAAAAGGGATTTGTGAATTGTGTGTCATACATTTAAGTGGGAGTCATGAACCAACATATGATAAATTTAGTATTATGGTGGTCTTGATTATGCATGCATCAAGATCAGGTGATCAAGGTCATCAAGTTTGTATGTCCACTCACACATACTATCCTATGATTTCATTCTCAAGAGTGAGAATAAGGAGTATTTCATAGTTGTTTGACATGTCCTCCTATTATTGAGAATAATAGGAATTACACATCTAAATGTTTTAAGAAGGAGAATTGACACACCTCTCCTAGTGGGAGTGGAGCAATAAAACATTTAAGGTTGTGTTTAGGGAACGTTAAAGGGATGTGTTCCAAATGTTCCATAGTTCACCATGAAATCATCCAACCGAAGAAAATAAGCAAGTTATCTCTTGCCTTGCTTATATGTGAGATTCTTCATTCAAACCCCTTAGTGACTATGGCTTGCTATAGGAAATTGAGGATTATTATGGTCTTTTTAATTGGTTGTCGAAGGTCTTAGAAGGAATGGGACTAGAGTATTCTCCTTTTAGATGATAATCTTTTCTTAATTTTTCATAAGTTGCCTGCATAAGTATAATTGCATGAGTAGCATAACTATGATAGCATATGTTGCACACTATAAATGATACACAATCACGTTATTCAATATTGGCACCATATATTATTTTGTACAATATGAAAGGTTGAATAAGATGTGAGTGCACTTGAGGTTTAATACATTCATGAGTTTTATAAGTTAAAACTCACAAAGGAGACTGAATGTGATTAAACATGTGTATCAAAATGTCTTGGGTTTGAGAGGCATAACTTTATTTGTTCAAGTAACTTTGATATGTTCAAACGTGAGGAGAGTGACAATCTTTCATTATGGGTCTAACAACCATAATGTAAAGAGATTTCGTTTACATGTCTAAGGTCGCATGCACAACTCAAAATTATGTGCTTCAACTATTATTTGTTTTCGGCTTTATATGTTAACTTGTTGAGTATGTTCTATTTAAGTAGGAGCATTTTTTTGTAAATATATCTTTATGCGAGTGGGAGCTTATTGGAATTTTATAGCTTAAATGCTACAAATTCCATTTGACGCACCAAGATATAATTAAAAGTGCTTGGGTTTCATGTAAAGAGCTAACCCTCAACTCAAGGGAGCTCAATGAAGCTCATGTAAGCTATAAGTAGCTTGACATGACTTTCCTTTTGTTTAAGTGTCTAAAGCTAGCTTAAAGTGAGCTTGTGGGAGCTCATTAAAACTAGTTAATAGCTAGAAAGTTGCAGACAAGCTCAATTAGACTCAATTGAGATTACTACAACTCATCTTTGGTTCTTGGGAATTGAAGCTAGCTATAAATGTGTTCACACTAGTTAAGCTAGAAGAGCTAATTAAGGAGCATGAGCTGGAGTTGAAACTCAAAGCTTAATAAGCAAAATTAGTAGTGCTAGGTGAAGGAATCTAGCGTGCTTGAGTGCATAATGGACACTAAGGTGTAACATGAGCTGTAGCACACCATAATATATCTTCTCATGCATGCATTTAGAGTGTAAAAGTTCATTGTATCCACATGGATACATGAGTTCGGCCAAGACGTGGAATTCGGCAAATGGGGAAGATTCATCATGTACCTTGCCTTAGAATGAACATACATGATACCCTTTCACCAAGGTATATGTACTTTGGATGAAAGGATGTGTTGTTTCAGCCAATGGTTGTGACCATTTGGCCAAAAAAAGGGTTCATGTACAAGAATGAATGGTCATAAGTGTACCATCATGACTTTAAGTGAAGATAAATGACTCTTTGCCAAAGGATGTGTCCCTTGGCTAAGAGTCATGATGTTTCACCAAAAGACATAACTTTTGGAAGAGTCTTGATGTTTCACCAAGAGACGTAACTCTTTGAAGATTCATTACTCTTCGAAGGCACCTTTTGGTGGCCTATAAAAGAGAATTTTGTAGTTCTTTTGAGAGAGTTTTTTTTCTTTGGCTGAATATTATACTCTTCTCCCCATCTTTAAGCCGAAAACACTCCCTTCTTTCAAGTCTTCACTCGTTGATGCACTCTCCCATGAAATAGTTGTTAAGCTTATTAAGAGCATTGTGGGTGAACCATAAGAATTGCTACTTTCACAAGTTGGCAACTCTTCCGACTTAGTGAGTTGTGACAAGATCGGTCTACTCCATACATTCCAACCATGACGAGTTGGAGAAGAAGGAGAAGCCATAGTGGATCTCCACGAGGGAGGCAAAACATCAAGCATATAAGGAGTTATTCCGTTGTGTTTCAAGTTAGTATATCATCCTACCCTTCTTAGTAACATTCGTAGGATCTTTTATGCTTATGAAATCATGAGATTTATTGTATGAGTTATGATCTAAAATCAACACATAACTACTCCTAGGAGAAGAAAGTGAAACTTGAAGTTGTTGAATTCATAGATTATGCAAGTATTTTGTGGGACCAATTATTGATAAATAGAAGGAATGGTGAGAGACCAATTCAGACATGGGAAGAAATGAAGATGTTAATGCGTAAGAGATTTATACCTGGCCATTACTATAGAGACTTACATAGAAAGTTGCAAGGGTTGGTTCAAGGGTCCAAAAGAGTAGAAGGCTACTCCAAAGAGAAGGAGGTGGCCATGATCAGAGCAAACATAAAGGAGGATAGTGAAATTGCTGATGTGGCAGACTTACAACACTATGTGGAGATAGAGGAATTGTTGATGTGGTAGACTTACAACACTATCTAGAGATAGAGGAATTGCTACATAAAGCCATTAAGGTTAAGAAACAACAAAAATCAAGAAAATCAGGTTCAACTTCTCAGTTCTCATGGAAGTCAAATTGGAAAGACAAAGACATCAACTCAGCCTTGAAATCAAAAGTAGATGCAAAGCCAAAGGATTTGGTTGCTACTTCTAAAGTTAAAATTGAAACTAAATCTTCTCCTAAATCTCATGATATTAAGTGCTTTAGGTGTCAAAGGCTTGGACATATTGCTTCTCAATTTCCAAATAAAAGGGCTATGATCGTGTTGGAGAATGGTGATGTAAGTGATGATAAAATGCCACCACGAGAGGACTATTCTGATGTTAATGTTGAAGAATATGCATGGAGATATGTTGGTTATAAGGTGTGCACTAAATATTCTGTCTAAGGATGAAAATGAAGGGGAGCAACTTGAGCACATTTTTATACATAATGCCATATCAAAAACAAGGTTTATAGCATAATTATTGATTGTGGTAGTTGTACTAACATTGCTAGTACTATTTGTCAGTAGATAAGCTGAAATTGGATACCTTCAAGCATCCTAAACCATATAAGTTGCAATGGCTGAATGAATGTGGAAAAATTAAGTTGTCCAAGCAAGTTTTGGTGTCTTTTTCTATTGGAAAATATAAAGATGAAGTTCTTTGTGATGTGGCATCAATGTATGCTGGACACATTTTATTAGGTCGTTCCTTACAATTTGATAAGAAGGTTAGACATGATGGGTACATAAACTATTACTCTTTTGTACTTAATAACTGAACCATTGTACTAACCACTCTTAAACCTTTGCAAGCTCATGAGGATTAGATTAGGATAGAAAATGAGTAAAATGAGAGGAAATTAGATTAGTGGGAAAGAGGAAAAGAAAAAGAAAAAAAACTACAAATGAGAGAAAATAAAGTGAGTGAGGCCCAGAGGAAAAATCAAGTGAGAGGTGTTTAACAAAGGGAGAAAAGCAAGAATTAAATGTAATTGCTGGAAAAAGAGAGGTTAAGAGTGTTATGTTCGCAAGGCAGTCACTACTTGTACTTATGTACAAGGATGTTTATTTCTACTAATAACCTTAACCCTACTTTACCTAGTGTGGTTGTTTCTTTGACAGGAGTTTGAGGACCTTTTTCCTGAAGAGATACCACATGGTCTATTTGCTTTAAGAGGCATTGAACATCAAATAGATTTCATACCTAGGGTTGCTATTTCTAATTGACCTACCTATAGAGTCAATCCCGAGGAAACAAAAGAGATACAATGATAAGTTGATGATCTGGTGCAAACGGGATATGTGCAATAAAGTCTTAGCCCATGTTCGGTTCCTGTAATCTTAGTCCCAAAGAAAGATGGAACATAGTACATATGTGTAGATTGTCCAGCCATAAATAAAATAACAGTTAAGTGTAGACATCATATCCCTCGATTAGATGATACATTTGATCAATTATATGTCTCATACTTGTTTTCTAAGATTAATTTAACGAATGGCTACTATCAAATTCACATGAAAGAAGCAGATGAATGGAAAATGATGTTTAAAAGTAAATATGGATTGTATGAGTGGTTAGTAATTCCCTTTGGTTTAACTAATACACCTAATACTTTCATTGCATGTTGTTTTTAGTGTATTAAAAGAGAACCAATTGTATGCTAATTTTAAAAAGTGTACATTTTGCATGAAATTTGTTGCGTTTCTTTGAATTGTTGTTAGTTCATAGGGTGTTAGTGTTCAAGGAGAGAAGGTAAAGGTGATAAGGGACTGGCCTACGCCTAAGAATGCAAATGAGGTGAGAAGTTTTCATGGTCTAGAAAATTTCTATCGAAGGTTTGCTAAAGACTTTAGTTCCATTGCTGCACCTTTGATTGAACTTGTTAAAATGAATGTTGTTTTTAAGTGGGATGATGTGCATGATCTAGCTTTTAATATATTGAAAGATAAGCTAACTAATGCACCTTTGTTGTGTTTGCCCAATTTTGATAAAGCTTTTGAAGTTGAATGTGATGCATCTGGAATTGGAACAGGGGTTGCATTGATGCAAGACTCTAAACCTATTGCTTATTTTAGTAAAAGGCTAAATAGGCAGCATTGAATTATCCTACTTATGATAAAGAACTATGAGCATCAGTAAGAACCCTTCAAACATGGCAACACGACTTGTGGCCAAGGGAATTCATCATTAATTATGATCATGAGAGTTTAAAGTTCTTGAACTCCTAAGGTAAGCTCAATAAAAGGAATGTCAAGTGGCTAGAGTTCATAGAAACATTTCCTTATGTCATCAATTACAAACATAGAACGAAGAACGTTGTGGCTAATGCATTGTCTAGAAGGTTTGCATTACTTCTTTGTAAACTCTACTTGGTTTTTAATTGCTTAAAGAATTGTATGCGAATGATTTTGATTTTGTTCAAGTATAGGATGCTTGTTCTAAGTGTGGGTTTGGTGACTTTTATAGGCATTAAGGATTTCTATTTAAGAAAGATAAATTGTGTGTGCCTAATGGTTCTATTCGTGAGTTACTTGTTAGGGGGACTCATGAAGGAGATTTGATGGGGCATTTTGGCATCCAAAAGACTTCCAATATATTGCATAAACATTTTTATTGGCCTAAAATGAAATATGATGTGCAATTTGTTTGTGACAAGTGTGATGGAGATCAACCATCACAAGTCGCTTCATGCAAGACAAAAGGATTGGGACGTGGACGTGTTGGAGAGCTTGGCAGTAAGGAGAAACACTTAAACAAGCTCAACAAAGTGATATTAGGGAAAAAGATCCATTGGAGAATCTTGGAGGTCCAATGACAAGGTTATATATTGCATAAACATTCTTATTGGCCTAAAATGAAATATGATGTGCAATTTGTTTGGGACAAGTATGATGGAGATCAAGCATCACAAGTGACTTCAGGCAACACAAAAGGATTGGAATGTGGACGTGTTGGAAAGCTTGGAAGCAAGGAGAAACACTTAAACAAGCTCAACAAAGTGATATTAGGGAAAAAGATCCATTGGAGAATCTTAGAGGTCCTATGATAAGGTTGTAGGTTAAGCATACTAAAGAGGCTCTTAACAATTTGATGGTGGATCTATATGCAAGAGAAGAAGGTAAAACACTTGGAAACACGTCACTAAGGTTTATAATGATGATTCAAGGCTTGGAGCAATTTGTTGGACTTGTTGAAGAAGGCTGGACCTGAGGCACAACTTGAAACAACTCATTTATTACAATTATGCTGTTTTGAGCATCTTTAGGTCAATTGCTTGGCTTCTTATTTTATTTATTTAAAACTTTTAGTTATGCTATTTAGGACTTAAATAAGTGGATTCTAGCCTTTAATAAGCCTAGTTACGTTTTTGGGTTTGTTTGGGCCTAATCAGCTTGTTTCAAGCTTATTTATTAGGAAGTTTGTTCTTTGAGATTAGAATGGGCCAAAACCCAATTCCTACCTTTATGAAAGTCATCCAAGTCATTAGGGTTAATATAAATACTCTTTATTTCGTGTATTGTAGGCAAACTTCATTCATTCAATATTCAGAAAACAAATTGAGGTTCTTTTGCATTAATTTAGAGAAATCCTTCCTAGGTGTTCTTTAAAGACTTGGTTTTCATTCAAGAAAGTGCTTGTGAAGATCAAACCCATTACTTATCATTCCAATCCTTCCTAAATTCTATGGGTGTGGTGGAAATACCTTCTGAGTTGTTTTTGTTATTCTTGTGTAATATTGAACATTCCTTAGATCCTGGATTTGTGATTTATGATTCATCCAATATGAGGCTAAGAGCTTATCTTAACATGTAAGCAAGCAAAGTCTAAAGTAAAACCGCATGGTTTATATACCCTTTTACCTGTGCCCACTCAACCTTGGATTGATATTTCTATAGATTTTGTCATGGGTTTACCAAGGTCTCAAAGTGGTAAGGACAACATATTTGTTGTTGATCAGTTTAGCAAAATAGCTCATTTTATTGCATGGTTTAAAGCTAATGATGCAAAACATATTGCTAATTTGTTCTTTAAAGAGGTTGTTCTATTGCATAGTTTGCACAAGACAATTCTTAGTGATATAGATGTTAAGTTCTTAACCCATTTTTGGTGCACTTTGTGGACTAAGTTAGGAACTAAACTCTTGTTTTCTACTGTTGCACATCTCCAAACAAATGGGCAAACTAAAGTAGTTTATAGGACATTCACTACTCTGTTGCGTGCTATCATACATAAGAACTTAAAATGATGGGAAAAGTGTTTGCCAAATATTGAGTTTGCCTACAGTAGGTCTGTTCATTCTACGACTTCCTTTTCACCTTTTGAAGTTGTATATGACTTTAATCCTTCCTTTGCATATTTTACCTTTGGTTACTGATGAACATGCCAATCTTGAGGGGAAGAAAAAGGCAGATTTTGTGAAGGATTTACAAGCCAAGGTTTGAGCTAATATTGAAAGGAAAAATGAACAATATGCAAGACAAGCTAACAAAGGGCATATAAAAGTTGTTTTTGAACCTAGAAATTGGGTGTGGGTGCACATCAGGAAGGAACAACTTCCCACACAAAGGAAGTCCAAATTGCAGCCTAGAGGAGATGAAACTTTTCAAGTCTTGGAGAAGATCAATAACAATGCTTACAAGCTCGATTTTCCAAGCAACTATGGTAATGTTATTGCTACTTTTAATGTTGCTTATTTATCTTTGTTTGATGTAGGTGAATCGAAGATGAATCCTTTAGAGGAGGCGTGGAATGACGGGGATCAAGATATTGAATGAATGGCTCTAGATGATAGCAAACTTTCTTGAGACCCATTGCAAGGAATTGGAGGTCCAATGATTAGAGCAAGAACAAAACGAATGAAAGAAGGCTGTTATTGAAGGTGCTAAAGCATTACCAAGATTAATTACTTATCTTCATGTACAACATGTTGGACAATACTTAGTATATTGTGAACCAAGGTTGGAATCAAAGATACAAGGTTGATCATGACGCATGGGTTTGAAGGAAGCCCATTCTGCATAATTAAGATGCAATT
Organism: Erythroxylum echinodendron; assembly: GCA_027575705.1. Classification (NCBI taxonomy): domain Eukaryota; kingdom Viridiplantae; phylum Streptophyta; class Magnoliopsida; order Malpighiales; family Erythroxylaceae; genus Erythroxylum; species Erythroxylum echinodendron. Next base: position 20,530,008 of record JANZXR010000003.1, read on the forward strand.
AACAAGTGGGCTGGTTATCTTGATAAATCAAATTGTTTCTTTATTTTACGACATATCCACATTCAAGACTGATTTGTATCCTCAAATTAAGAATTCCCTTTCTTATTTAGGTCTTTCCTACTTAGGTATGAACAAGGAATAGGTAAGAAAAGCCTTTCCTTATAGGATTAGCATATTATGATGCCTATTTAAAGGGCCATCTGATGTGTTACGAGATCATCATCACTATCAATAAAAATTGAGTTATTTTCGGCTAGCTTTGCTTGTTCTTTTGTGCTGTTGGTGGAATACAAATCTAACCTATCAAGGGAGTGATCAAACTTTGTGGCATCTTAAGATCCAGGTTTTAAGGATTTAGCTTCCTTAAGGTTCTAATCTGATCGTTCAACTTGTTTTCTAGGATTTTAGGCATTCATAACAAATGGATTAAGAGTTCCTAGGGTAGGTTGCCTAGTGGGTTCATATCATTATATAATCCATGAGGCAAAGATCTAGGTTTGGCTTATTTGCAAGTTACAAATTTCTCACAAATTTTTTCTACACCATGTTTCATATGTGGCCAAAAGAAATTCTCAACAAGTATATCTAAAGTTTGTTTGAACACTAAAATGTCCCATTAGGCCACCTCTATGAGACTCATAAACCTATAACTCCCCTTGAGAACAAATATGATGAGAACCAAGGTCAACATGTTCTTGATGAAAAGCTTGCTGCCATGGATGGAGGATTACATGGAGATTCACTTGGGAAGCATGCTGCCATAGGTTGACAAGTTGCTGCCAATGATCCATTATATGTTCCTAGTGAGCCAATCACAAGATCAAGATCCAAGAAGGTCAAGGAAGCCATGCAAGGATTGGTGCTTAAAACTTGGGCAGATTTGGACAATTGGGCCGAATTGAAGTAATTCACCATGCAAGAACAAACCATTCAAGTTAGGCTTGGAAGAGGGAGATCCAATCTTGATCCATTGTATCAAGATTGTGGAAGACTAAACCAATCTTGAAGATTACATGTTTGGGTTGTGTATTCTTGTATAGATTCTTGAAGATTACATGTTTGGGCCATGAATCATGTTCAAGACTCAAGTATTGGTTTATTTGGTTATATTCTCTTAGTATAGACGAAATTCTATGTTAGGGAGGCTTTGGTTGTGTTTAAATATGATTAGATATGTTTAGATAAGATTTGGATCAGATTTGATTAGTTAGAGTTTGAATTGTAAATTAAGTCATACAATCTTATTCCAAATCGGATTGGCATGACTTAGACTTTTGCTACAAGTAGGATTAGTTTGTTAAATTCAAATTAGGTTTATCTTGTCTTTGAATTCTACATGTAGTGTGATAAATATCGGATTAGGAAAATAGAGACTTGGTCAAATCAGATTTGTTATGACCTTGTTTCTTATAGTTCTATTAGAATCAATATTTATAGGGTCTTGGACATTCATTATAGAAGAATTAAGATTATTCAATTGAAAAATAGAGAGAGAGTTTTCTCCTTGAGTTATTAAAAGAATAGAACTTATCAAAGAAATCCTTTCTTTGTGGCGTTCACAGCACTTCCATTATATCCTTCATTTAAGTTTTTGTATTCCTTGGGTTTAGACTTTAATATAGTCTAAGTTTCTGGTTTCATTGTTTCTTGGGTGTAGATTTTTTATACCAAGGTTTTTGTCTTTTATACAAAGGGTCAAGGTCCATCAAAACTAGATTTGTGTTTAGGCTTCTTGGGATCATACAATCAGATTCTTGTTAGTTTTCTAGGGTTCATCTATATTGGGTTCACACCATTTGGTATCAGAGCATCCTAAGCCAAATCTTCTATCCTTCCAATTCAAGATTCACCCTTAACATCTTGTTTTGGTTATCTATCTTTTTGTTTTTGTTTTTGTTTTGCCCGCTAAAACCACGAAATTTTCCACCCTCATACCCTAAAACATACCAACCAACCGCACTTATCCATCCCCCCAAAACAGATTCGATTTTCTTAAGTTTTTTCTCTTGTTTTAATTCATCTTGTTTCTTTGTTTTTCGTACAATATAGTTCAAGACACCTTGTTCTTCAAAGATTAGGGTTTTTGCATAAAAAAAGAAAAGAAAAGAAAAGAAAAGAAAGTGAAAGAAAGTGCAAGAAAGTGTCAGGAAGTTCAAGAAAGTTAAGTGTTCTTCTTCTTTTAACATTCTTTCGTTCTTTTTCAAAACTTCTTCAACCTTTTCTTCTAAATAAAACCAGTTCTTGATTATATTTAGTGAACTAACACATCATTTGGATTATTTAAAGGTCTGCTTTGTTCCAAAAGAACTTGATAGAGAAAACAAGAGTGGAAAAAGGCAAAAGTGAGTGAGATTAGCATCGGGAAAAAGCCAAGAAGAGTGAAACACAAGTGGCGTGTCATTCTTTAAGTGTAAACACTAAGGTAGTGAGTGAGATTTTTTTTCTTGTTTACTAATTGTTTACTAATATTCATTTTCTATTTTATCATGTCTAAGCAAGAGGAAAGTGCTACCAAAGAGACTTCTACAAGCATGGATGGTGATCTCAAGTTCATGATTCAGTCCATGCATCAAACAATTTCAACAGTTTGACTTCTTGTTTGAGGAGTTGAAGGACATAATGGATTCCCTTGAAGCTAACAAGCATAGGGGGCAACCAAGGAGGGTCCAAAACAATAGGGAGAAAAATGATTTTTCAGATTATGAAGAAGATGATGCAATGACTGCTTTGCATGATGAGGAGTATAATATAGGGGCTGTTTTAGGTATAGGCCAAGGTAGAGGAGCTAAGGGAAGGATGCATAGGCGAAATTTAAGTGGGAGAGATGATAATGTGGGTAGAAACTGAGGAGGAAGGGATATGGTGGACAGAAACTTAGGGAGCATTAAGATGAAGATACCACCATTTCAAGGTAGGAATGACTTTGAAGCTTATCTAGAGTGGGAGAAAAAAATTGATTTGATCTTTGATTGCCACGGTTATTTGGAGGAAGAGAAGGTAAAGCTTGTTGTTGTGAAGTTTAAAGACTATGCTCTTGTATGGTGGGATCAACTAGTGACTAGTAGGAGGAGAAACCTAAAGAGGCCTATTGATAGTTGGGATAATTTGAAGGCTCTCATGATGAGGAGGTTCATAACTAGCCACTACTATAGAGATCTGTTCCAAAGGCTTCAAAGCCTTACTCAAGGGTCCAAGTGATGGGAGACCCAATAGGAACTTGTCCTAGAGAACATTCAACAAGATGGAACTATGCCCAAGAATGACTAGAATCAAGCACACATGGAAGCACAAGAAACAAAATTCAAAAGATAGAAATAGAACACAAAGAGAAAAGGGGTTAAAAGAATGTTGGTCAATGGAAAGAACCCTAAGAGAACTTGTCTCTTAGAACTCTAACCTTCGGACGCGACAAAGGAAGACCAGTCCTTCAATAAGTCAAGTATTCTTAAAGGATACGAAGAAAGCAAGAATGCTCCCAATAATACTCAATAGTATTTCTAAATGAAAGTCCTCTTCCAAAGTACATAGAGGGTGCCTATTTGTAGGAAAACTTCCTAACTTAATGTGCTAAAGAAGAAACTAAATAAAAGGAAACAAATCAATCCCTAAAAGGAAACAAAATAAACTTATAAAGGTGTTCACTAGATGACCTTCTTTCAAGGAAATAAAAAGGAAACTAATTAACACATGATCTAAACATATTGGACGTTATAGATCATGTCCTTCTCCTTATTTTTAAGTGGCACATGGTTGTCACATGGTATTTTAAGTGAATTCTCCCAATTGGACTTTATGTGGACGTTTGGACACCTCATGTTGGGCTTCAAGAGTAAGACAATGCCTCTTGGACCTTTATGAGATGAAATCTGACTCAACAACAAGGGTTCTATCTCTTCAAGGTCTTG
>JANZXR010000003.1:20534012-20549495 GCA_027575705.1 Erythroxylum echinodendron
GATTTCATTATCGGGACTGTTATTCGTAACCAACCTGCTTATAGAGCCAATCCTAAGGAAACAAAGGAGATACAATGACAAGTTGATGACTTGGTGCAAAAGAGATTTATGAAAGTTTTAAGCCATGTTTGACTCTCATAATCTTAGTCCTAAAGAAAGATGGGACATGGAACATGTGTGTAGATTGTCGAGCCATAAACAAATAACAGTTATGTATAGAGATCCTATCCCTCAATTAGATGATATGCTTAATGAATTAAATGGCTTATGTTTGTTTTCTAAAATTGATTTAAAGAATGGCTACTATCAAATTTGCATGAAAGAAGGAGACGAATAGAAAATGGTGTTTAAAACTAAATATGGATTGTATGAATGGTTAGTAATGCCCTTTGCTTTAACTAACGCACCTAATACTTTCATGAGGCTTATGAATTATGTCTTGCGTGCTTTCATTGGAAAATTTATGGTAGTTTACTTTAATGATATTTTATTTTACTTAAATGATCATGTGGAACACTTGTATGTTGTTTATAGTGTATTAAGAGAGATCTAATTGTATTTTAATCTCAAAAAGTGTATGTTTTGCATAGAATCTCTTATGTTTCTTAGATTTGTTATTAGTTCACTAGGTGTTGATGTTAATGAAGAGAAGGTAAAGGTGATAAGGGACTGGCCTACACCTAAGAATGCGAATAAGGTGAGAATTTTTCATGGTCTAGCAAGTTTTTATCGAAGGTTTATTAAAGACTTTAGTTCCATTGCTACACCTTTGAATGAACTTATTAAAAAGAATGTTGTTTTTAAGTAGGATGATGTGCATAATAGAGCTTTTAATATATTAAAAGATAAGATAACTAATGCACTTTTATGGTGTTTGCCCAATTTTGATAATGCTTTTGAAGTTGAATGTGATGCATATGGAATGGGAACAGGGTTGTATTGATGCAAGACTCTAAACCAGTTGCTTATTTTAGTAAAAAGCTAAATAAGGCAGCTTTGACTTATCCTACTTATGATAAAGAACTATGTACATTCGTACGAACTCTTTAAACATGGCAACAGTACTTATGGCTAATGGAATTCATCATTCATTCTAATAATGAGAGTTTAAGTTTCTTGAAATCCCAAAGTAAGCTCAATAAAAAGCATGTCAAGTTACTAAAGTTCACAGAAACATTTCCTTATGTCATCAAGTGCAAACATGGAAAGGAGAATGTTAGGGTAGCTACATTGTCTATAAGGTATGCATTACTTACTTCTTTCTAAACTAAACTACTTGTTTTTGAATTGATTAAAGAATTGTATGCAAATGATTTTGATTTTGGCCAAGTGTGGGATGCTTGTTATAAGTGTGCATTTGGTGACTTTTATAGGCATGAAGGATTTCATTTAAGAAAGATAAATTGTGTGTGCCTACTAGTTCTATTTGTGAGTTGCTTGTTAGGGAGACTCATAGGGGCAATTTGGTGTCCAAAAGACTTTGGATATATTGTACGAACATTTTTATTAGCCTAAAATGAAACGTGATGTGCAATCTGTTTGTGACAAGTGCATAACATGTAAGCAAGCAAAGTCTAAAGTAAAATCACTGAGTTTATATACCCCTTTACTTGTGCCTACTCAACCTTGGATCGATATTTCTATTGATTTTGTCATAGGTTTACTAAGGTCTCAAAGTGGTAAGGATAACATATTTGTTGTTGTTGATCAATTTAGCAAAATGACTTATTTTATAGCATGTTCTAAAACTAATGTTGCAACATATATTGATAATTTGTTCTTTAAAGCGATTGCTCGATTGCATAGTTTGCCCAAGATAATTGTTAGAGATAGAGATGTTAAGTTCTTAAGTCATTTTTGGCGCACTTTATGGACATATTTAGGAATTAAACTCTTGTTTTCTACTATTACATATCCCCAAACAGATGGGCAAACTGAAGTAGTTAATAGGATACTCACTACTTTGTTATGTGCTATCATACATAAGAACTTAAAACAATGGGAAAAATGTTTCCACATATTGAGTTTGCTTACAATAAGTGGGTTGGTTATGTTGATTTAATTAAGACTAAATTTACATTTTTTAAGTGAATAAGGCCTTATTAAGACTTATTAAGATGTGCATTTTAGAGAAAACATTCTCTCTAATCATTTACACATGCTAGCCCAAGGATTTGCATAAATTCGTAAATTTAAAGTTCCTTTTCGCTACTTCAATGGATAAATCATATGGAGGGCTTATTAGATATCATCCAAACGTACTGGAATAAAGACGTGCATAGCTTTAAAGCCTTTCAACTTATGTAGAAGATGAGGAAGGTAAAAGTTACAGTTAAATCACTAATTAATACTTATTCTTCTCCCCTTACCCAGCTTAAATTGTGACTTAAGGAAGCTTAACATAGTTACTATGATGCCCTTACGATTAAGTGTTGAGAGTAGTTGAAGTCAATGCATTGATGGAATACCAGCAAACTCCTACAGACTTATATCCTTTAACAAAAGGCTTGTGTGAATTGGTTACGGGAAGGGGATACCAACTCGAAGTTTTTCCATTCCTTACTGCTCTCATGACAGAATAGAAACTACATTTCACAACTGATTAATAGTTCAAGAAACACTATTACTGACCAACATGCTCTCTTGAATATGGCTAAAAATTCTTTCTGGAACTGATGGGCAAGGACATATCGGAGCCTTTGAATTACAATATGACACAACTTTTGGCAAGCTGGCTGAACTGAAATATTGAGGAGTCTCTTGTTACTCCATTTACTGCAAAGGAGATGAAACAAACCTTATTTGGTCTGAACCTTCTAAAGCACCAGGCCCCAATGGGTTCTCAGCTAGTTTGTTTCAACAAACATGGGAAATCACATGGAACTTATTTACGTAGGAAGTATTGGAATATTTTTCTACATAAAAAATGCTACGTGAGGTGAACCATACCTATCTTTATCTAGAGTCAAAACTTAAGGAGCCTGTGTCTATATCAAAATTCTGGCCAATTTCTTATTGCAATATGCTATACAAAGCGATTATAAAACTGTTAGTGACTAGTCTAAAGTTGGTCCTCGAGGAGATTATTCTTATCTCACAAGGAGCGTTCATACCAGAGAGAAACATCGATGACAATATCATGATTCTGCAAGATTTGGTAAAAGATTATAATACCAACAATCAATTTAGAAACTATAACAAATATAAGATAATAAGACAGTCCCTCAATCATGCATATTTGAATAAAATAGTTAAATTAATCCTTGAAAAAAAGAGATAAGCTAACATGTAAATAACAAGATTCATAATATTCAAATACTTTGATCTCATCTTGATCAGTATAATAGAAGTATTAAAGCAACAAACCAAGTGAATAACTAAAATAAACTATCAAAATCTAACAGAGTATGAGTCCATCAACTAACAGAGGAGTAAGATTAGCAAATAAATAGAGAAATAATAAACAAAAATTAGTAAACGAGTGTTCGGAAGAGGGAGTTGCGATGATCTCCAGCCACTCTTAAGCTTCCTGTATTGTCTCTTGCCTCTACTTCTACTTTGTTCTCACCCAAATGACTAGCTGCTCAAACTACTTCGAGCTCTGCTTCCTTTGTATGCTCTTTCTCTCCTTTATCTTCTCAGTTTAAGCTCTTCTCTGCTTCCCTTCTCCAACTTCTTTTTCTCTATCTATTTTGTCCCAGATTGAGTCTGTGATGTGAAATATGTGTATAATGGAATGTTGGAATATGTGTATCTAGTGTGCCACCACCTTCCTTACTCTTTCTATTTGTAGTCTATTTTAAGTCTAGGTTTTCGAGTCGTGCCCCCTACATATGACATATAATAAGTTGATGAATTAACGAAAAAATTGGTCACAGGGTTGACAAGTCCCTCTCGTAAGGGCACTTGTCATGGTGGTGACAAGTTAAGACACCACTATGACTACCATTTTGGTGTTAGTCATAGTGGTGACAAATTATGTCACCACCTTTCTCTTTTTTTTTCCTTTTCATGCAAAATTACGTGAACTTTCCCTTCAACCTTCATGTAAAATTTACAAAATAATCCAATTGACATTCATGCAATAGTCACACCATTTCTAGTTAATTTATCTCACATTTGGATCAAAACATAAGGATTTGTAACCAAAATCAAGATATGAAGGCAATTAAAAGCAATAGAAACAAGACACAACAACATTATTTTCCAAATGGACGGGCCTATAAATTAACCAATATAAGAGTAGCTTATTTTTTGCTTCAAATATATGTAACCTAGAGACACTTAGTAGAGTTACCGGTATGCAATGTCATCCCCCATTGTTTAAATATCTAGGGGTTCTCTATTACTGCCTCTAAATTGAAATCCTCATACTGCATCCCTCTTTTGGAAAAGTTCAAAGGTAAGGTAAATGCATGGCAAAATGGACATCTATCTTATGCTTCTAGGGTGATTTTAATAATTTTGGTTCTAAATAACATGTATATGCATTAGGCTACTTACTTAGTTCTACCTAAGAAAGTGCTTAAGGAAATAGACAAAATACTTAAAGCTTTCCTATGGATGGGATCATCTAACAATGCTAAGAAAGAAAAAGTAAAGTGGAGTGAGATCACTAAACTGAAGATTCAAAAAGGCTTAGGCATCATTTCAACGTCATTTATACAGAAGGTGTTGATGAGTAAAAGGATATAGAGGCTTTTTAATGATAAAGGAGCATTATGGGTTAGGTGGATCCATGAGATACACCTTCGCAACACTTATTTCTAGAATATCTCCCCTTCAACTTAACATTCATAGATATTTAAATAGCTACTAAGTTTGCACAACTGTATATACCTATACATTAAACATGTAGTTGGGAATGGACAGGACACATCCTTCTGGTATGATAATTGGTCTTTTATGAGTCTTATAATTCGTAGACCAAATTTGGGTCATTTGCATAATAAACTACCTCACCATTCAAAAGTAGCGAGCATTAGATCTAATAGGCAATGGAATGGGAACTTCAGGGAATTTACTTCATTAGAAATCTTCCTGCCTGCATTACAGGATACATAAAGTGAAGACAACATTTTTCGGTCACATCACTCATCAGGTTCCTTCACCAACGGCTCATGTCGCACTTTGCTTGTTCAGGTATATCACAAAATGGACTAGTATAAACTCATTTGGTAGCACATCACTCATCAGGTTCCTTCTGTTATTGTTTGGTTGGCAATTAAAGACATAGACTTATTGGCATAATACCTAAGACACATGTGTGTTATATATGATGCTTGAGGAAACCCGTTACCATTTGTTCTACAGTTGCTGTTACTCCAAAACAGTCTGGGGAAGAATTTAACACATGATGAACCTGGAGAACCATAAATATAAATGGACATCTATGTTAAATTTCTTTATATCTCTGTCCAGGCCTAGACAACTGAAAGGCTGGCTTTACGACAACAATTTATTTGTTATGGAAGGAAAGGAATAAGTGCCTGTATTAAGGACAAACTGTAGACAAATATCAAGTAGCAAATAGAATTCTCAATTAGCTACCAGCAGTGATACTTGCTAAGAACATGGAGAATCAACTCACCAGGAGATTAAACACATATGGCATTTATAGTTGGACGACCTTGTTCACTTTTGTTCAGAGAAATTGATAGTCCCCCACCTGTTTTTAAATTGAAATTTAGTTGTGTTAGTTGTCTAACATGACCTTAATGTAATGGTGTAATAGTTTTTACTAATGTGAATATATTCTTTTAATTTTCAAAAACAAATTTCATTCATATCTTGATAAATCATATTGTTAACTTAATTTAGGAGAAATCCACATTCAAGATTGATTTTTATCCTCACATTAAAGTTTCCCTTTCTTATTTAGGTCTTTCCTACTTAGGTATGAACCAGGAATAGGTAAAAACTTTTCCTTATAGGATTAAGATATTATAATGCCTATTTAAAGGGCTATCTGATGTATTACAAGATCATCATCACTATCAATAAAAATTGAGTTAATTTCTAGCAAACTTTGCTTGTTCTTTTGTGTTATTGGTGGAATACAAATTTGACTTATCAAGGGAGTGATCAACCTTTGTGGTGCCTTAAGATCAAGGTTTTAAGGATTTAGCTTCCTTAAGGTTCTAATTTGATCGTTTAACTTGTTTTCTACGATTCTGGGCACGTATAACAAATGGATCAAGAGTTCCTGAGGCAGATCACCTAATAGGTTTATGTCTTTAAACCTGATTTGTTTAGTGTATTTAATATGGAGTGAAAGGAACCTAAGATTATTTAAAAATATTAAATAGGCAAATATGCTCTTGGTCACAAAATCTACTATAGGATTAAAGAAATTCTAGTTACATATAAGGTTACTCAAGAATTGAGTTCCTCTTTTTCCCAAGGGTTACAGTGTGTAAAGCCCTTTATATTTTGTTGTGTCAAATGATAGAATAACCTTCTACTATAACTTTTTTGCTGCCCTTTTGGGCTTACTAATGAATCCATTTTAACTTCATAAAAAAACTTAGTGCTGGTCAGTTATAAGAAAAAAGGCTACATTATCTTCATAAAGGGTGCATATGAAATTTATGATCAAAGAGAGTTTATAGTCATATATACACTATAAGAAAATTGTGTATCAGAGAGGAAAATAAAGCATTCTTAATGTGGTTAGAAGCTTTTTGGAAAGAGTAAGAGTTCTAAAGACTTTCTAGTTAGATTAGCAAATTAGAGAATTCATTTTTTGGACAAAAATCTAACCTTTTTTCGTTGAAAATATAACATTAAAAGATGTTTGGGGTGAGCAAGAACTAGTTGTATCAATTTAAAATCTTTGGATGCATTGCATATATGCATTTCCTACATAATAAAAGGAAGAAGCTTGATGATAAGGCTATAAAGTACATATTTCTTAGTGTAAGTGAACCATCTAAAGCATATAAATTATTTAATTCACTAACAAAGAAGATTTTGACTAGCAAAGATATTATCTTTGATTGCAATTTGAATAGGCAACAACATACCCAAGTCCTCTATAACTAGAATGTTGAATATGAGCAAATTTCAGCACTCTTTATGCTTAAAAATTTAAAAAGGACAACTCTAATAACTATTAAAACTTAACCAACATTTGTTGAAGTTAATAAAGAAGAGGCTCAATCTCTTTGTTAAATTAAAATATGGTCTACTTTGATGGAAGATTACGAGGTAACTGGAATTGAAGATCTAATTACTTTGTTTTATTTTTAGATTTTGAACTTACAACTTTTAAAAATGTTGTTAAAGAAGGAAAATGGTGATGTTATAGACGATAAAGTTGATGTCATTAAAGGAAGTGACACTTAAAAGCTATTCCATCTTCTCAATGGACATACAATCATTAGTATAAAGTGGCTCCGGAAAACAAACATTAAAGAAGATAATAAAGTAAATAAGAACAGGGCATTCTTGGTGGTTAAAGAATATAAGCGGCAATATGGTTTTGACTATAATGCTTTCTTTCTAGTTGCAAGACAGGACACAATTAAGATGGTGTTTGCATTAGTGACACAAAATTCTTAGTCTATCTTTCAACAAGAACTTAACATTCTTATATAGGTACTTAGAGGAATATGTATTTTTCAAATAACCTCTTATTTATGTCAAGATTAAAGATGAGCATATAATTTAGATATTGAGAAAAAATCAAAAACTAAAGCAAGCGTCACAGGCTTAGTATAATTATAATTGTATTAATAATTATTTTCTTAAAGATGGGTTTTCAAAATGTCTTTGTAAGCACACAATTTTTTAACATTAAAGATAAAGGAAAAAATGTCCATTATTTTCTTGTATGTTGATAATTTTGTATTTTCTGAAATTTTGATGTTCTGTTTAAAGAATTCAAGAAGTTTATGATGAATGACTTTAAAATATCTGATTTTGGTATGATGCATTACTTTCTCATGATGGACATGGAATAATCAGTTGATTAGACCCTTGTTACCTAAAAGAAATGTGTGGGAGAAATCCTAGATAGTTTTTAGATGAAGGATTGTAATCTTATAAGTACTCAAGTTAAGTTTAATAAGAAACTGCATAAAGATCATAAAGGGAAGAAGGTTGAAATCACACTTTACAAATAAATTGTAGGTATTTTGATGTATCAAATTGCAACAAGATTAAACATCGTGTATTATGTAAGGTTAATCAGTAGATATATAGAGAATTGATAGTGCGTGTCAAGTGGACTATAAAATAAACCTAACTCTGCACACTAAAAATTTATAATAGTGGCGATCAGGTATCATATCACAGGGAATTTACGTGTAATTTTTGCAATGAAAATAATTGATGTTTAAGATAAGGGGAAGGGGGTCCAATTGAATGCAATTAAGAAAACAAAGTAAAATTAAGCAAAGGAAAACAAATTACTAAAAACAATATAATGTGATGAATGTGTTAGAATTTGGTTCTCGGATCGATCTTAGCTTACACACAATTAAACTTCTTCTAATGTTTCCACACCTCTCCTAAAACTATTGGTCATAGATTAATAACAAGTTTTGTTAATTTCAATTTTCCCTTGGGTTGTGTTTAACTAAAACAAGCTCTTTAACTAAACCTAACTATCAATCAACCTAGAACAATCATCGTCTTATTCCATCTCTTTCCTATTCCACAAGGGTAACTAAGTTTGAACATCAAAATGTTGGCTCCAGGAATGTGCTCTTAACTTATTTTAACTTTTATTCTTCCAAATTTTACCTAAAAGAAAATATGAACTAAAATGAGTATCTTAAGCATTTCACAACAATAATAACTATGCTAAGAAGTGAATGTATAAACAATCAAGTACGCGTCAAGTTCCCCTATACTTAGCCTTTGACCGTCCTCGGGCAAAACAATAAATCAAAGTCACAAACAAAAACACTTATTTTCTATATTTTATAAGAATAGATAGCTATAAGTAAAGATAATTAACTTTCAAATCAAAGAAAAAACTTAACATTCAATCAACAATCATCACCTTTAGAAACTGAGTAATCTAGTCGTTGATTTGGACAAAGTGTGTGTAAATAGCAATGATCCATAGGTATACTCAAACACCATTCATAATCATGACATTCCATGACTTTGCATATCATTTTATTTTTGCACCACTAGGATTCATATTCATAATCATGAATTAAAGGACTTTAATGTGGGCAAGAGTTAATGAGATATGTTTGGATAGTGTAGTGTAAAAGCCATTAAAGCTAGTGAAATAAGAAAGCACTCAATAAAATGTCAACCGTAAAAACGAATACTTACTCAAAACTGGGTACCCTCAATTATGATGAATGCAAAAACTATATATCACATCTTATATTCAAGCCCCCACACCATAAACTACATGAAGCATAACCAATTAGAAGGAATCACTCATACAATTTATAATAAAACAATACATTATATCCACAAGTGGTGATCCTTCAAAACAACATCTAGCTTATATGCTTTGTACTCGAATCACCCATTCCATACAACTTTAGGGGGGGGGGGGTGTGGAACAAATCATGAATAACTTTGCAAAACAAGTGCATTTCCTCCTTGATGTTTCTTATTTGATTTTTCTTTCTTTTCTTTTTTATAAATATAAAAATTGAAAGAAGCTATATTACATTAAATATATTGATAAGAGATAAAATAAAATTCCAATAATTATAACAAACCCACATATGTACACATCCTACACTTACACGTTTGTACATCCATAAACATTAACAGTCAACAAATGCTACACTAGCTTTAAATCTTAAGTAAGACATTTTGTTATGTTTAGGGCATGTAAAGTGGTTAGCACAAAAAGAAAAGGCAAATAAAGCTCGAGTGGGATTAACAAAACAAAATTCATATCAATGGGTAGGCTATTTGGCAAAATGTAGCTTACGAAACAAAAAAATGCCTATATCATTTTCATGTTAATGCATGTGATAAAAATGTGGTTTTAAATAGAAAATTAAAGCAAAGTCAGGATGTACATGTCATGAAGGTCACACATAAACAAAAGACAATGAGACTGATATGGATGATGTCAGTCTATCAAGGCTTAAAATCTTATTGGCTTGTGTCTAGTACTTGTCACTACTCTTCTAAAGATAATATATATTGACCAATCATAAGAGTAAAAGTCCATGCTCAAGTTGCTATTTCTAGTTAGCTCATTCTTGTATAATCTTAAAAGCAATAGAAAAAGAAAAAAAATTTGTTTGTTTGATTTTTAAAACGCCTAAGAAACATACATAAGCCTAAAAAAACCTTTAAAACATGTATGAAAACTAAAATCTCCAACCCCACACTTAAAACTTATTTTTGTCCCTAATATAACATCAAACGTAAGATAAAGTATTGAAAAAAAACAAAAAATGTAAGAATGTAAATAAAAAGAAATCAACTTTCCTTGGGTTGCCTCCTAAGCAGTGCCTTGTTTCATATCGTTGGCTCGACTCCATATTTCCCTCATCAAGTGAAGCAATTTATGTCTTCATGCATCAGCATTTCCATATTCTGTATTTGGAATCATTCATATTAGGCAATGTCCATTCACTTTAAATGTCTTTTTTATTTTCAAACTTCGTATCTCGATTACACCAAAAGGAAAGATATGATTAATAACAATTGGACCAACATAACAGGAACGTAACTTACCTGAAAATAACATGAGTTTGCAAAGAAGTTTTTCCTCGAGATCATCTTGTCATGAAAAGCCTTCATCTTTTCCTTATAAATCATTGCATTCTGATAAGATTCATTCCTCATCTCCTCCAACACTTGCAATTACAAGTTTTAATGCTCTCATACTTTGTCAAAATTCATATTACATTACTTTATAGCCCAATACACCTTATGTTACAACTCCACTGGAATATGACACGGCTTCCCAAACACTAGTCTGTATAGAGATATCCTAATTGGCGTCTTATAAGTCATCATATAAGCCCATAATGAATCTTCCAACCTCACGCTCCAATCCTTTTTATTGGGCTAAATAGTTTTCTCCATTATTGACTTAATTTTACGATTTGACACTTTAGCTTGGCCACTAGTCTGGGGATAGTAACACGTGAAAACTTTGTACATGATGTGATATTTGTTGAATAGCATTTCCATCACCCTATTGTAAAAATGGGTTCCCGTTATCGCTTATGATTGCCTTTGGCATCCCAAACTGAGAGAAGGTGTTAGATTTGAAAAAATCACAGCAACAACTTTGACGTCATTAGTTTTGATGGCCTTAGCTTCCACCCATTTGGAAACATAATCAAGCAATATATAAATAAAACCAAAAGATGGGGGGAAAAGATCCCATAAAGTCAATACCCTAAAAATAAAAAAATTTGCAGAAAAGAATGGGGTTTTGTGGCATTTGGTTCTTATGGCACAAGTTACTTGACCATTGGAACCTGTCATATGATTTGTAAAAGATGTGTCCATCCTTAAACAATGAAGACTAGTAGAAGCCACTCTTCAATACTATATGGGTAGTCCTCTTTACTCCAAAGTGTCCTCCATATGCATACAAATAATAGAAGGCTAAGATTGAAGGAGTCTCGCTTTCAGGAACACACCTCCTTATGACTTGATTTGCATAATGCCTCCATAAATACAGATAGTCCCAAACATAGTATTTCACTTCATTCTTCAATTAATCCCTTTGAGCTATTGACAACACCTCTCTTAGAATTATTGGTCATAAAATAATAATAAGTTCTGTTAATCTCAGTTTTCCTTGAGGCTATGTTTAATTAAAACAAGCACTTTAATTAAACCTAACCATCGAACAACCTAAAACAAGTTCTTAAAATTTAATTAGATAGTCGCATTATGAATATGACTAGGAATTAATCACACGAGTTCAGGTTATTCAACCTATGTTACATTGTTCCTAATGATTCACCCTTATTAGTAGCTATAAACGAATCTAAAACATAACAATTACATATTGTAATTGAAAATTCTAGCAATGGTCATAAAAACAATCCAATGAACACATTTATATCATCTTTACAATACCCAAATCAATAGACATAAAATAACAATAACAATCCATAAAGAGATGGATTCAACATAAAACAATGAAAAGGCATTCTTAACTATGATTCTAGGCATCGATTTCACCTCCGAACCAGAATAAAGAAACTTAGCACTCTATGGGTGTTGAAAGAATAAGTTTTCTACCCTTCATAAAGTCCCAAATTGATTCTTGTTCTTTTTTTCATCCAAATGTTCTATTTATATGAAAAATTAGGTTTCTAGATGTATACACAGTTTGATATATGACTATGTATCAAACCGTATAAGTGAAAAAAAAGTGATCCTTTTGAAGATACACGACTGGATATATGGTCGTATATCTAACTGTATAAGTCCAAAATGTGTCTTCCTATTGCACACAAAGTCGTATAGGTATATACACGGCCATGTATGTCCCCGGTTTTGCTAAATTCTTCTTTTTCTTGTGATTTCTTGTCCAATCCTCATCTTAATCTATCTCTTTCTTGTTTAATAAGGGTAATTGAGTTTGAACATCAAAATTTTAGCTCAAGGAATGTGCTATTAACTCATCTTAACTTTTATACTTCCAAATTGTACCTAAAATTAAATATAAAATAAAATGAATATCTTAAGCATTTCACAATGATCGCAATTTTCGATATGAAATAGTTTTAATATTTATAAACCTTGATATTTCACAAGTGCACGAGTCGTTTGCGTAGTACTTAAGGTGTCGATCTCACGAGGAGGGTTAATCAAATGCTAAAACCTAAGGCTAAACACAATTCACAATAATTCAATGAACAAAACTAAAGCAAGAAATTATTCAATTATGCAATTAATTCCAATAATCAAATTCAGAAATATAAATAAGATAGCAATTGCACAATCAATCACAAAACAACCTAAAAACTACCAATTTAGAGAAGGAATTTTTATCCGACTTTAATGAAAACCTAATTGATTATGAACTTATTGGATTACCAGTTTTAGATAGTCTTAGGGTTGATTACTCTGTCTCGAGTTATAATCATTAACCCCAAGTATTAACCTTAATTAGATTATGAGATATTTCAACCTCTCGATTCACAGTTTCTCCCAAACCTAAATTAGCTCCTAAGTTGTCTAATAAACTACCAAAAATCTATGCAAGATCTCTCGTTACACAAATTTATTGGTTTGATTCAATTATTGATCTAATAAAGTACCTAACTCTCGTTAGCCCAATTTAACGATTTCACTCAGTTCACCCTCTCAATTTGTTGCTGAACTATGAAGTGCAGAAATTAAATCACAAATAATCCAATAAAAATACAAAAATTAAATTTCACTAATGTCAAAGGCAAAATTCCCAAAGGTGAGTTTAGACAAATATCAATATTTAACAATCATATTCTCAATGACTATCCCAATTCTATACATCAATAAAATTAAAAAAAATCAGAAAATACAATTGGAACAGATGATGTAGGCAGCAACAACGGGAAACCTCTTATTCCAGAAAGTACTTCACTTAGGCTTCTTCTCCGTGTCTCTCTTCCTTCGTTTCCTTCCTTAATTCTTGATAAAGCTTTCTAGGGTTCGGGATTGTGACTAATGCAAAAGTTTCATCTTCTGCTCTTCATGTTCTTTAAATACCTTGGTAGCCCTATGGTTTTTCGAGGTCGAAATGATTTGAAAAATCCCTCGAAACTTGACTTTTTGTCTTGTTTGCATGTCTGCCCAATGCAGGCCACGGTCTTGGCCAGTATCAAACCTTTCTGTCATGATCGTGTCCCTTAGGCCATCGTGGGTTGTCTCACATGTTTCTGTCACGATCGTGGCCTATTGTGCCATAATCGTGGGCTATGGTTTTGGCCTGAAAGTCTTTGAAACTTCCCCATTCTTCGACGTTGGCCCTGAAACACTAATAAGCACATCAAGGTACCTTAAAACATAATATTTAAGTTCAAAGACTTATACTATCCCATAAAAACACTTAAACACATAAACTAACACAATTCTAACCTAAATACATACTAAACACTCAAATTAACACTTAATGCATAACAAATTAAACCCTAAAATATGATGCAATTCACACCTATCAACATCCCTCACTGCAAGAAAATCACTTAATAGCCTCGGAATATTTCCGACAGAAACAATTCCGTCGCTATTTACCGACGGCACATAATATTTCGTCAAAAAATAAGGTGTATTTAGCGATGGAAAATACATCCGTTGGCAATACTGGAGGGAAGAATTTCGCGCAAAATCTCTGATGGAATATAGAGACAACAAATCCTACGGCATCAGAAAAAAATGCGGGAGCCGTTCCTGTAATTTAATTGCTTCGGACGCCTACCGACAGACAAGTTATCGTCAGTATATATACCGACGGAACAACATCTTCCGACAGTAAGAAATACGCGAATTACTCCCGTGATTAATTTGCTTCATCGATTTACTGAAGGTAAAAGCTTCTCGTTTCCAACGGAAGTCTTATTCTGTCGCAATATTTGGTAACTTAAATACTGACGGATCCAACCTTCCGTCAGTAAATGGTTAACAAACGTCATCGTTTTGATGAAGACAAGACGATAAGCTTCAATCACTGACGGAATCTAGTTTCCGTCGGTAATTGTCGGCATCTTAGGTCGACGATTTGTTGAGATAACCCTAGAGTACTGACAAAATTTGTATTTTGTCGGTATTTGAGTTTCTACCGTATTAAATTACAGCTCTTTTATCGACGGACATCCATTAGTAACTGTCGGCAGTTGCGTCGTGAATACGAGGGGGGAAAACCTAGATTACCGATGAAATTTATGTTCCTTCAATATTTAAGTTTCCATCGTATTAAATTGCCGCTCTTTTACCGACGAAATGTTGTGTGTCCGTCAGTAACTGTCGGTAGTTGCATCGTGAATACGACTGGAGAAAACCTAGATTACCGACAGAACGTTATGTTCAGTCGGTAATCCAGCGCCTTTAACTGGGGTGCCGACCCCCCTCCCCCTCGCGTGCTCGTTTCTCTTCTCTCCTCGTAATCGTCTTCTGTTTTCCAACTCCTTCTCTCGCATTTTCCGGCCGTTTTTTGATTGTTGTCTTACTCATTGTGCATTGTTTGAGGTAAACTCTCTTATAGCTGTATTATTTCTACCAAAAAAAAGCATGTTTTTAGTTGTAAACGTGAATGTTTGGTTATGAAATCTTGCTTGATTATTGTTGATGTTTGCGATTTTTTATGTAATTATTGGTTTATTTGTTGTTTATATGTGTTATTGTTAGTAAATAATGGAAAAATGCAATTGATTTGTGGTTATATTGAGATTATACATATTGCCTATGAGGTGTTCAATAAAATGCCTTTTATGATGTTTGAAATGTTTTTTTGTAATTGTTATGTTAATTTGAGAATTTGAATATGTAATTTTGATAAAATGTTTAATTTGAAGTTTTAATTTATCAAATTTAACATTT
>JANZXR010000003.1:20549595-20587552 GCA_027575705.1 Erythroxylum echinodendron
AACCATTTGCATGTAAGGATTTTCATTTACATCCATATTATTTGTTCTAAATCCAATCCCCCTTCAAACTCATTTAAGTTCACTGACAATTGTACTTCATTACCCTTGAGGTGCTACAAATCAATGGTTCCCCATGTTGTGTCCACTCAAAATAATTTATGACAAACCCTTTTCTCAATAAATGCCCATTCACTTCATTAATAGGAAGGAAATGAATTTGTTTGCACTTTTCACATAGATATCTGATCTTTGGGCCATCCATATATGTAGCTTGAGAACATGCATAATGAATAAAAGCTTCAACTCTCTCAACAAACTCAGGATTAATGAAACCATCAGGAGTTAATTACCTATACATCCAAGATCTATCAACATTACTCATTTCTACAAAACTGTTAATTTTAAACAGTGATTCCATAATTAGTATCCTTCATATTCCCCAAAGTTTATAGAACATGTAAATTTTACACAACATCCCATAAGTATTAACTAATTGAATTAATGACCTACAATTGATTTCAAAACTATGGTATGTGTTATTGTTTACACCTGTGAATCAAGAAAACAAGTTCTTCCTGTGACTCCCAAGCTCGTGGAATTTTTCACCGATAAGCCTCATGGGAGCTGCATAATGAGTTTCTAGCCTATATACCATCATAGGGGTTTATTATGTAAAGAATTTGTCTTGTCTATAAAACATATTAATTCCTTGTGTTAATACTAAGTTTGCATTAATCATATCGAAGTTGAAGTGTTAATCGATCGAATTAATGACCTATAATTGATTTCAAAACTATGGTACATGATATTGTTTCCACCTGTGAATAAAGAAAACAAGTTGTCACTGTGACTCTTAGGCTCATGGAATTTTTCACCGATAAGCCTAACAGGAGCTTCATCATGGGTTTCCAACCTATATACTATCCTAAGGGTTTATTATGTAAGGAATTTGTCTTGTCTATAAAACGTATTAATTTCTTGTGTTAATACTAAGTTTGCATTAATCATATCGAAGTTGAAGTGTTAATCGATCGAATTAATGATCTACAATTGATTTCAAAACTATGGTATATGGCATTGTTTACACCTGTGAATCAAGAAAATAAGTTCTCACTATGACTCCTAGGCTCGTGGAAATTTTCACCGATAAAACTCATGGGAGTTGCATCACAAGTTTCTAGCCTATATACCATCCTAAAGGTTTATTATGCAAGGAATTTTTCTTATCTATAAAATGTAGTAATGCCTTGTGTGAATACTAAGTTTACGTTAATCACATCAACGTTGAAATGTTAATCGATAGAATTAATGACCAACAATTAATTTTAAAACTATGGTACGTTGCATTGTTTACACCTGTGAATCAAGAAAACAAGTTCTCACTGTGACTCCTATGTTCGTGGAATTTTTCACCGATAAGCCTCACGGAGGTCTATCATGGGTTTCTAGCCTATATACCATCCTAGGCGTTTATTATGCCTCAAATCATCCATAACATCTCAAACCCATTCCATATACAACAAATGCTTATGAAATAATACATCTTCTCACCAATGATTCAAACATAACCCAAATATAAATAGTTAGACTATTAAAGAAGAACATAAAATTGATTAAATGACTATGCCATTGTACCTAGCACACATATATCCTATGACATATTAAAAGAAACTAATAAAAAATTGAAATAATACCAGACAATTTCCTTGGTTTTCTTAATGGAACAAGCTTTGCTCCAACTGCCAATGTGATGGGAGGCCCAAATATAAATCCCTGAGCTTCTATTCCTGAAATGGAATTTAAATCATATAATATGAAATGAGCAAACATCTTGAAGTTGAATCAATAAGCATATCTAAATGGTGAATGATGTAGGTTTTAAGGAAGCTATCACCAATGAAATGTGAAATTATGTATTTTCATTCAAAATAGAAGTTGTTGACAATCACGGTTCATAAAAATGAATTGTGAAAGTTACACTAAAAAGTTTGATTTTATCATTTGTGTGACTATTGCTTGAAAGTTATTATTAGAACTTTTATAATGATGACTAACTTATGAAAGAGATTCGTTAGATGTATGCAATGAAGGATAAGAAAAATTATTAATGTTTTTTTATTAATAATTGCTTGATTTGACATAATTTTTGTGGTATAAAAGTAAAAGGATGTGATTTTTTTTTCTAATGATTGGATACTATAATGAGTGATTTCACTTCAACACTCACTTTTAATTTACTAAAGAAGAATATAGAGACAACAACAATAATAAAGATCGTGAAAGAGATAGAATTTGATGAATATGAATATAAGAACCTACAACTTGTTATACTTATGCTTATCTTCTACTTTTCCATTTAATGTGTAATTGCTCTTATTTTGAAGCTAAATTTGGTGTATTTTAAGCATGTTCAAATGCTTAATGAGATGCAAATTTTAATGTGAATATTACTATATTAACTTGAAGAAATGTATTTTAGTGTTGCATATATTAACCAAACTTTGAGCAATGGACATGTTCAAGTGCTTAAAGAAATGGTTTACATAATAAATATTTTAGGCAAAATATAATAATAAAATTTTCAATGCTACAATAAGGAAAATATTGCTTTCAAAAACAATACATTTGAGTATTACTTGGATTTAATCAAAGTAGGAGTTAATATTGTCTTATATCAATTTTTGGAAAGTATATTATCTAAGCTAATTTTAAAAGACGTGATGATCATAAACCAACTTCTATTGTTTGTTTTGTGCGTCTTTTAGAAAGCTCTATTTGTAGGTTTCAAATACCATACCTTAATATATATCATACCACAACTCCAAACATTCAATACAACTCTTATGAATAAAAAATAACATCACTAATAACAAATAAGTAATACTTTCACTTTATAATGAGAATAACATATTTAAGTATAACGAGCACTATGCATCAACACATACAATACTATAACTCCGAGCATTCAATACAACTCCTATGAATTAAAAACTGCCATTTCTTATAACATATAAGTAATTCATTCACTTTATTATGGGAATAAAAGTTTGAGTATAATGAATAAATGAATGCCTCGGTATAATATTTGAATGTATGGGTAAACATGAATATCCTTTACTTCATTCTCTATAAGTCTTCGTTGATCATCCCCATTCAGTGATGCATTATCTTCATTGTCATTGATAATAATACAATAATACCCATTTTTTATCCATTTCTTATTGCCAAATATGGCTACAAACACGACCCATATTTTCAGGTGTATACATGATAATACAGGGTTGTGCATTATCATAATTATTTCAAACTCATAATCTATTTTACGTAAAAATATAAAAGGAAATATTTGTTTTAAGAGACATGTCATAAAACAATTCATAGGCAACTCGAATTATGTCTAACTAATGACAAAACAACTGCATTTTTTCATTAATTACTAACAACAACACATTTAAACGACAAATAAACCAACAATTAAGCTAAAAAATGCATAAACCAACAATCTAAACAAAACCCAGCCGCCTACCGATGATCACACATATAAGCATCTAACACCTTCATTTGTTGGAGACAAAATAAACCTAATAGTTTTGTTACTCGAAAATGATGCACGATGGACCAAAAATGAAGCAAAAATCAAGGGTGGAAGCACAATAAGAAGAGAATCGACGGCATTAATGGTGGGAAGAGAAAAAAATAGCAGAGGGGAGGAAGAAGAGGGAGGGCTTCAGGTCTCATTAACTCTGTTGATAAAACGACATCGTTTAGATTAAAACCAAACGACGTCATTTTATTTTATAACAATTTGACAGTTACTGATGGAATTGTGGTCCCATCGGTATTCAAGATATTAATTTCCCCCCCAGCTATTGCCACCTAATTTTATGACAGACTTTCGTGTTCCCTCACTATAATACGTCGAAAAATTGATGGGGATACTTTTCCTTCACGTTTACCAATGAAAGTTTTGACCTTCGGGAAAACAAATTTTTTCCATCAACTTTACTGATGGATAGTCCATTTCCGTCGCTAATTTACAATAGAACATGTTCTGCCAGTAATTTTCCTTCAGTAATTTATTATTTTCTTATAATGAAATCTTTAAATGAGTTTAGAAAATCATCATCAAACCCAAATCCGTCACTATCAAATCCATCTCATATATTCAAAAGAAAGAATAACAAAGATGAAATGAAAATGTCACTTGGAAGGGTCAGGATGTGTAACATCCCATCACCGATGAGAAGGGTAAATAGTAATTTGGAATGGTTTATGAGTGCTTAGAATTGCCTTGATATGTTCATGCATACACATACCAGTGAATAGTGAATTTTGCACATGTAAATGACTGTACATGCATTCATGACATTTCCCGGCATATTTGTTAATAAATGTGATTGTGAATAAATGTGATTTGTGTGTATAAAAAATTGTGTTGGAGAGGGTCATTTTGATTTTCCGATTTTTTGAGAATTTTAGAAATTGTTTTATGAAATTTCTGGGTAATTTTTGGACTAGGAAAATACCAAATAGCAGATTGCTTGTTTACTGGTAGTGGAAAATTACTGTCCAATAGCACTGGAAATTTAGATACATGAATTTAGGAATTATTGATTTGAGCCATTGGAATTTTGGAGAAAAATTGGTGTAGAAATTGAATTGTTTTTGGAAAGGAAATAAAAGAGGGCCTAAGCATGTGATGCCACCATGTAGGTTTGTTTAATTAAAACTCTTTCCCTTCCTTTTAGTCATTCACGATGCTTCTTCTTGTCATAGGGTTCTTGGTGATTTAAGTGAGAATTCTCCAACAATTCTCGTAGCTTCTCCTCTTCCTTGTTTTCTTCTTGATTTTTGACTATCTCTTATACTCTTTTTCACCTTGCTTTCTCTTCTTTTGGTTCATCAAAAACCTAAGCCTTCTACCCCCCTTAAGATGATGATGATAGTATATGGTAGTGGAGGTTAGAGAGTTGTGACAATTTTGAAAAATTGAAGAAGTGGAAGCTTAAGTAGGTAAGAATTATATTTTATATCATGAATTGTTAGTTAAAAGAATAATTATGATGTTATGTGAACTAATTTCATATAAATTGTGTTTTACTTGTATCGGTATGAATTCTTGTTTGATTGATGATGAATGATGTTGAAGGTGGTGTAGGTAAATAAGAGTCGTTTTAGATTAAATATAAGGATGTTAAATGATTGAGTGTGTGTTGATGCTATGTTGTAGGTTAATGTTCAAGTAGAGGTTTTGACTTTTTTGTGGTTGAAATCTTAAGTGAATTGAGTGGTTATAGGTGACGAAATAGTATGGAAGAGGTAGGAGAAAGGTTAGGATGATAATCTGGAAAATTTGACTTGTGTATGTTTCAATGATTTTGCCATAACATTTTATATGGTTATAAAATTGAGATGAGGTTTGGCTTGAATTAAACTAGATTTGTTTGGCTATATTCTTATGAAATAAGTGATGTTTATTTTTGGCTGGACTAGAATGTGAGAAAAGGTGCAGGGATGAACAGTAGCTCGAAAACTGCATTTAGTGATCTGAAATTTTGGAAATTGTTTTGGGTTGATTTAGGAAGATCTTGCTAAATTGGTTTTCATGAAAGTTTTATCTTTTCTTGTTATCTTTCTATCGCTACAAAGTGTGAAATTTTTCGATATCGGGGGTTGAAAGTTATGATCTGTTGACTTTTAGATGTTATTTCAAAGATTATTGTGCTTTGTGATTGGAAATGTCCATGTGTGTAGGTTTTGTGAGTACTGTGTTTTGAGGCAAATTTTGGACTGATATAGTTTGAATTGAATCAAGTAGCCTTATTGAAATTTTAGAGGAATGTCATAGCTTTTTAATAATGTATAATATGCCATCGTTGGATGTAGGAAGTGAAAGTTGTGAATGTTTGAAATGTGGATATGGTTTAGGAGATATTTAACAGGGCAGCCACAATCATGTGAGAATGACCTAGTTAGAGGTAGAATTTTCTTCTGAGTTCTTCATAATCATTGTAGAATGTGTTCTGATCTTTCCATTTATATTAAACATGGAATTTTTGAGTAATGGAATAGGAAGTTATGATTTTTAGAAGTTGTGTTACTGTTTAGGATGAGATTTACAGGACAGATATTTTGAAGTGAATTTTGACCCCTATAGAGGTGGAATTTGTCTGTAAGTCCTTATGGAAATTGTAGGTCTTTCTGTTATCTTTCTATTGATATCAAATTTGTCAAATTTGGACTCCTGAGTGAAAAGTTATGTGTTTTGGGAGAAGAATAAGTGTGAAAGAACAAAATTTCGCAGTCGGAGTGGGCAAGGGAAGCTGGCGAGCGCGAGGACGAGCACGTTGCGGGCTCCTCGCAAGCGCCAGGGCGAGCGTGCTATGCGCTCCTCACGAGCCTCGGAGCTCGCGGATGCCAGGACGAGCGCATTATGCGCTCCTCGTGAGCGCGAGAGCTCGCGATCGCGAGCACGCAAGTCCAGCGCTCTTCTCGCGGCCCCGAGACCTTCGCGAGTGCGAGTGGCCCATTTTTAATTTTATCTCATCCGACCCTTTTTGCCATTCTTTTGCTTCTAACTTTTGCATCCTACCTCCGATTGATCTGATTTTCGAAGTATTGGATTTCTAAAACATTCTTTTACCTCTCCATGTGAATTTGTGGATTTTAAGATTTATTTGAAAATAAGGAATTGAATCAATGTGAGTGGACCGATTAAAAGAATATGAATTGATTATTTTCGGAAAAATTTCAGGTTAAATTTATGGATTGATACCGGGATTGTCACGAACGTGCATTGTACACATTTAAATTCTTGCATGTGCATTATTATACATTTCTGATTGTACGATTTGTAATATATGTGTATTTGAATTATTATAGAGGCGCATTTGGAACGTCAACCCACCGACGTTGCCGAGACTTCCAGGCATTAGCTTTGGAAGCTGTTGATGAGTAACCTAGACGGTTTCTCTCAATTTTTGTTTTCCTTATGATTTTTGGTGGATAATGGTGGGAATGTGAGTTGCTTGTGATTGTGGATTCCGGATAGAAGGTCCGATGACTGTGTAATGGGGAGTTGTGATATTGAAGTGTTACTTGTATATGAATTGGAGACCTACATGCCTGTGATATGATTCTTTATGATATATGTGATCGTTTGTGACATATGTGAATAATCGTGTTCTATGCAAATTGCTTATGGCATATGCATTTCATTCATGAATGCATGTTCAGATAATGACAGTTGTGACCAGAGCAGCCACTGATTAGAGCTTAAAGCTCAACGAGTGATTTAGAGCCTCGAGCTCAACAGTGATTTAGAGCCTCAGGCTCAAGGTTTAATGAGTCCTATAAGGGACAGTTCAGGTGCTCGGTCACAACACCGTAATAATTGGAAAAGTGTCACATGAGTATTTCATATGCATTTGATTAACTATATTTGATTGAGCGAAAGACTTAATGCCTTATACGTATGTGAAAACAAAAGTGTTGCTTATGTGAGAAATGTGTGACATTTGATCGATGCATGTTTAATGTGTTGTATGAATTGAGTGAACCATCGATGATGGTTACCTCATTGAGTTCGCAAAACTCACCAAAATTGCAACTTTGTCTTTTCAGGACCGAGAGTAGACTCCTAACTTCAGAGTGACTTTTCCAGCCGTGTAGATTGTGTTGGCGAGAGAATTCATGGCTCAAAGGTCGGTCAGCTGGGACTTTTGGGATGACGTAGATAGATTTGCTACTTTTCCTCTTTCATATAGCATTTTGTACTACGGTATTGGATTTATGTACAGATAGTACAGTATGATAGATGTACAAACCTTTGATTTTGTTGGAATGAAATGAGGAAGAAGTTGATTTTAAAAATATTGTGGTTTTCTATTAATGCTTTATTGTTAAAATTAATGTGATGCCATGTGGAGTGAATGTAGTGATCGCACGTAGCTCACCCTTATCATAGGATATGTATCGGAATGACTTACGGGCGTCCTGGTGCGTACCCTACAGTAAGGGGGTGCTACATCTCTTGTTTTGGTCCCATTACTTACTTTTGTAAAAAGGATTAGTAAGTTAATTTGTTTTTTACTCTGTTACATATACAATTCGGTTATCATTAAGCAATTTTTTGAAATAATCAAGTTTTGTTTTGACTTATTCAGATACAGTTTTGACACAGACAAGTTCTGTTTTGATATCATGATATTCTGTTTCGATAATTGTAAGATTTGCTTTAAAGCCAATTTTGGCATATTCTGTTATGAGATACTTTATTGTTTGGAGTGCACTTTTATATGTGATCTGATTTATATATGTCATTATAATATAATTGTTAGGGTCAGTTACCGTTATGTATCATGTTTAGTTTTCCTCACTAAGTTATATGCTTAGCATGGTGGATTTGTCCCGTGTAGGTTTAGATAGAAGGGTATAAAGACTAGGAAAAGGATAACCGCAGTGGCCAAAGGAGATTGAGTTTTGTGTTTGACAAAATGTATATTTGAGTTGTATCTGATAATTGAAACAGTTTGAATGTGATGGAATGTTTGTAATAACTATAATACAGGATGGATTGGGTTTTAAGATATGTTTGTGATAAGTTCATTGTGCATAATGTATTTTGTTTATAATCCATCTTGTAATGCAATACAATGTATGTTCGTCCGAATTGGTTTTTAGGGAATATTTCGAATGCTTTGGTTTATTTGTACTGTTTTGTGTGGCATCTATATATTCTTCTAGGGGGTATTTGGGTGTTATATTTTTTCTCACTTTTAGACATTATGGCCTCACTCTCATGCAAAACCTACATATTTTCCTCTTTTATAGCACATAATAGGTTTTTTGCACCATACACGGTCACATACACGGTATACACGGTCACATACACAACCGTGTAAGTGATCGTGTCTTTTAGCACTGCCTCACTTGCAGATCTATAAGGTCATAAAGAGACACACAGTTGTGTCACATGACCACATATGTCTTCCCTCTTCACGTCCTTCTTTACACGATTTTAGAGAATAACATAGTTTATCCACATGGTTGTGTAAGTGAAGACACAGGCATGTGTCACTCTACATGAGTGTATGTGTTTACACAGTTGATATACACAGTCGTGTAAGTTAAAGACATAGCCGTGTAGAACCTTATATGGTTGTGCCTCCCCCTAAAGGAGATTCATCCATCTTGTTTTCATTTATTCATCATCCACAAAAACTATAAAAGCATCTATAATCACCGAAATTCTCAAATAAGGTTGGACAATCAATAAAGGAAATATAAAAGCATGTAAAGGTAACCCACCGAACATTAATTTCCCAAAAGCTTCCTATTTCTTTCTTTGGTAGCCTTAATATTGGCTTACCTTCAATTAGTCCAATATATCTCTATATAAAGGTTGCATCAAAATTTGAGAAAAAAAGTCTACAAACATGTGATTTTAGCGGAAACGATCTATCCTTTGAATGATCTTTTTAGAAGCTCTATGAAATTGATTACTATTTAAAGACCATGTGACCAGTGAAGACTTATGGCATGAAATCTTTATGTTATTAGATAGCGAATACAACTTTGGTTCCTTTCATACACAATTCATCATATGGCCTTATATAACTATTTTATTAGTTTAAACTTTACAACTTAATGATGCTGTTAAATTAACACTATTAGGAATAACTTTTGCTGATTGAAAATTAAAGATCTACTTTGGATTAGTTCTTTGAGATTTAAGATTCCATAACCATTAACTTATAAGTTCAAATTGTAGACCAAGTTTTAGTGAACCTTAAGTTGCAAAAAAAAATATAAATATATACTTTATTTTATCTAAAATTGTTATAGTAAATTTTTTTAGTCCTTCTCTCACAGACACAAGCATAGTCAATTCACGTAAAATTTATTTCTTGTTTTCTTTATTACTATTGTCTGATCCAAATTTATTATTTTCCTAAGTTAATTACTATTATGAGTTATATTAACTCCTAAAAATTGCTTTTATTACTAAACAAACTATTATGAGAGTCATATTCTTTTGACATAAAAGAATTCCACTCCTTAATAAGTTTTACTTTATGACAAGTCAAGATGAAAGTTATCTTCATACAAATCATATTACTAAAAGCATTGCTAGAAAAGGAAAAAAATGTTGACCACTATGAACAAGGACGAGAAAAGATGAGTTGAATAATAAAATACTCACTATTATTTAATAATATTTTTCTTTACGAAGTATTTTTTAAGAATTAAAGAATACATTAAATTTCTAAAAAAAATTCAATTCTTACAATTACTCAAAGGCTTAAGAAATATTTATACCTTACGAAGAATTAAAGTAACTTCTTTGATTTTGTCCCTATTTAAGGTCATACCTGGATGCCAACAAAGGAGAATAAGAGGCTTCACAATAATATGCCAAGGACCTTCTTCAGGCATGTTAATGAGATCTGCCTCTTTGGAAAATCTGAATACAAAGCATTTATCTTTAGCTAATAAGTTCTTTTCTAATCCATGTTTTCTCCATTTTACAGTCGCCCTAGCATTAACTTGAGGGTATGAAACCCTTTTATCTAGGAATAAGCTAACTAAGGCCAAGGACCACATATTTAAACCTACCTTAAGAATACTGATAGGAGGGGCCACCATTCCATCTATTATTGAAGCTTAAGGAAAGTGTGAGAGCTTAAAATTTTGTACATAATAGTTGCTCCTTGCCAGTTTGATCTATAAACCAGACCCCACATTTTCTTTGGCAGGAGCTTGAATAGGGGTTTACATATGTAGAAGGATTCTCTTGAGATGCCATAAAAGCCTTCACAAGAAGAAAGAAAAAAGTTGTGGCTTAGAAGGGGTGGTAAAGAGAGTCAGTTACTATAAATGGAAGCGTTGGTATTATAGAGGAGTAAACACAATCACAAAACCACCCTCAGTAGTTAGAAGAGGAACAAGGAGATCTATAATTCAAGAATGAGGCGAAGGAAGGAAGGAGCTATAACAAGAGATAACCTAAACAACCAGAAAAACCAAAAATTCAACGAATAAAAAGTGTATAGAAAAAAGGAGGGATAGTAGAAAGATAATAACTAGAGGTATACGAAGATTTAGTCAAGGTAGAAAGTATGGGTTAAAGAGAAGGAAGACTCTCTCTAGCCATTTGATTTGTAAACTTTTTAAAGAAAACATTTTTCAACATTAAATCAATATCTAGTTAGTCCACATGGCTTAGTTATGACATCACTCAGCTAAATTGATGACCTATATATTAGAAATTGCCAAAAACTTAAACCTTTTCAAGATTTAAGGTGTTATCAATATCATTTTTAAAAAGTTAAAGTTTAATGTGACACCACATAAATAATGGTAGGGTACCTAGACTTTTTAAGAAATGTTATGGGGTAATTCCTACCTTTTTCTATTAAAATTCCTGGATTATGTTTTAGTTGATATTGGGTTAATTAATCCCTTCCTCTAACTTCTAGCATTGGCATTAATATGGTTTTAGTTATGCTTTTTATTATCATTACTTCTTAATAAGCTCCTTGTTAGGTAATACGCTTTTAGCAGGTTAGGAACTACTCTTGTTCATCATCTTTTGAATTTCTAATTTTAAAGTTGATAACTACTCTTATTAAGTCTTAGAGTTCATTTCAAGAAAAATTATGAGGAAAATTATAATTCTGTAAGGAACATAATCTGGCCTATGCTAGTTTACTAGTTGTGCTCTAGATGATTCAATTGGAATAAGTGGTATAACCTGAACCATAATTGTGTATGAGATTATATGTACATTAGAATAGAAATAGGAACATCTAGTTTAGTGACACATCAGTGCTAGAGATCATAAACTAATTTAAATTAGATAGTGAGATCCAAAATTTAGTGACACAATCATATCATAGATAGTGATCATAACTTGAGAGAAAATAGTGAGATCCTTGGTTTAGGCTATGTTTATATTCTACACCATATCTTAATTATTTTATAGATCATTTCTTAGGCATAGTAAAACATATTTTAGTATGAAAACCCTAATTTTTATGAACTTTAACTAACTTATTTGGGAAAACACTCACTAGAGACATAAGAATATTTTTTTTGTATAAATAGGGTGTAAAGGGATATAGGTTGTGAGGTCTTAATCCAAAGTCCCTAAGAATTAAAATGAAAAATGAAAGTTATACTTGATGAATTTTTACATCTACACATGAAAAAGTAGTTCATTTATTCTGCTAATATATATCAAAGTTGCTGATGTGTATGAAAAATTCACATTTTCTTAAGTACTTTGATTGACTTTAATGTTAACTGACTTTGTTTTACTTTTTTATTTTTAGGTAATTATGAAAATTGACATTGGATGATATTATTTAAGAACTAGAGTTCATTTCAAGAAAAACTTTGAAGAAAGTTATAATTTTTTGGGAAGCATGACCTGGCCTTTGTATATTTACTAACTTGGGCTCTAAATGAATCAACTGTAACATGTGATATAATTTAAGCCATGATTGTGTATGACATTATATGCACGTCAGGGGAGAAATAGGAAGATCCATGGTTTAGTGACACACCTATGCTGGACGTTGTAATCCAATTTAGTGACACATTCATGTCATATATTGGGGTCCTTTGTTTGGGCCATGGTTATATCCTAGAACATATCTTAGTTATGTTCTAAACCATGTCTTAGGTATTAAAAAAAATATTTTAGGGTGAAAATCCTAATTTTTATGAACTTTAAACTAACTTAGAGGGAAAAAAACACACATTAAAGACGTATTTTTCTCTCCAGAAGCTAAGGTTAGACTTTAGGAGGCTTCTAAAATGCTTGGTGGGTCAATTATAAGTTGTTTTTTTTGGTCAAAGAATGAAGGTCTAAATAGGCTTATTTTAATTCTATTTGCAAGGTATAAATAGTTTCTAAATTTTAATTAAAATTAACTTGGACAGCGCATGCCAAATAGGGCTAGAGAAGTTTTATTTTTATTTTTATTTTCCTCCTTTTATATTTATTTTCCTTAATTTGTGATTTTATTTTTTGTATTTTTACATTGAAGATAATGTAAGACTCAAGTATGGGGAAATAATTAATTAGTTATTCATCCCATTTTGGATATCTTTTTTTTTAATTAGCTTAATATGAAACAATTGCATAAAAAATTCAACATTGAATGAAGATTGGCAAAGACGATAAATTATAAGTTTGTTTGATTTTTGATTTTATTAATTTATGGAAATAATTATAAACATTAATAACTAATTTATTTTTATTTTCCTTTAATAATAACAAAGATGGATACTTTGTCTACATTATGTTACATTTTATATAATTTAGGCATATCTTTAAGTTAGAAATGGATTCTTTCTAAGCATTTTATTATCCCACAAAAATATGTGACTAAAATAAAATAAAATATATAAATAAGTGAATATAAGTAAATTTACTCACTTAGCTTTAACCTGTTTAGCAAGTTTTACCTATAATAAAACTCGCAATATCTACAAGTAGACGGATTGTGAACTTATATTATTGAAAGGTGTTAATCCTATGAGGAATATGTAAAACTAATTGAACATAACTTTGTCTAAGGTAATAAAATATGATTTGAGTAAAACAATGATAGAAAATTAAGAAAAATTAAATAAAAGAAATCAACAACAATTGCCAAATGAGCTACCAAAATTAATCAAGAATGTTCAATGATGAATGCATAGGATTTATTCGTCCATTATTTTGTTCCTCTAATGATTATTGATTCAATTACGTGTCAATCCTAGATTTTCGAAGGGTTTGATTACTCTCTCTCAAAACCTAAAAAATTAACACTATTTGAATATAAAAATTCTAGAATTGCATTATCTCAATTCACAACTTCTTCCCAGATGTTTTCAACTAGTTTTGAAGTTATTTATTGAATAATCAAGTTTCCACAGAAGATCTCTCTTCGAATGATAGTTAATTTGTTAATTGTGTGACATATTAAATCATCAAATCTTGGTGTGCAACTTAATCAGATTGCTTTTGAATATTCTCTCGATTTATTGCCAAAGTATATGCATGTACAGTTAACACAACACCAGAAAATTTTATTGAATCAATAAAGATTAAAGTAACAAAATAACTACGAGATAAACCTTAATATGAAAATTAGAACATCATAACGTAATAGACATCTGGAAATTTGATTTACACGTCAAGTATTATGAAAAAACAAAGGATAAAGAAAGAGAAACTTAATTCGGAGTTCAATATAGAAAACAGGGAATCTGGATGTCTCTCTCAATCTTCTTTGTTTGATCCAAGTTTTCAAGATAGCGACTATGTTGTTAAGGCTTCATAAGGTTCTTAAATAGTCCCAGAGGGTCTTTGCAGTGTAACTAGGGTTTTTGTTCTTTATCAATTCGAAAATGTCCCTAAACCCTAAAACAGATGGGAGAATCACACCTGGGAAGCCTTTGTCATGATCATGACATTAGAGTCACGATCGTAACTCTGTGAATTTGCTATCTGTCATGATTGTGATAATGGAGTCATGATCACGACTCTGGATAAATCTCTTTTGTCATAACCGTGACATGAGACTTACAATCGTGACCTTGCCCATACAACTCCATGCACATCCAAATCTATTATTCTTCACCTATCTGATTTCCAACTCTAATAAACACACCAAACACCTCAAGAAACATCTAATTAAGAATGAAAGTATTTATAAATCACATAAACACTTAGAATATAAATAAACACTCACATTAACATAATTATAAGCCTATATATGCAACAATCATCTAATAAAAACCTATAAACACACTAAAATACCTATCAAAACATAGTATAAACTAAACCTATTAACATCCATGCACTTAAACTTTTGATTATCCTCAAGCAGAAACAATATACTAACTCAACAAACTAACATAAACACATGCATTCATTCAACACGTAATAATAAAACAATGGCATATAACTTTATGGAATCAATTTAACCATAAACATTAATCACTCAATTTATGCCAACATATTAAGCTATACATTTCATGGTTAAGCACTTTTAATTGAATATACATATTAATCAAAACATTAACATCATATTCATTTACCTATAGTGTTTGTACACATACATTATAACTAGTAATCAATCAAAATTGCAACTATCACTAAGTATACTTTCATGAAAAGTTTTGCTATTTCCAAATATCAGTAGGATTTATTTATCAAAACATAAATTTTTAAATTTTTTTAACGTTAACCTAGTCTTTTGACGCGAAGGCAAACACCTTGTCATGAATGTCCCTCAGTTGCTCAACTAGGCCACTTTTTATTAATTAGTTTGGATAAAGTGTCCTTCTATACTTTTAATGCGAAGATAAACATTTCATTGTGAATGCCCAAAGTTACTCGTCTTTGTGACATTCTCAATTGGTTACTAACTCTATTCATAACCTAACAGTTGTTTCAAAAGGGCTAATGAAATAATTATTTATTTAGGACACACTTTTTTTGTCAATTTCACATAGCCTAACTCATTTCTTTTAGTCGATCATCATCATGAAAGATTACTAATGATGCTAACTCATTCAATTGACTTATACTTATAAATGTATATAACATATTTCCTGTGGTGAACAAATTGATGTCATATCCTCATTAATATACATATTCAACCAAAGATACTTAAAACATAAAATTCATAAGTCAATATGCCTTTATAAATTCAATGACTATGTTCAAAGCTAAACTACTTCCATCAAGTTATTGCCATTGATACATTCATATAATTCACACATATGTAATATATGTTCACACCATGTCCACCTAATCAGAACTAATAATCTGGTATTCAAAATTCACACTATGACATGTCAATGCAAAATCCTCCACACACTTAGAAAACACATTGTCCTCAATATGAGAAAACAAATAACATATATATAAAGAAAATAACAAAACATGTTAAAGACAAGGTAAGAGAACAAAAACAACAAAGGTGATCAAGGTGGTAATGGTGTTGGAGACGGAATGTGAACACCCTGATCAGCAAAGTATCGAAAGATATTATTAAAGTCACGTCGCTATCGTTGTTGTTATTATGCCATCTCCTTCAATAGTTTCTTATTGTCAAAAACCACGTTAAGAACCTTCTCCCAGCCTGCCTCTTCATCATCCTCGATTTGTTTAGTGGTTGAGCCTTCATTTTGCTACTGAGGTGGTGTAAAGCTTGAACTAGCCTATCCTGTCTTGTGTTTTATATATGTTCTGGAGCTGTCATTTATGATCAACTGCAAAGATCTCTAATCGTCTTAAGTATTTATGATTTAAAAATACAAGAAAAAAAATTGTTAGTCCATCAATATTCATACCATAATGTACAACAAGTGCGGTGACAATATAACCCATACCTAGATGGTTGCTTTTCTTTTTAAGGGTAGTAGTTATAGATTGAAAAATGTGGCTCATTGTGTAAACTTTAAAGTTGTTATCCATGCACCATATAGTCAATAATTCCTTCATAGAACATTTATTACTTTCCAATTTATCAAACACAGTTTGACACATAAACTTATGCAATAACAAATGTTCAGGAGTAATGATAATGTTATTATGTGCATTTCTAACATTAAAATTATCTAACACAGTTAGAAGTTTTCATTACCTTATGAACCAAAAATCATCATATTTTTCATTTATGTTCGATTGAGGAAACCCACCAATTTTGAATAAAGCATCATAATTCAAATGGTGAGGTTGGCCTCTTATATGAAACCAAAATTCAGGGGGCAGTTGGTTCGTACAGGGGAATGGTAATAGGAATAGAAATGCATATAGTGAGGAATGAGAATGGATATTATCATTATAATTATGATGGTTGGTTAAGAGGAAGGAATGATTATCATTACCATTAATAGTGGTTAGTTTATAAAAAATATTGAGAAATAAAAACTTATTATATTTTAACTAATTAACTAATTATATTTTAATTATTTAATTAGTTACAATATAATTAATTAAAATTAATTACAATATTTTAATTAATCAATATATTGTAATTATGTAAGAAATTAATTAATTAATTATCTTTAAATTAATTATATTTTAATTTATTATTAATAATATTTTAATTAATTATATTGTAATTAATCAATTAATTATAATATTTTAATAATGAATAATTATATTTTAATTAGTTATATTTTAATTAATTATAATGTAATTAATTAATAATTATATTTTAATTAATTATATTGTAATTAATTAATTACAATATTTTAATTAATTAATGAATTATATTTTGATTAATTATATTGTTTAATTATTTATAATGTAATTAATTAATTAATAACATTATTTTAGTTAATTATATTTTAATTAATTAATCCTATTTAATTAATTAGTATTAAAATATTTAAAAAAAAAGAACTACTAAGTTATTCATTAGGGGCTACTTTACAAAACAATGATACCCATTCCTCTAGATTATGGGAGGAATGGGGTATTACCCAAAAATAGGTAATAAAAGTAATAACTCTATAATCATACTCTCTAACCAAACTTAATATTTCATTCCATATCCATTTTCCTTTTTTCATACCCACTAAACAACCACACTCTCAGTTATATTCTAGAATTGAAGAGTAGTGTAAAATTCAAAGTTAAATTCCTTATGCACAATGTGAGTGTTTTGCGTTTTGTTTTATTCTTAGCCCCATTAGTAAGTGTAAATCTACAAAATAGACCAAAAATACAACAAAATATACCAAATACTCCAAAAAATGTAAATAGAGAAAATAGTACGAAGTTATGTAAAACTACTTTTGAAAAGTAAGATATGTGTGGAAGTTGTGAGATATATGAAGGGAGTGAGATCTAGATTAAAGATGCAAAACAAGTGAGAGATATAAAGAAAGTTAAGAAGGAAGGAAGAGATTTTTGGAATGGAGGCTAAGGCTTAGAGAGAGAAGAATGTGGAAAATATGAAGATATAAGGTTAGAGTTGAAAAAGAAGGGTAAAATAGGGTTTGTAAGATGAAAATAATGTATTTGCACTTGATTTGCTGCCTATCATGATCATGAAAAAAGCAGCCTACACATCATGCATCATTGTGACAAGGGAGTCATGATCATGGTGGCTTTTGTCACCTATGTCCTATTTCACCATTTCTTCGTCGTGTAACCTCTGAGTTTGCTTACCTAACATATACAACTTTAAAAATATGAATATGAGCCATCCAAGACACTCCAAAATTATTGAAATTAAAACCCTAATACTAGAATTATAAGTAATCCTAACTACTGAAGTATTTGCTAAGTTATGGTCGTTAGCTTAACCAATCATCATCCGAATGTTGTCAGTTATTGAAAAAAGAGAAATTACTTCCCTTTTTTTTATAAGATTACTCTTTCGAGATATGGTTTGCATTGATGTCCATTCACTTTGAAGTTTTCTTTACTCAAATTTTCTAATTCGAGAGCTCTATGTGCGAATAAGTGGGTTATTGTAAAAGGTTCACTCCATTTTGATTTGATCTTACTTGGAAATAACTTTAGTCTTGAATTGTATAATAAAACTGCATCTCCTACTTTGAAATCTTTCTTCTTAAATGAGAATCATGCCACTTCTTCATCTTTTCCTTGTATAATTTTGCATTCTCCTATGCATTAAAGTGCAGTTCATCGGGTTTATTTAATTGTAAAAGTCTTCCTTCACCTGCCTACTTCCAATCGAAGTTTAACATTTTTATTAAACAATATGCTCCTTTGCTCAAGTTCCATGGGAAGATGACAAGTTTTACCATACATAAGTTTAAATGGAGTTTTCCTGATCAGAGTTTTGAAGGCCGTTTGATAAGCCTATAAGGCATCATCCAGCTTTAGCGCCTAATCCTTCCTTGAACCTATTACCCTGTTCTCCAATATTTATTTAAGTTCATGGTTTATGACTTTGACTTGTCCACTTATTTGTTAGTGATACAAAGAGGTGATACGATGGTGAACTCCATATGTTTTAAGAAAAGCATCAAAAGATTTATTATAAAAATGTGCTCCTTTATCGCTTATTATAGTTCTTAGCACTCCAAATCGATTGAATAATCTTTTAATAAATTTCTACACAACTTTTCCATCATTTTTTGAAGTTGCAATAACTTCAACCCATCGTGACACATAGTCGGCTCCTACTAAAATGTACTTGCTCCCCATAGAAGATGGGAATGGCCTCATGAAGTTAAGTCCCCATACATGGATAAGGGCATCTCGTCTCTTTTTGAGATGTTCCCCATTCTTTGACACCTGTTGCATTATTCCACAAACTCTTAGGCATCTTTAAATAGATGCGGCCAATAAATCCACATTCTAGTATTCGATTTGTTGTCTTGTTTATGCCATAATGCCCAACATACTTAACTTCATGACACTACATCAATATGTCTAATATCTCTTTTGGAAACACCTTTTTATTAGTCCATCAACACACTTTCGATATTGGATCAAGTTATCCCATAAATAACTAGTACACTCAGACAAGAATCATTTTCACTACTGATGCGATAACTCAGAAGGAAGCGTACTGCTTGCATTAAAATTTACTACATCTAAGAACCATGGTGCCACAATGCTATCTTTTAACATCAGGGTTTCATCAGGGAATCTCTTATTGACATTATCACTCTAGTTAATTTCCCCTCATTCTTATCTCATATTTCAATGTCAAATTCTTGTAATAATAGTGCTTACCAAATAAGCCTAAGTTTTGCTTCCTTTTTGGTGAAAAGATACTTACGTCCAACGTGACATGTGAAAATGATCACCTTATAGTCTAAAAGGTACAATCGAAACTTGTCACATGCATACAAGAACTTTTTATCATTCTTTTGGCATAATACGCAACCCATAGCTTGGTCACTAACGTCTCATATGACTTTAAATGGCGAGGACTAATCTTGTGATGTTAAGTTTGGTATTGATATTAGTGCCTCCTTTAGTCGATTAAATGCAAATAGACAATTATTATAAAAATGAAAAGGCAGTTCCTAGACTAATAAGTTTGTCATAGGTCTTGCTATTTGTGAGAATTCTTTAATAAAACAGCAGTAGAATCTTGGATAACCTAGGAATGCTTGCCCACATTTGATATTGATTGGTGGTGGAAGCTTTTTTATGACCTTCATCTTTGCTCTGTCCATTTCAATCCCTAGGCATGATATTTTATGTCCTAACACTATGCCGCGTGCACCATGTAGTGACACTTCCCCTAGTTTAACACTAAATGCGATTCTCCACATCTTTAGAGTATTATGTCCAAATTAGTTAGGCACTACTCAAAAGAGTCTAAAGACTGAAAAATGGTCCATGAACACTTCCATAATTTCCTTGATCATATATGCAAAATAAAAATCATGCACCTTTGAAATATAGCTAGAGAATTGCATAACCCGAAAGGAATTTGTCTATATGCAAATGTTCCATAAGGACATGTAAAGATGGTCTTTTTTTGGTCCTTTAGATAGATTAATATTTGATTATATCCCAAGTAACCATCTAGGAAGTAGTAGAATGGGTGACCAGCCACTCTTTTTATCATTTGATCTACGAATGGGGGAGGAAAGTGATCCTTTTTATTCAGTTTGTTGAGTTTGTGATAGTCAATGCAAACTCTCCATCCTATAACATATCTTGTAGAAATCAAGTCCCCATTTTCATTATCCATTACGGCCACTCCATCCTTCTTCAGTACGTATTGTACTAGACTAACGTATTCATTACCACATATTGGGTATATGATACTCACATCTAAAAGCTTCACCACTTCCTCTTTAACCACTTCCTTCATATGAGGGTTTAACCTCGTTGACTTTCCCTCATAGCTCAACTTTCTTCTTTGAGGTTTATCCTATGTATAATAACATTTGGTCTTATACCTCGAATGTCGAACATCTGCATCCTGTAGCCTTCATATGCTTCTTTATAATTGCCACCACCTTACTCTTTTATTCCCTATTTAACTGATTGGAAATGATGATGGATAGAGTTTGGCCTTCAACCATAAATTTATATCGAAGGTGTGTGGGTAAAGGTTTAAGCTCTAGAACACCCAAATTTTTTTGTCTCAAAGCCTTCCTTAGACTCTGCTTTGTTCACCTTCTCAACTTCATTATCTGTCTTAACTTTTATATATTTAATTTTTTTTCAAAATAGTTCTCTTCTTGCTCTTGAATACATTCGTCCATAACATCAATCTTCATGCAAATGCTACTTTCTTTCTGATTTCCAATGCTTTGTTCATGTTGAATTCCACTTGATCTCCACCAATCTGAAGTATTAATTTACCTTCATGAACATCTATTAATGCACTCCCTGTGTTCATGAGAGGTCATCCGAGAATTACTAGAAGTTCATATCCCCTTTAAAATCTAAGACTATAAAGTCCAAAAGGATAACACACTTGTCCACGTGCATTAAGATATCTTCCACTACTCTAAATGGTCTCTTAATTGATAGATCAACTAACTAAATTAAAATAAAATTTGTCTTTACTTAGCTAAGCCCCAATTTCCTAAATATTGATAAAGTCATAAGATTTATACTTGCCCTTAAGTTGTATAAGCACTTTACGAATTCGAATTCACCAACCACACAAGGTATTGTGAAACTCCTTGGATCCTCCAGCTTCGAAGGCATATGACTGGTTATTATGGAACTATAGCTTCTAGTTAATACTAACATTTGGTTATCTTCCGAAGTCCACTTCTTTGATAATGTGTCCTTCAAGAATTTGGTGTACTTGGGCATATGTTCCAACACCTCCATGAAAGATAGATTAATTTGCAAAGTATTTAACTTCTCTATGAAATTTGAAAATTATGCATCTAGTTTCTTCTTTTATAAACATTAAGGGTATGAAATCTTAGGTTGATATAGAGGAAGGGCAACATAAGGAGGGTACTTAATCATTGCTTTATCCTTCTTCTTTTCTTAGTCCTTTTCTACCGGGTGGGTTATAGCTTGCTTCTTTGCTAGTTGCTTAAGTTCTTTGGCACTTCTAAGTGTGATTGCTTTGAATTTCTCCCTTATGTTTGCTTCAATATCACTCGGGAGACTCCTCAAACTTCTTGTGGACAAAAATTTGCCAGATGGCTTATTTGAACTTCTAGGTTATAAATGGAAGAAGCGTGATTTTGAGTCATTGACATTAGACTTCTCTTGTTGAAATTTAGGTATACCTTGATTCCTCATTTGGATACCCGTATTGTTTATCTAAGAAAAAATTTTAGTGGTTCCTTTATAAATTATAAGTGTTAGAATAAGGATTGTTTCCTCGTCCTCGACCAAATTATGTCCCCATTTAATTGAGTTACTTCGTATCATTTTTTTGCATCAAGAAGTAATCAACAGTATCATGGTTATCTTATCCATATAATTCACATTTATGCTGAATTGCTTTAACTTGAACTAATAAAGAGATTTTCATACTAGTAAGTTTTCTGGTTAAATTATCAATCTTAGCTTACATTTCTATCACCGAATCGACAACAATGAATCCATTTTGATTGTAGAAGGTCATTTGTTGTCTAATTTTGTTTGACCTCTAAAGAAAGCTATTATTTTCCATCTCTTCTAGCAAATTCTCCAATCACTGTATTAATGGTACTCCTTATGGGTGGATTAACTACATTATAGAAGGTTTGTAACAAGAAATCTCTAAGTAGGTTATGATGAAGACATCTCCTCTTTAAATGCTTGTAACATTTTCACACGTCATATAGGGACTCCTTGTTATTTTGTTTGAATTTGTAACCTTCTTTATTAACCTGTTAGTCTTCGTCAATGGGAAGTACTTATCTAAGAATGCATGCATCGGTAGATCCTGTATGATGATTTTTTTTCTGAGTTTAGGG
Organism: Erythroxylum echinodendron; assembly: GCA_027575705.1. Taxonomy (NCBI): domain Eukaryota; kingdom Viridiplantae; phylum Streptophyta; class Magnoliopsida; order Malpighiales; family Erythroxylaceae; genus Erythroxylum; species Erythroxylum echinodendron. The sequence continues at coordinate 20,572,486 of JANZXR010000003.1, forward strand.
AATGATACCATGCTTTGTTATTATATTGGAAGGTATCATATATCTTTAAAAAGTTTACTAAATATGCATTAGGATCTTCTTTTGATAAACTGTAAAACTGCACATTCATCTGCATCATATTCAGTAATGCTGGTTTTATTTCAAATGAGTTAGCACCAGTGGATAAGTGATGCCTTTTTTTTTAGCATTGAAGCCTGGCCTCATGAAATCTATAAAGGTTTGCTGCTAGTCTCCTTGGTTAAATTCATCTTCCATTATTCGTTTAATCTCCTTTTGGCATCTCGCTCTTTAAATTGCTTGTTATTGTCTTATGATATCAATTGTTAGAGTTTCTTTGATCTTGCTTGAACTTTGAGTAACTCTTGTGTTCATGCAGTAGAACGGACACAAGAAAGACAAAAAACTCCTTAGAATAAAGGAATTCAAATAATCCTAAACTAATTCCCTGGCAAAAGTGCCAAAAACTTGTTGAGCAAGTTTGACCTATAATAAAACTCTCAATATTAACATATATACAGATTGTAAACTTGTAATGTCGAAAGGTGTCAATCCTATGGGGAATATTTAAAACTAGTTGAACTTATCTCAGTCTAAGGTAATAAAATATTATTTGAGTGAAATAATGAAAAAATTTAAAACAATTAAATAAAAGCAATCAAATGACAATTATCAAGTGAGTTGCCAAAATTAATTAAGGATGATCAAGGATGAATGCATAGGTGATAGTGCATGTCAAGTGCACCACAAAATAAACCTAACTTTACATACTAAAAATTTGTTGTAACAGTGAGTAGGTAATGTATCCACTGGGAATTTATATGTAATTTTTGCAATGAATATAATTTAAGATAAAAAGGGGAGTTTTTGGTTGAATACAATTAAGAAAACAAATTAAAATTAAACTAAGGAAAACAAATTATAGAAAACAGTCAAAAGTGATGAAAGTGATGAAAGTCTTAGAATCTGGTTCTCGAATCGATCTCAGCCTACACATAATTAAACATATTTTATTATTCCAATGTTTCCACACATCTCTTAGAACTATTAGTTATAGATTAACAACAAGTTCTATTAATCTCAAATTTCCCTTAGGCTTTGCTTAGTTAAAACAAGCTCTTTAATTAATCCTAACTATCGAACAACCTAGAACAAGCTCTCCAGATTCAATTGGATAGCTACATTATGAATATGGAAAGCAAACCAATCTAGGCAATAACCACGCGAGTTCGATTTATTCAACCTATATTACGTTGTTCCTAATGATTTTTTGTCATTAGTAGCTAGAAATGAACCTAAAATGCAATGATTATGTATTGTATTAAAGATTCTAATAATAGTTTTTCATAAAAACAATCCAATGAGCACATTCAAATCATCTTTACAATACCCAATCCAATAGACATTGAACAATAATAACAATCCATATAGAGAGGGATTCAACATAAAACAATGAAAGATATGCTTAATCATGATCCTAGGCTTCGATTTTACCTCCGAACCAGATTGAAGAAACTTAGCCCTCCATGGGTGTTAAAAGAGTAAGTTTTCTACCCTTCATGAAATCCTAAGATGATTCTTCTCTCATTTTTCATCAAAATGTTCTATTTATATGAAAAATTAGGATTCTAGGCATATACACGGTTTGTTACACAGCCATGTATCAAACTGTATAGGTCGTAAAAATGTGAACCTTATGAAGATACACAGTTGGATACATGACCATGTATCCAATCGTATAAGTCTAAAATTGTCTTCCAAATGTTTACGCAATCGCTTAAGTATATACACGACCCTGTATCTTCAAGTCCTTGCTGAAATGTTTTACTTCTTGTCATTTCTTGTCTAATCCTCACCCTAATCAATCTCCTTCTTATTCCACAAGGGTAATTGAGTTTCAACATCAAAATCTTGGCTTAAGGAATGTGCTTTTAACTTATTTTAGCTTTTATGTTTCCAAATTGTACCTGAAATCAATTATGAACTAAAATGAGTATCATAAGTCTTTTAAAACAATAATCACTAAGTGTTAAGAAGTGACTGTATAAACAATTAAGAACACATCAATAGGATTTAATCTTATAATATTTTGTTCCTTTAATGATTATTGATTCAATTATGTGTCAAACTTATATTTTTGAAGGGTTTGATTACTCTCTCTCATGACCTAACCAATTAGCCCTAATTGAATATGAAAATTCTAGAATTGTAATCTCTCAATTCACAACTCTTTCCCTAACGTTTTCAATTAGTTCAGAAATTATCTATTGAATAATCAAGTTCTCACACAAGATCTATCTTTAAATAATAGTTGAATATTTAATCGTGTGACATATTAAATCACTAAATCTCATTGGGAAACTTAATCATATTACTTTTGACTAACTCTCTCAATCTATTGCCAAAGTACATATATGCACAATTAACACAAAACTAGAAAACTGTATTGAATCAATAAAAATTAAAGTCACAAAATAACTGTGGAATAAACCCTAATCTGGAAATTAGAACATCACAAATGTAATAAACATCTAGAAATTTAGTTTACACATTAAGTATTACAAAAATAACAAAGGAAAAAGAAACAAAAGCTCTATTTGGAGTTTTATATAAAAAACTGGAAATCTGGATGTCTCTCTCAATCTTCTTTGTTTGATCCACTTTTGCAAGATGGTGGCTACAATTTTTAGGCTTCATAAGTTTCTTAAATAGTCCTAGAGGGGCTTGGGGTGTAACGAGGGTTTTCACCCTTTGATTGGTTCCAAAAATGCCCCCAAACCCTAAAACAAATGGAAAATTCATGCCTAGGAAGCCTCTGTTATGATTATGACATTAAAGTCATGATTGTGACTCTATGAATTTGCTCTCTATGATGATTGTGACAATGGAGTCATAATCGTGACTTTGGGTAATCTTTTCTATCACAATCGTGACTCCCATGTCAAGATCGTGACCTTGCCCATGTAACTCCACACACGTCCAAATCTCTTGTTCTTCACTTATTTGATTTCCATCACTAATAAACATATCAAACACCTCAAGAAACAAATAATTAAGAATGAAAAACAATATTTTAAAATCTAGACCAGATATCGAATCGGTCAAAGAAAATGTTAAGGTTTAAAGATTCAACCAGTATTGAACCGCTATAAAAACCGATATATAATAAATAAGAAGTAAAAACTATAAGAATAAGTAAAAATATAGTATAAAATAAAATACCTTATTGAAATAAAGATACAATAATAATGCCTATTAATGAATAATAAATCTAATAATTTAAACTAAGATTGAATCGAATAAACATTTTAAATAATACCAATAATAATAATAATATTTTTATATTATCATTTATTTAAAGCCTAACTAAAGTTAAAGTATGTTTAAAGAAAGTCAATATAAATGACTTTAACTTTATTCTAGCTTCTTTTTCAATGTCCCTTATATATATTTCTTTATAGTTTAAATATTATTTTAACGCATTCTTAAACAATTTTAAGCAAAATTACTTATATATACTAATTAATAATTTATTTTATTAAGCAAGTTCATAACAAAAAAATAATTAGTTTCTAACAATAATAATTTTAAAATTTTCAATTAAAATATAAGGAGATAAATAAAGAACCTAAAATTTGACAAATATAATTTATTGGTAAGATTAAATGTATTTATTATTTTTAAGGATAAATTAGTAATTCACTTTTTAAAAAATATTTTAAAATAAATTTTTAATTAAAATATAAAGAGACAAATAAAAATATAAAATTTAAAAAATATATTTTGTTAGTTAGATTATGGGAGAGAGATGAAAACAAATAAATTTATTGAAAATTCAAAAAATTTATGAGATTTACTTGTTAAAAATCTTAGCTTTCCTACAATCTGTCAAAACTCAAAGCTAAAGATTTAATGACAAAATAAACCATGGGTTGGTGTGCATGCTTCAATTGCAGAGAGGAGGAAGAAATTTAGTTGTTTATGGTGGTTCCCACATTATTAAAGATGGTGGGAGTCAAGATTTTTTGTAACGTATTAGCCAGTATCGGCTTAAAGGTACGGTATAGACTGAAAAATGGTACAAAACTAAACTTTTTGATACTGATAATCTGTACTGGTCGATATTGGTGATTTTCGGTGGTACCGGTACTACCGTTACCGGCCAGTATTTAGAATACCAGCTAGTATTGAAAATTGTAAAAAATGAAAGGACTTTTTTGAAAAAAAATTACCTCCCTCCCCCTCCATCCTACCAGCGTCTGTAACCCATATCTCTGATTCTCACATTTTCTCCCTCTGTCTTTCTCCTCTTTATCTCCCAGCCACCACCGTCTCTCCCTTACTGCCTTATATGTTGTTATCACTAACCGCTACTTCGCGATCATCTCTTCCTCATGTGGCCAATACCTAAGCCAATCACACAAGCCTTCACAACTACCACTGATTCTTGCTGTTATAAATCTAAACTTCATATCCAAAATTAAACTTTTTCTTCATAACTAACCTTGACCCAAAAGAATGAAAGCTAAGATATAAAAGCACAACAAAGAAAAAGAAAACGTCAAAAAAGAAGGTGAACAAAAGAAAGTCGGTAGAAGGGAATAGAGAGAATAAAGAAAACGCTAGAAAAGAAGGTGAATAGAAGAAAGTCGGTGGAACTTGAAAAGAGAGAGAACAAAAGATAAAGCAATGTCCTCTCATTCTAGAAGTTTTCATTTACTTATTTATTTAATTATTTTAATTATGTAAATGTAGTGTAAACTTGTAAATGAGCCCATTTATATTTATATAGTAATTCATGTCAATAAGGTTACGAATATTTTTGATAATTCTAGTTAATATTATAAAATTAGACAAAATTTTGAATTTAAAATGTAGTTTATCCTAAAATTATCCTTTTGCATAATACAAAGTTGCGAATACCGTACTGGATTTGGTACCAAATTGAGTTTTGGTACGATACTTTATTGGTACCGGTCAATATTGGGTACCATTTCGGATAATTTTGTAAATTTATAAAATAATCCTTGAAATTTTATAAATTTTACAAAATAGTCTATTGATATATTATACAGTTATATACTGTATACTTTACAAGTTTACATCAAACTGTTTCTAAAAGTCATAATAATAAATAATAATCACAATTAATAATTTAATATAAAATAAAAATAATTTTTAAATATTTCACATATAAATAATAATCACATAATAATATGAAAAAAGACAATCATCATAATACAAATATAAAAATAAGAATAATAAAAGTATTTAAAATATTAAAACAATACAATTTCGTCATTTTAATAAATAATAATTACTTCAAAACATCCAATAAAAAGAATAATTAATATCCTTACAATTACAATTTCATTATGACGAGGAAACGATGAAGTTGAAGTTAAACCTGAAACAAAAATATTTACAATTACATATTTACATCACATAATATAAGTAAAATTAAAAGCAGAGGAAAAATAACCTGGAACGAAATTCAGTTGTCCATGGGAGAATGTCCACTATAACTGCACTGACTCCAGTTATCATTTGGTATAAAATCCTCATCATTGAGAGGAGCTTAATCATCATTATCGTTCAAATTTAATGTAGCAAATGACATGTCAATGCTTCCTATCCAAGATTGTCTTCCAAGTCATGACATCTACCAAATTCGATTCTTCAGAAATTCAATCTGTCAAAAGTTCGATGTTATCAATGGAAATTGGATCAGTTGAACGACTTGTTCTATTAAGACCCTAGCAAACAATAAAATTTAATTATTAGAAAATTATAAGAAATTATGTCAAAAATAATAATGATAATAACATATCTTTTCCAATAATTCCCAACAATTGACATTTCCAACAATTACAAAAGATGTATAAAACAATTTCCAATTCCAACAATTCCAAATAATTCACATTTTCAACAATCATAAAAGACGGATAAAAAAATTTCCAATTCTAACAATTCACATTTCTAACAATCACAAAACATGCTTAAAACAATTTCCAATAGCAACAATTACCAACATTTCACATTTCCAACAATCACAAAACATGCATAAAATAATTTTCAATTCTAACAATTCCCAACAGTTCACATCTCCAACAATCACAAAACATGTATAAAACAATTTCCAATTTCTAACGATTCACATTTCCAACAATCGCAAAAGATGTATAAAACATTTTCCAATTCCAACAATTCCGAATAATTCACATTTTCAACAATCACAAAAGACGCATAAAACAATTTCCAATTCCAACAATTCTCAACAATTCACATTTCTAACAATCACAAAACATGCTTAAAACAATTTCTAATTCCAACAATTACCAACAATCAAAAAACATGCATAAAATAATTTCCAATTCTAGCAATTCACATTTCCAACAATCACAAAACATGTATAAAACAATTTTCAATTTCTAATAATTCACATTTCCAACAATGACAAAAGATGCATAAAACAATTTCTAATTCCAACAATTCCCAACAATTCACATTTCCAACAATCACAAAAGATGCATAAAATAATTTCCAATTCCAGCAATTCACATTTTCAACAATCATAACATGTGCTTAAAACAATTTCCAATTCTATCAATTACCAACAATTCACATTTCCAGCAATCACAAGACTTACATAAAACAATTTTCAATTCCAACAATTTCCAACAATTCACATTTCCAATAATCACAAAACTTGCATAAAATAATTTCCAATTCCAATAGTTCCCAACAATTCACATTTCCAACAATCACAAAAGATGCATAAAACAATTTCCAATTCCAACAATTCCTAACAATTCACATTTCCAACAATCACAAAAGATGCATAAAATAATTTTCAATTCTAACAATTCCCAACAATTCACATTTCTGACAATCACAAAATATGCATAAATAATTTTCAATTCCAATAATTCCCAATAATTCACATTTCCAACAATCACAAAAGATGTATAAAACAATTTCCAATTTCAATACTTCTAAACAATTCACATTTTCAACAATCATAAAACATGCATAAAATAATTTCCAATTCCAACAATTCCCAGCAATTCATATTTCTAACAATCACAAAACATGCATAAAACAATTTCCAATTCCAACAATTCCCAACAATTCTCATTTCAAACAATCACAAAACATTCATAAAATAATTTTCAATTCCAACAATTCCCAACAATTCACATTTCCAACAATCACAAAAAAGAGATATAATTTAATTATTAGAAAATTATAAGAAATTATATCGAAATGAATAACTATATTAACATACCTTTCTCAAAGCTTTAAATTGTATCGAACAAAAACCAAGTCATTCAACCTCTTATGCTCCAATCTATTCCTTTTTTTAGAGTGGATAAATTCAAATGTGCTACAGTTTCATTCACAACCTATTGCACTCACACATTGACTTACAATCCAAATTTCAAACCTTTTCAATTCTGAAACATCATTTTCAAATTGATCCCACCAAGAAACTGTAAGTTATAAGATAAGAAAAGTAGCGTTTTAAAATTAAAGTGGTAATTAATTTTCAAAAAATAAGAGAAAGGAAATAACTAATACCTGGAGAAAGTTTTCCTCTTTGTTAAATAGCAATCGACATTTTAAAATTCCCATAAGACAACTTATAAAGCTCCATTTGTAAGTTTACGAGCTCTTGCATCGCGTCAATGTTAACTATTGTTATAATAATTAAAAGCATTCCTCTATTAACTTCAGCTTGCTTACTAAGATCCAGTCTAAAATAAATACTAGGATTAAAAAATGCCCCAACTGAAAACAACAGAGAAGAAAGTTATCTTTCCCTTCTCTCATTAACGATTGAAAGATATCGGGTATAAAAAGAAGGCCTATGTTTCAGATTGGCTTTAATTGGTTCAATCTCTCTCTCTATGGCATCAAAAATATAACCCATTGTTGACTTTTCTTCACTATCAGCTAAGTGAAGCACCCTTACCAAAGGCTCACAAACTCAGATAACACATTGACAGTGAGACCAAAATTCTCTATCTTCCATTATAATATTACAAACCTCCACTCCAGCATTAGACCTAGCATGCTGAGATGCAATCCACTTATCACTTGTAAACATTTGTCTTAATTCTTTCTTCATCGAAACAAAAGACTGAAGTGATAAGAAATTTGTTGCAAATCTTGTCACAGCAGGACGACACAAATTCCTACCATTGGTAAATTCCTTTCTCATCAAATTCAACACCCATGTATGATTATAAATGAACACCTTTGTAGTTTTCTGCATAGTCTTATCAATAACAAGAAAATACCTAGGATCCCCTATATTCTCCAGCATTAGGTCAATGCAATGCGTAACACATGGAGTCCAAAAAAGGAATTATATGCATTTTGCAACCTTTTTCTTGCCACTTTATAAGAGGAATCATTGTCAGTAATAAACTGAACAGTATCTTCTGGCCCTATTTAATTCACAACCTCATCAAATATCCCAAACAAAGTCTCAGTATTTCTAATAAGGCTAGATGCATCAATATATTTAAAAAGTATAGAGCCATTTGTAGAATAAACTAAAAAATTAATAATAGACTCTTATCTCCTATTTGTCCAACCATTATACATGACTGAATATCCATAAGTACACCAATTCACTCTTCATAAATAGAATAACTTAAAATTTTACCTCTTAAGTTATCAATCGAAGGTCCTTTGTATCCCAGACCATAAGAGGCTATTGCATCTATCATAGGTTAATAATAATAAGGCTGAGAAGCATTAAATGATGAATCTGCATCATACCACCATCTAACTACTGCCATATCGACATTATGAGCCGCACCTCTTGATTGCATTACGCTACGAATTAAAGGTTAAGCTCCAGGAGTTGTTAGTGGTGCAAAGAAACTAGCCACCTGTCTTCTTCTCTTCCTCACATCAAGTTCAGATACTTCTTCTTGAGCCTGAGATGGAACACTACCAGTACTAGTACCACTATCACCACTACCACTACCACTACCACCTTCAACATATTCATAATCACCATGGAAACTAAAAATCGAACTTCTACTACCAATTTCAAAATTCAACCTTTCCCTTCTATCTCTCTCATGTTGATATTCATCAAGTAATGTTTTCATTTACCACTTCACTTTATGGCTTACTTTTTTATAGGATCCTACATCTCCTTTAACCCTAGCTAAATGCTTCTTCAATCGGGTGATTCCTCCACATTTCAAATGCTTATTACAAAACAAGCAAATTGTACGATTCTTCATACCTAGGACTAATGTAGCATGATCCCAAGCCGATCATTAAATCTTCCTGAAGTAGTTTGGTCAGGAGTAGTTGAACTTCCTTCCATTTATTTGTAACGAAAATATGAAGATGTTAGTTTTGTAAGAAATTAATCTTTTAGTAGTTTTATCAACAAAATTAGCAATGATATGTAAAAATCCTCAACTATGACCATATAGTTTTTCTACTAATTGTCTTCTTACAATAATCAAGATGAATCAAGAAGATTAAGGCTAATAAAATATTCCATTATCAATTTGGATAAGATTATTAGAATTAAATTGAAATTTAAAAACTAGTCTACACCTTAAACATTACAATTAATTATGACTTCTTAAACAAATAATAAAAATTTAATTTAATCTAAAATTTAATAAATCAAACTTTAGATATATCTAAAATAGTCAATTCTAAATTTCTAATTGTTGTCGTTCTTCTATATGAATATGATGCCAATTGAGCTCTTTCAATTTAAGTTCTTTTCTGTGTATGTTTAGACAAATTATCTTTTATTCAAGTAGTTATCTTTTCTTCAAGTAATGGTAATATAATTGCACTTACAGCATAGCATGAATAAATCTTCTTATGAATATAATGTCATTTAGCAAAGTATGAATGAATCTTCTTAATTTTCTGTTTTTATTTTTAACTCTATTTTATTTTAAAATTTAGTTAACAAAATTCGTTGTTTCAAAAATTCAATGTGAACCAAATCAACCAACAAACTATTACAATTAACCACAATACATTGAAGTATACGACTTTGAAATTTCATGAACCAAATAACCAAACATTCGGCCCTCCCATTTTCATTACCAAATACTAACCAACCAAACCAATACCAACCATAAAATTCATGTTTTCATTACCAAAACCACAATCCAACTGATCCAATAACTAACCACAAATTTCACATTTCTGTTACCATTTACCAACTTCAAATCCATCTACAACTCCAACACAACCAATTTACTAACTTCAAATCGTCTCCAACACAAACTTCAAATCCTTCACAATTTCATGCCTCACAGTCATAACACAAAGTCATAATAAATTAATAGAAATATTCTAACATAAATTGGAAAAAAAACACACCCAACAAATAGAAATTCACGATAGATTCAGTGATGGGTCGGGTCTAGATCTGGGTATTATTTCCATATTTGTCGGATGTGATGCCTTGGTGTTGGTGGTCGTCGGAGATGGTGGTTGGTAGCGAAAGGCGGAGGCGACCCACAACAGATAGAGGCGTGGAGCTGGCGAGGTGGTGACCACTGGAAAGAACGGCAAGGACGACAAAAACAGAGAGAGGGGAGGATGAGTCAGTGGAGGAGCGAGAGAGAAAACAAAAAATGAAAGGCAGAGAAGAGAGAACAGAAGAGGCATCGGGGGTAATATTAGGATTTTTTTTTTTACAGTTCAGTCCTCAATTTTTGAGGATTCACGATACCAGTCTGGTACCGACTGGTACTGTGAGTACTGGCCAGTACCAGGCAAAAATACCAGGTACAGGTAGGTACTTAGGGCCGGTACCACTCCACCTGGTACTGTTCCATTTTTCGGTCATTATGGAACGGTACCCATTACTCTGGTATAATAAGGTTAATAAATCCTTCTGCATTTATAATTTTTAAATGAACAAAAAAGAAAATAAATCAAAATTTAGTAAGTAATAATTTTAGAAATGAAATTCTATTGACAATAAAAATAAAGTTTCTTTAAGGGCAAAAATATTATAAATATATTGAAAACTCATTCAACCAATTCATTTCTCATTTAATGCTTAATTAGTAATTTATTAAATAATTCAATTATCAAATATTATTTCGTATATTATTATACAAATGATATAATTTTTACAATTTACATCTCAATTAAAACTTTTTTCTCAAAATTTTTTGTACACATATAAATTCACTTAATTTATTTATAAAAAATCAAAATCAAAAATAAAAATGAACATATATAAGCGTTATCATATAAATCAAACAAATTTTGGAATAATTTATAAAATAAAAATTCTTTTCTCCAATATATTGAAGAAATTTTTAAAAAATTTAGGGACTATTTTGCAATGTTTAAAAAAATCAAGGATTATTTGATAAATTTAAAAAATTGTCTAAAATTGTACCCAATATTAAAATCCTGTCATGAAATCTTGTTGTAAATTATAATAATTTGAGAGTTAAGGATAATTATTATTCTTTTTTATTGGATGTTTTGATGTAATTATTATTTATTATATAATGAAAATTGAAATTGTAATATTTTAAATACTTTATATTGTTCTTAATTTTATATTTGTATAATAATGATTGTCTTTTTTATATAAATTGTAGTTATTATTTAAATGTGAAATATCTGAAAATTATTGTTATTTCATATTAATTGTGATTATTATTTTCATTTTGGAGAGAGGTTTAAAAATATATAATACAATTGTTTAATATGACAATGGACTATTTTGCAATTTTTATAAAAATTTATGGACTATTTCATAAATTAAAAAATTACCCGAAATAGTATCCGGTATTGACCGATATCGGTACAGCATCATACCAGAACCTAATCCGATACGAAGTCCGATATGATATTTGTAACATTGCAAAAAAGTTTGGAACTTAATAGGTTTTCTAAGAAAATCTAGAGGTTTTTAAAGAAACAGACTAGTTTATCACTTAATTGGCCGATTTTTTCTCATACAGGTTTTGAACACAAATCAGAACAAAAATTTGGCCGGTTCATATTTATTTTTGTCAAATCGACCAGTCTGATCTAGTTTTAAAATCATTGAAATAAAATAATTCAAAGTTTAAGCCTTTTGCTTATTTATATCTACTTTATACATTAGGTTGAGTTTGTAGATTAAGTATATATTTAAAGGATTTTTTAGGTTAAAATGAATTGATTTATGATTTATTACTAGTATCTAACGCAATCGAATGAAAAATGGATACTATGGATTAATTCAATTGACTTTTCAAATTCTATCTTGTCGTTGCTACCTATCTAAGTTAAAAATGATGTAATGATTTGCTTAAGGATGAGTGAAATCTCAAGAATTAGTGTCCATTTCAACCAAAATAATGAAGAAAAATCGAATTCTTAGACGAATATGGTCTGGCTTATGCTTGTATGCGAGGTTGTTCCCTAAATGGATCAATTGCAACAAGTGATATGGATTAAGATATGGTCATGTATGAGAATGTGTGCAAGCCAAATGAGAAATAAAAAGATCCACTTTATAGTCATAGGACCATGTGTTAATTTCAAGGAAGATAATGAGATTTATAGTTTAGTGACACGGCTATATTAGCGATTATGTTCATTACTATGATAAAATAATGAAGTATATAGTCTAGCTCAATGTTGTGAATATCGTACCGAACTTGATATTGGATTAAATTTTAATACGGTACTATACCGGTACAGGTCAATACAGGATAACATTTTGGGTAATTTTTTAAATTTATAAAATAGTTCGTAAATTTTTTTTAGAAATTACAAAATAATCCATTGTTATATTATATAGTTATAGCGTATAGTTTATAAGTTTATATCAACCATGTTTCCAAAAGCCACAATAACAAATAATAACCACAATTAATATGAAATAATAATAATTTTTAGATATTTTACATATGAATAATAACTACAATTAATATGAGAAAAGGCAATTATCATCATACAAGTATAAAGTTAAGAACAATACAAAGTATTTGAAATATTATAATTTTATCACATAATAAATAATAATTACATTAAAACATCAAATAAAAAGAGCAATAAACATCCTTAACTTTCTAATTATTACAATTTACAATGAGAATTCATGATAAAAAAAACCAATTAGAAATGAAACCTGAAAAAAACATATATTTTTTTAAAATTTGAAAAAATTCCTACTTTTTAAAATTTCTAGTATTAGCCAGTATTCGGCTGGTATTTTAAATACTGGCCGATACCAGATGGAATTGTCCGGTACTGACTGATATTTACGATTGATATTTTACCATAATTTCATACCGTACTGTCTGGTACGGTATGAAATTCAACACATGGTCTAGCGTACGGTATGAAATTCAACACATGGTCTAGCTGTAGTCATGCTCTAAATCATATAGTAGGCAGAGAATCTTTTTAAAGAAAACACACACTAGAAACATCTATCCCTCTCCAAAAAACTAGGGTTAACCATCAACAACCTTCCAAAATTCTTAGAGAGTCTATTATGATTTATTTGTCATTAGAGAATCAAGATTTAGACATTATTTCAATGAATCAAACTATTTTTAAAACCAGACTTTGTCTGGATTTATTTTTATCCTCATTTCTCTATTTTTCCTTTGATTTCTTTCTTTTGAACATGCTTTTTAGTTAAATAATTTTCCATATTTAGAAAAGAAAAATCCCAAATTTATTTTTATATGAATTGATTTGATTTAATTTTTGATATAGGTTATATTAATATGGATTACCTTAGATTAATTTTAATGCTATTTTATTCATATTGACATCTAAATCTAATTTAAATTCACTTGTGGATAATTTGAGAGAGCCTACTTGTAAGTTGACCAATGCTTAGGTAAAAGGGGTTGAAACAGGGTGCTCAAAGAGACCTATGGGATCTTCCTTTTTTGTTAGTGTGAAATCTTTTATAGGATTTCATAATTCTTAATTTATTTAAAGGGTGATAGCACAATAAGGATACAAAGTAACCAATTGGACATTAGATGGATATAACTGAAGGGAATGAGTTTTAATGTCTATGAGGTCTTTTTTGGTCCCAATAATATATTCAGTCTAGGTTAATCGATTTATGAAATTAAAATTACTACTAGGCAAATTATTAACTTGTACATAATTATTTAACTGCATTATCTTTTGATAAATTGTCTTATAATTGAGTTCCATGACCATTGTCCAGGATTTAGTTCTAATTTATATTTTATTATTAAAAAATTTTAAAAGTCATTTATTTTTTAATTTCCTTAGGATTGTTAATAGTTCTAGGTTTTCTAATCCAAATTGCTTCTTCATAAGATTCAACCCCTATTTACCTTTATATTGCTTACAAATGATAATTGCACTTACCTAGTTAATGAATGAAAATTTTATAATAAGTCAAGCTTAAGTAACAACATTTGTGCATATCTATGGTCTACTAATAGTTTCTTAGATAACTTTCAATTCCTTCTATAGCTTAGATCTCTAAAACTCAATGTTTGCTATATATGTGAAAGATAGGATAAAGTATCTATAGATCAGTCTAGAGTCCATGTGAGATGTATTAATTGATTAGTTTATATGCTATTAGAAACCTGAATGAAGTTTAATTGTACACAACTATAATCTTGCCACTGCAGTGATGAAAGTGGTTGGACAAAATCTTCCAGATAGTACCTAAAGTACTTAAAATGTATTTCATTTTATTTGCTTTTATTTTTTTCTCTTGGAGCATCACAATCTATGGATTTTTTTTTGTAATAGTATCTTTGATAACTTGCTTCTTCTCAGGGTTATTTATCCCATTGATATTCCAAACTAGGATTGACGTTACTAAGAGAATAATATACTAAAACTCGCTTAAAAAAACCTAAGTCTTGGCCTTCCTTTTCCTCTTTCTTATTTTTCTGCTAAAGAGGGAGCCCATCTTTAATAAGTCCCTTTTCAAATCTGTTGGGATAGCACCCTGACCTATGGAACTCTTGTTGGTTTATGCCCTACAGCCAATCGCTTTGGTTGTATTTTAGTGACAAATTATTTAAAGGCATTATTTATCTTG
>JANZXR010000003.1:20587652-20610400 GCA_027575705.1 Erythroxylum echinodendron
AGGAATATGACATCAAAATTTAAGGAAAAGATTGATCCTGAGGGCTATTGTTGGAAGAATATCTCTCAGGTCACAAATTTTACTATCTTGAGTTTGAGATACGATAGAATTAATTATTTCTTTTTTAATATTAATTTTTTATATTAATTTGATAAATATTATTACATCAACAATATTTATCAAATATGTTTTCTTTTATTACAGAAAGAAGTTTTTGGGATCCTCAATTGGATGTGATTGTATATTGAGTATGGGAGTCGAGAGCACGTACACGATATCGCGATTTCATTGGTGCGATACGTAGGGCGACTGTCCTATTGCCTTTTATTTCTGAAGACATTTGGATTCGTTGGCTGACGTATTAGACATCACCTATGACGATGTCGATTTCACAACGCAATTCGGCCAACAGACGTGGAGGACCCGAGGGAGAGAGTCTTCCCGTATATACGAGAGGATCTATTGCCTACAAAGAGCATGCACAAAGACTTGTAAGTATCTATTTTAATTGACTGCTTTATTTTCATTGAATTTGCTTTATAAAATCTATTTAGTTATAATTAACATTTTATTCTTATGTAGGAAAAGTCTTTGGACATAGCACCTACATCCCGTCAACTGTTTCTGCACACTCATACTAAGAAGCATGACGGGGTGACATTCGTCAATGAACATTTTAGAAAAGTAAATGTAAGTAAAATTTATGATTTAACATTAATAATATTCTTCATAATTATCACTTAATAATATATAACATTACTTTTTGATAGGACCAAATACAACAAATTATTGAGCGGCGGTCTCAACAATCCAAAAATGTTGATAAGGCTGACACTTAATTGGAAGCAGTTGGTGGTAGGGATCGTCGTGGGAGGATATTCGGACTAAGACAATTTGCGAATACTTGTTATTCGTAATCCTCCATGTCGAGTACAACAACATATGCTAGGTGGTCCAACAAAGTGGAGGCGCTTGAGAGCACAGTGCAGACATTGTCCACTCAGTTGCAACAGACGTTGGAAGAGGTGTATCAGATGCAAAAGTTGATGGTTACGCAACAACAGACAATGATTGCGCAACAACAGACGATAGCAGCGCAACAACAGTCGTTGAACCTATACGCTCAGCTCCGTCGGGAGATCGATGAATTGAAGGGCAAGGGCAGCAGGTCACCGCACCTACCAGACGTTCCACTAGCTCCTGATCAGTTGTGTAGTATTGGTCATTTACTTTGTATTACAGATATTATTATTTACAATGTAACGTTTTTATTATTAATTAAGATATTTTAATTTTTAATCATTAATCAAAATTTTTATTTAATTATTTATATCTAATTAAATATATTATAAATATCTAATTAATAAAATTTTTTGACGTTTATAATTTAAACATAAGGGAAATATAAATTTTAAAAAATTTAATCAAAAATTTTACTGACGGAAATATTCATAATTTCTGTCGGTAAATGTCATACACTATACTGACGGACAATATGATCCGTCGGTAATGAGTAAGCTTATTTACCTACAGACATAACGTTACCGTCGGTAACTTTACCGACGATATTAAAGACATTCCGATGCTAAATTTACATACGGTTTAGCAACTTACCCTCGGTAAAATTAGTGTTGGAAAATTAACTTTTCGTCGGTAACTTTTCAGTTGAACTTACCGACGGTGATTTTATTCCGTCGGTAAACTTACCCATGGAAGTTTCTTTACCGTCAGTAAGGTTAGCTATGGACAAATCTCTGACGTTTTTGTCAGTCGGTATATTCCATTGGTAATGTTAAATACCGACGAAATATTTGTCATTTTCGTCGGTATTTTCTGTCGCTAAGTTACTATTTTCTTATAGTGTCCACACTTAAACGTTTGCTTATCCTCAAGCAAGCAAAACAACAAACACATAACAAACACAAAATACACAATGTAATAATGAGACAATGGCTTCAACTTCATGAAATACATTTAATCTTAAACCCAATCATTCGAGTTATATCAAATCATTAAAATGCAAAATTTATGTCCAGGGGCTTTGAACTAAATATATAAATTAATCAAGATCTAAGTGTTAATTTATTTACCCCTTTCAATTGCCACACACATTAATAATTCTTTAATTCTTCAGACTCTATAACTGTTCCTAAGTATGTTTTAATGAAAAGTCAAGCTATTACAAGTTCGGTAGGTTTTTATTAGAAAATATTATTTATTTATTTATTGAACATGGACTTAGTCTTTTTACACGGAGGCAAACATTGGTAATGAATGTCGATCTGGTTACTCGACTAAGTCATGTTTTTATTAAACTGATTGGTTGGAACGTCATTATAGCTTTTTTAATGAGCAAGCACACATTTATGGTGCGTGTCGATCTATTTACTCAGCTATATCACGTTCTCAACTGGCTACTAGCTCTATTCATAACCTGAAGGTCAACAGAATAGTTATTTACTTAACAAACATTTTTTATTTTTATTTTATTTTTTACCTACCTTGTTGTTTGGCTACTCGTTTCCATGAAAATACAAGTAAAGCTACTTATATTGAAAGGCCTAAAATTATGAATAAATGTGGCAATTTAAAGGGTGACGAAACTTACACTAAATCCTAACTAAGCTATATATTTATCCAAAGACCCCAATTCACTAATTTTGTGAGTTAATGATTATTCACAATCTAATAGACTATGTTTAAAGTTAAATTAAATTCACTCCATCTAAGCCATTAACACATTCAAACAATTTATAAAAATGCAACCTAACAACTATCATACCATATGCAAAATCACATACAAAACAAAACATATAACCCTCCCTACACTTGAACAACACATTATCCTCAATGTGAGAAGGGGACAAACAAACACATAAAAGAAAATAAGAAATATAGCTTATAGTAAAATAAATGAAATAAAATAAGATGAAGAATAATTTGCAAAAGAAAAATGGGTTAGACAAAATATCATGGAGATGGAGGTAGAGATGGTATTGGAGGCAAAGCCCTAAGACTCAACATGTTGATAGATCCAACAGATATCCCGGCTCTAGCGTCGTTATGCTCGGGCCATCTCCATCATTCTAGTGTGCTCTGCCAGTGTATCAGTAACTGTTTTATTGTTTGTGGAGATTGCCTCCAGCACTTTCTTGCAGCCTTGATCTTTCGCTTCACGAACAAAGACTATTATAGCTTCTTCAAACTCGATGTCTGTTGTCATCTATTCTTCATCCTCTTGTTCTTCATAAGATTTGAACACATCAATTATCCTAAATGAGCTACTAACCTTTGGATTCTTAAGTACATCATTTATATTGAATGTCATTTGGTCATCATTAATCCAAAAAATAAGGCTCTCTTTGTGGACACTACTTAAGATTTTTCGATATTCTTATATGGTCTATCAAGAACTGGTAAATAAAAGGAAGGGTTGACATTCTTTTCTTCATCCTCTGTCTTGATTTCTTGGTCTTCTCTAAGGTCAGGTTTAGCTTGATTTCTCATTGGTTCTTTTAGCTCTTCCTCATTCCTAAGTGTGATAGCCTGAAATGGTTCTATTGAATTTATTTTCATACTGCGCAAACAGTTTTCCACACTTTGGTTACAAAATTCCCTAGAAAGCTAGCCTATTCGAGCCTCTAAATTATGAATAGAAGAGGCATTGTCGAAATTTAAATAGATTTTGATGTCCCATATGAGTACTTATGTTGTTAGATCAATAGAAATCTAGGTGGTTCTGCCACCCCGAAGTGTACGGGTCCATATAAGGATGATGATTTTTTAAAACAAATTGGGGCTCATTAAATTCTACAAGTGTCCCTTGCTCCCTATAATATACAGCCTCCATTATCGTTCTTTTATCTCTTCTTAGCATTAAATTGTTTAGATGTCTCATTCTCACTCTAATATGTCTTGATGTGTCTCTACTTTACCCCCAAAAAATTAAAAAAAAAAACAAAAGATAATGGAAAAACCTTAGACTAAAGAACTAAGTTAATCGCCTCCTCGACAACGACACCAAAAAAATTGATCGCTGGTTTCGATATGACAAAGTTTTAATATTTTTAAACCTCGATATTCCACAAGCGCACGGGTCGTTTGTATAATGCCTAAGTTGTCGATCTCACGAGGAGGGTTAATCTAATCCTAAAATTTAAGGCTGAACACAATTCACAATAATTCAATGAATAAAACTAAAACAAGATATTATTCAATCGTGCAATTAATCCAATAATCAAATTCAAAAATATAAACAAGATAGCAATTGCCAATCACAAAACAACCTAAAAACTACCAATTGAGAGAAAGGGAATTTTTATTTGACTTTAATGAAAACCTCATTGATTATGAACTTATTAGATTACCGATTCTAGACGGTCCTAGGGTTGATTACTCTCTTTCGAGTTATAATCATTAACCCTAAGTATTAACCCTAATTAGATTATGAGAAATTGCAACCTCTCGATTCACAATTTATCCAAAACCTAAATTAGCTCTTAAGTTGTCCAATAAACTATCGAAAACCTATGCAAGATCTCTCGTTACACAAATTTACCAGTTTGATTCAATTATTGATCTAATAAATTACCTAACTCTCGTTAGCCCAATTTAATAATTTTCACTCAGTTTACCCTCTCAGTTTGTTTCCAAACTATCAAGTGCAAAAATTAAATCACAAATAATTCAATAAAAATATGGCAATCAAATTTCATTAATATCAAAGAAAAAATTTCCAAAGGTGAGTTTGTACAAATATCAACACTCAACAATCATATTCTCAATGACCATCCCAATTCTATGCATTAATAAAATTGAAAACAAAATCAAAAAATAAAATTGGAACTGATGATGGAGGCAGCAACGGTAGGAAACCTTTTTTTGCAGGAAGTACTTCGCGTAGGCTTCTTCTTCGTGTTTCTCTTCCTTCGTTTCCTTCCTCAACATCTCAATAAAGCTCTGTAAGGTTTGGGATTGTGGCTACTGCAAAAGCTTCCATCTTTGTTCTTCATGTTCTTTAAATACCTTGGTAGTACTAGGTTTTTTTGGGGTCAAAACGGTCCAAAACATCCCTCGAAACTTCACTTTTTCTCTTGTTTGCATGCCTGCCTGATGCACTGTCACGATCATAGCCCAAATCCATGATCATGGGTTATGGTAGAGTCTTCTATCATGATCGTGTCCCTTAGTCCATGATTGTGGTTTGTCTCACATGTTTCTGTCACGATCGTGGCCTATTGTGCCATGATTGTGGGCCACAGTTTCGGCCCGAAAATCTCCAAATCTTCTTCGTTCTTCGACGTTGGCCCTGAAACACTAACAAACACATTAAGGTATCTCAAAAACATAATATTTAAGCTCAAAGACTTATATTAACCAATAAAAATACTTAAACACATAAACTAACACAATTCTCACCTAAACACATATTAAACACTCAAATTAACACTTAATATATAACAAATTAAACCCTAAAACATGATGCAATTCACACCTATCACACAACAATAATGACTAAGTGTTAAGAAGTGAATGTATAAACAATCAAGCACACATCAAGAATCCTATAAAAATGTATTTTCTAACTGTTTTAAAATCCTTAATTACTTGTAAGAAACTAGAGACTTTGAAATACTTTACAAAAAGATTGAAAACTACAATTTATTAGGGTTTACTAATGGTGATAATAAAATATCAAGATGATACAAAGACTAATTTGAGTTATACTTTTATGTTTAAGACAAATGTTATTTTGTAGTCATCTAAAAAGTATCCAATTGTTATTTTGTCAAGTACAAAAACTTTATTTGTTACTACAATAGCTTCTATTTGTTAAGCAATTTAGGTAAAGTGGTTGGTGATCCTAAAACATTTAGGAAACTCCACTACATAAAGCTGGCAAATGATAGGAAGCCTATTTCTTCTCCCCTAAGGTGCTTCAAGTGGGAGCGAAGAAGTGGCAAGTAGTTGTAATCAATTCTTCATTAATAGGAGACTAACTTTTCCCTTAATACAAAGTTTGCCATTTCAAATTTAGTAAGTGAGGATGAATTTTACATATTTAAATAAAGCTTTGAGGAAATTTTCGATAGAGTTATAAATCTTTTAGCTTGGCACATTAAAAGATTGGCACATTTATGGAAGATATATGTTAGTCAAAAGGTGGAAGCCAGTTCTTACATTTGACAAATCCAAAATAGTCAAAATTCTAGTGTTGGCAAACTTCCACAAGTTACTTCTTGAGTGTTGGTTCTCTGTGGGGTTGACTCATATAGTCAGTTCCATAGGGAAACTAGTGAGTCCAAATAAGAAGAATGTCTCCCTAAAGAGAATAGGTTTTGTTAAGGTGTGTGTGGAAGTTAGCCTAGAGATGGAGCTTACTAGGGCTATGAAGATAATGAGACATGTTGAAGAAAACAAGTTAGTAGAGATAAGATAAAGGTTTCATATCTATAGAAACCAATAAGGAGGGGCATAGTTAAAGTATGGAATCCAAAGAAGTAACAAGAAGTAGGCTCCATAGTACCCTTAAAAGAGAGGCCGAATGAAACTCTATAGGAGGTCAAGGGAGTAGGGATAGAATTGGAGGATAAATTAACTACTCCTAAAAGTCTAGAAAGGCGTAGGGAGGAGGTTCAAGTTACTGTAAGTGAAGATCCAAAGATGCAGTGGAGACTCTACTGGTTACTCTTGAAAAAGGGAAAAGCATATAGATAATATATCCTAATGCAAGTGACTTAGAGGCGCAACACACAGTTGCAGATGTAGTGAAGAATGGATATGGCCTCTTCATTCAAACAGAGGTAAGGACATCATTTTGAGTAACTAGCCTAACTTTCTTCTAGATCTAGCTAAAGAAGACTCCATTTTGTGGAACCTGACACCAAAATTCTCCACTGTTGTGTGCAAAAAATTGTTTCTTAACTCACACCTCAATGTTGTTGGTCCAAATGGATTTAAGATCCTAGCATTGCTCCATCTCATTCTTTCATACTATGGCTTGCTACTTTAGAAAGCCTAGCTACAAAAGATAGACTTAAAACCATATGAATTGATAACTTAAAACCATATGAATTGATATAAGATGTGCTTTATATGACTCTGATACAGAAGATCTTCTTTATATATCCTTACTCACACATATTATATTCTTCTTACTTACATCTGTTTAATATACAGATAAATGCTACCAATAGGAATGAAGTACCCTCTACTGCCACCAATCTTAACTTCAAAAGTAGAGGGGACAAAACTTTGTTTAAGAGTGGTATTAGAACGTTAGTCTATGGCATCTGAAGTAAGATGAATTCCAGATTATTCAGGGACATAAAGCTAATTATTGAAGAAGTATTGAGTATGGTGATACTTAAACTAAGGATGACGACACTTGCCAAGGAGTTAGAGTTGTCAACACACATGCTAGCATTATTTCAGGCTTGTAATTAATTAAAGTGGCAAGGTACTCGTAATGCATTTGGCAATTTTAAGTAGCTCTTGATAGGAACTCCCTATGTATTCTTTGAAAAATAATACTTCACCTTGTAACTTTTTTCCCTTATTAATTGAAATTTCCTTTTAACTTCTAAAAAAAACAAAGAAAATGCTAGGTTGTCATCATTCAGGGGTTAGCAAAACAATTACTGTTTCTTCCAATTTTACATGCGTTCGAAAGTATTTTTTTTGCTGTCTTAGGCCTAAGATATGAAAGTAATTCCTTCTTCGTTATTCAAAATTAATAAATACTATTAGCACTGGACCTGTTTTTATCGAAAAGTAATAGAGATAAAAATTAGGTAGTTGTAATTAGGCAACAATTCGTGAAAATAAGAACTGAGCTTTTCATTAAGGATGGCAATGGCTCGATCTCGTTAATTGTTTTAACATAATTTTTTAAAAATTAAAAGAGTAAAATAACGTTTTTTTAATTAGATCCGAGCTTAGATTGTCATCGTTTTGATAAAAAAAATTGGGTCTCAAGCAGACTTAAGCTTGAGCCTAAACTTGACCTATGTGTCGGTTCATTGAAAACATTTAAATTTGAGCCCATGGGCTGGTTCTTTGCTATCCCTACTTTTCATGCCAGTACTACCGCTGCAATTAATATTGAATACTTGTTTGGTATTAAATTACAATAATTAACTGTTTTCGGTTACAC
Organism: Erythroxylum echinodendron; assembly: GCA_027575705.1. Lineage (NCBI taxonomy): Eukaryota > Viridiplantae > Streptophyta > Magnoliopsida > Malpighiales > Erythroxylaceae > Erythroxylum > Erythroxylum echinodendron. Next base: position 20,595,808 of record JANZXR010000003.1, read on the forward strand.
GAAGAACCTTAATTTTCTTTACAGAACATTTCGGGAACAAACCTACACATGAATATAATGAATCGGTTATATAGACAAATAGATAGTGATAGATGAAAACAGTGGTTTTTATTATGGATAAAGTTAAACAAGCTTAAGTGATTGGAAGCCTTAAACAATAAGGATACACGTAGGTTCGTAAAATTAAAAAAAAAAATTGTTAATTGAATAGTTTAATTAAACAATTTAATAATTAATGAGAGCTTCGAAGAATCCACAAAGACAGGAAAACAGCTGCCACACACATACAAAGAAGTTGGTGCATATAAAAGTAATGTTTCTCATTATACATTGCTTTGAATATTTGTAGTGCGGGTTGATAGAATTTCTTTAAAGAAGGTATTAACATTATTTCTATAAGAATAAACGTTATGATATGCCTCACTGAATCTGATCAAAGGACAATGAGTACTTCCATTTCTCAAGCGTCAACACCCGCCTGCCGGCCGGTGGATCACTCTCGAATCTTTTGTGGGCCGCTATGGTTACAATGTCGAGAGTCGGTAATTAATTCTGTGACTTGCTTGATTCAGTGCTCGAAATAAATTTGGATTATGTCAATATTAAAGTATTTTAGTAACTTATTTAAAGGAAACACATTATTACAACTTTGACTAATTTTAGAATTGACACAATATTTTACATGACGTCCCACTCATAAATTTGAATTATTTTATTGATTTTTAAAGATTTTGTTATCAGTATCAAGAATTTACTTTAGTACTTATGTTTTGGAAATCAATAGACGAATAACAAAGGCCATAGACAAGCTAACACGGTATGTAGGGAATCAGAGTTCCAATCATAGAGAATAAGGAAAGCTTGGATCCTAAGTTAAGGCAGTAATCAAAGGACATATTGAAGCTGCAAATTGCTTGAAAGTTTGATGATAGAGAGCTGTTCTCTAAAAAAAGAGCTAATTTCAAGAGTGATTTGAACTTTTTTTTATTTTCCCCTTGGAATGGTCTCGTGTTAAGTTACTTCCGAACGACATAAATCATACTCCTGCAAGCTATTATGCATATTGTTGTATCCCCATCCAATAGTCTCGTCTCTTCTTTTGGAGTAAGTCGAACATAACAACATTCTGAGAGCTTGCATTTTATAATCTATATTTCTCCTTCATAACACTTCATATATAGGTGGAAAAATTGTAGTCAAAGAATAAGTGCATATGAGACTTGCTTCATACATAGACAACAAGTTCAATTAATATTAAGGAAAGGAAATTTGTCAAGTGATCTAAACCTTTGTTTGTAGAATAGCCACATTACAAAGGAACACTTTATGTAGTGCCTTTCTACACTATGCTAATTCACTCTTTGTATTTGAGGCATTAGGGAGAACCTGCAGGAGGCATTGGTGAAGTCGCCATTGTGGTGCTTAGTTCATATATACAAATCTGTTGAATCTTGGCTTTTTAAGTTGGTAACTAACTTATGAAAACATTGGCTTGATGTATTGCCACTGAAGATTTCCTTAACTTTAAAATTGTCTGGAAATTGATGCCAAGGAGTGTAGAGGTTTGACTAGTAAAAGGACCATAATTGTTCCACTTATCGAACTACAAAGAAACTCGCTCACTATTCCTTATTTTACAGGTTGTGTTGGCTGAAATCTTTAAATAGTAGTTTCAAAAACCAGGAGTTGAACTCTCTAATTCTTATTTCCCACAAGCTCTTGTTTCTTAGAAAGTATGGGCGCACCCATCTTACCCAAAAGGCCTCTTTATTGGCCATAGTACTAAGTAAATAAAGTATCAAACATAAAACTTATCATATTATTATTCTTTATTTCATAGGTTTACATGTTATTGGAGGAGTGCTTATAATTTTATATTTTGATGAAAAACATTAATTATTTTTTAACTAATTATGAAAAATATAGAAATTTAAGTATGTAAATAAGTTCAATCATTTTTAAAATAAAAATACTTATTATATAAAACCATGTCTTGTATTACTATATCCTAAATACCGCTCCATTTTTTACATATTCAATTAGTAATTAAATATTTTTATCTTAAATATAATTCAACTATAGTATAAAATTAAAATGAAATATAGGTTATCATTAATCTAAAATGATATATTAAAACCATGTAAAACAATTCATTTTTAATGTAACATACCACTTCCTTAGAGCATATGCCCGAATATCCAGAGGATATTGGAGGACATACTTTATAAGAATGGCACGCTAGAACAGTCACATTAACTAATTATGACATCACATATAACACAAGAATTCAAAATGATCAAATCTCCTCATTTCATTCACAAAATAAACTTACTTACATTGTACTATTACAATTCATATCCATGTATATACATTACATAATATTTGAGAGTTTACAACTCCATACAAAATGTTAACATGAAATGAGAAACGAAACAAACATCCTAATTTGGCTCCTCAGCTATCAGCTGGCTCGACCTTTGATCCATTCTTGTTCTCAAAATGACAGTACTAGACTTCTACTTGGTTGCCTTAGAAATTAGAACCTTGTTCCTGAAAATCAATGTTGCAATTTTGATAAGTTTGCAGACTCAATGAGTGAATCATCGTCGAAGTGCTCACTCCAGTCAGAACACAAAGTCAAGTTTATAACTAATTTTAAGAAGTTTAACACATCATCTAGTATCAAATCCCACATTACATTTTGTCATATTTCATTAATTAGAAGTGCAATATGTATACAAACATTTCATAACACTACTCCAGAATAATCCATTCATTCATCTCAATCATTCATATGATACATGTAAAGTTATATAAATGCAAATGCATAAGTGACTCCATTTTTATTTTACTTTGTTGTGATCGAGAGCCTATTTATTGTCCTGTATCCGTTGTGGATATCAGGCTCATTTTATTTACTGTCTCGTATTTGTTATGGATACTAAACTCATTATTAATTAAGCCTGTGACTCTTTGTGCACAATTCCTAAGCTTAAAGCTCTTCTTCATGTTGGTCACTTTGGTCATAACCTCTTTATATGACCATGCATATCAATGTAATGGAATGCATCAATTCACATAATATGCTATGAATACTTTTCATTCAATGTGTTCATGTCATTTATCACATTCTTCAGACCTGAGTCTGGCATTCAACATTCAGTTGAGTACACATTCCATATTACACATACAATTTGAAAACACTTCCATATATAGTCCCAAGTATCAAACTCCTCAGACCAATAATGTCTGGAATCATAGCAATCATATAAGTAACCGTTCAATAACTGAAAATTAACCAAAAGCAATTCAATCATAGTTAGAAACATCTAGTTTAACTCACAGCACGATCCAGATAAGCTATTGCCTTGATGATCTGGCAATGTCTGGATGATGGCGATCTATTTGTGTGTCTAAAGTCATACAATACACACATAATTCACCTATTACTAAGTTGTTCAATCAAGTAAATATTCAATCATGCACATATAAGTGTGTCATGTTCAATGTATATTCAATTGACTTTTTAGGTATGTATTCTTATTCACAAATCTTGACCATTCAAACATCATAACTTGTATAGAACTAGTTGCATTTACGTTTATACCTTAAGTAAACTTGATTACCCTAAATTCATCATTCATACATTTACTAACCCTTTTATAGCAATATATTTACACAAATTTTGCCAATTCCCATTCATTTATACCTAATACACATTACTCATATCCTTTGGATCATATTTGCATTCATAAGAACACCTTTATACCTTTAACAACTTATAATTTCCAAACTTAAGCACACTGATATCAAGACAATCCATTCCTTAACTTATAACATCAATTAACGACCTAAACTACAAACCCTTAACCAATTAATCAAGCAACTATCTAAGTTCATTTCAAGCCCCAATTAAATCCAAATGCACCAAAGTAAAGCGACTTATCCTCATGTGGTTCAACGATTACCTAAAGTAGAAAATTTTCATTTCAAAGCATTGCCCACAATTGTGGGGGACCTTCCCATGATCACGAGATGAGTTCCCCTAAATGCACTATATAATTTCCCTTCATTTTCAATCATCATAAACTTTCTATTACAACATGCCACCAAAGCTCAATACTTTACTTACTTGTTTAGCTCAAGTTCCAACTCAATTCATCAACTTTACTTTGCCTTATATGCATGTGAGATCATCTCAAATATAAGGTGGGAATTGGATGGGTTTTCAGTAAGGATAAAAGATAATAGCAAAAACAATAATGTTCTGGTTCTATAACTATCTTCTAAAGGGTGAAAGCAAAGATTTTTAGTATGCCAATTGGACACAAACTTAAGCAAAGCATAGGGATGTGAGGGTATGGTGTTTTAGTAGTGAGAGGAAAGGACAAGAAGAATGAACCCATCAGAAACTATCCCTGCAGTAGCTTAACTCATTGGGTGCTAGGTGTCACCATTTCATAATGACATTTGTCACCCATACATGCATTCTATTTGTCCTATATATAAGATGCCAAATGTCACCAATATCCTAAGCCATTTTTCACTCAATCACTGCTACTATTTGTCACTTAACTTCCTATGCCAAATGTCACTCAATGCTACTACCATATGTAACTTATTTCATAAGCTTAGTGATCCTAAATTTTCATGTGTCAATTTGACATTTTTCCTAAACTAAATGCACATTTTAATTCATCAAATTTTCAATTGTAATAATTAATTATAAATTTACTAATTATAATCCACCAAACCAAAATCTAAGACATAAGCAATACACAATTCACATTATGATCATTTTAAACCTTTCTTAGCCTGGAATATGTTAATTGAGTGCACATACAATCTTGGCAATGTTTACTAAATCATGATTCATAAGTGTACATGAATATTATGCATGTGAATGAAATCTACTTCATAAATTCTCAAATGATATGACTCAATAGTCTAAGATTCTAACTCTAGGTAAGTTTTGGAACCTGAGCTATTACAATTCTCCCCTTTTAAGAAATTTCGTCCTCGAAATTCTTACCTGATTGATCAAATAGACGGGGGTACTGTTTCCTTATGTTTTCCTCAGTCTCCCATGTGCCTTCTTCTCTCGAATGATTCTTCCAAAGGACTTTAACCAATGAGATTACCCGGTTTCTCAATTGCTTAGTCTGATAACTAATTATTTTGACCGTTTCAGCTATATAACTTAAATTAATTACAATTTCAACTTCCTATACCAGTAATACATATGTTGGTTATGACCTATATCTCCTGAGCATACTAACATGGAACATATTATGAATCTGAGACATCTATGGTGGTAATGCTAACTTGTAAGAAAATGGTCCTATGTTCTCAGTAATCTGATAAGGAACAATGTATCTAGGGCTTAACTATCCCTTTTTACAGAATCTTAGCACTTCTAGCCAAGGTAACACTCTCAGAAACACCTTATCTCCCACTTGATACTCCATATCCCTCCGATGATGATCCACATAACTCTTCTGCTTATTGAGCTGCCTTGATCATAATATGAATCAATTTTACCTTATCAACAGTATCTCGAATCAACTCTAGGCCTTCAACCATCCTTAGGCCCTCTTCATCCTAATACAAAGGTGATTGACACTTTCTGTCGTATAACACTTCATATGGAGCCATACCAATATTATTGTGATAATGATTATTATATGTAAATTCAATGAGAGTTACATATTGATCCCATGCTCTTTGAAACTCTAAATTACAAGCTCTAAGCATATCCTCAACAGTCTTAATTATCCTCTCACTTTGTCCGTCTGTTTGAGGATGAAATGTTGTACTGAAATTCAACTTTGTACCTAATGTTATCTGTAAACTAACTCAAAATCTAGAAGTAAATCTGAGATCTTGGTTTGATACAATAGATACTGGTACTCCATGTAATCTCACTATCTCATTAACATACCTCCGAGCTAATTGATCCAATATGTTATTTTCTCGTATAGGTAAGAAATGTGCCAATTTTGTTAATCTGTTGACAATGACCCATATAGCATCATGTTGCCTCGGAGTCCTTACCAAACCCATAATGAAATCCATTATGATCCTCTCTCATTTCCATTATGGAATAGGTAATGACTATAACTTCCCAATTGGATTCTGATGCTCTACCTTAACTTGTTGGCATGTTAAACATTTGACCGCATACTCAGCCACTTGCTTCTTCATCCCTGGCCACCAAAAATGTTGTTGCAAAGTACTATACATCTTGGTAGTATAGGATGCATAGCATAAGTTGCCATGTGAGCTTCATCCAAAATTTCTTTCCTCAAATCATCAACAATATGTACATATAATCTCTGCTTCAACCTTAATGCACTATCTCTCAACTCAAACTCAAAACTTAAATTCTGTTTCAACTTCTCAATAAGCTTTACTAATTCTAGATCCTTACTTTAAGCTTTTCTCATCCTTTCATGCAATACCGGTCTAAGTTTTAGTGTAGCTAATAATGCTTCATTCCGCCCCTAAACTTAGCTCAACATTCAATGCTCTTAGTTGAACTAGGTTTGGTAACCTCGATGTTTGAATTAATGTTACACTGCTAATAGATTTCCTACTTACTGCATCAGCTACAACATTAGCCTTACCTGGATGGTATTTAATCGTGCAATCATAATCCTTAAGTAATTCAATCCAACTCCTTTGTCTCATATTAAGCGCCTTCTGATTCAACAAATATTTCAAACTTATATGATCTGTAAATATCTGAAATGTTTCACAATATAAATAATGTCTCTAAATCTTTAAAGCAAACACCACTGTAGTAAGCTCTAAATAATAAACTGGATAGTTGAATTCATGGGACCTTAATTGTCTTGATGCATAAGCAATCACTCTATCGTATTTTATGAGAACACATCCTAATCCCTACTATACACAACATATCCTTTAGATCCAAATGGGATAGCCAATATCGGTGTTATAGTTAATTGGTGTTTTAATTCCTCAAAACTCCTTTAGCATTCATTTGTATATCTAAAAAGTGCATTCTTCCTTAAAATCTTTATCAAAGGGGCTAAGATCAATGAAAACCCCTCGACAAACCTCTTGTAATAACCTACTAACATAAGAAAACTCCAAATCTTATATACATTTCTAGGGGCATCCCATTTCATCACTACCTTAACCTTCTTTGGGTCTACCTGTATGCCCTGTCCAGATACTATATGACCCAAAAACACCACTTGATCAAGCCAAAATTCACACTTACTAAACTTGTTGTATAGTTACTTCTCTCTCATTATCTATAGGACTAACCTCAAGTGCTCAGAATGCTCCTGTTTACTCTTCGAGTACACCAGAATATCATCTATAAATATAACCACAAAGTGAGATAAGTAAGCTGAAATACCTTCTTCATCAATGTCATTAAGGCTGTTGGAGTATTCGTCAGCTCAAAAGGCATCATAAAAAACTCAAAGTGTCTATATCTAGTCCTAAATGTACTCGTTGGTACATTAGCTTCTGCTATTTTTAACTGGTAGTACCCTAACCTCAAATCCAATTTAGTAAACACCTGAGCTCCTCGATAACTGATCAAGTAAATCACCTATTCTTGGTAAGGGATATTTATTCTTAACTATCACCTGATTCAGTTACATGTAATCTATGCATAATCTCAAAGTGCCATCCTTCTTCTTCACAAATAAAATTGGAGCTCTCTAAGGTGACACACTAGGTCTGATAAAACCCCTTATCTAATAACTCCTACAATGATTCTTAAGTTCCTTAAGTTCCACAGGTGCCATCCTATATAGTAGAATAGATATAGGAGCAATACCTGGAATAAGGTCGATAGTAAACTCCATTTCCCTATCTGGGGGTAATCCCAGTAATTCAGTGGGAAACACATTTAAGAAATCCCTAACAACAGGAATATCCTGTACTATCTGCTCGGTTCAAATATCAGATAAATAGGCTAGAGAAGCCTCACATCCACTTCGAATTAGCCTAAAAGCACTCATTGGTGAAAACAGTCTAGCTAGCACTGCTTGGCTAGTACCTCGCAATATTACTCTTGGTTGATTAGGAGATTCCAGAATGACTTCTTTAGTATAACAATTCATTACAACCCTATGAGCAATAAGTCAATCCATAACTAAGATGAGGTTTATCTCTTTTAACTATAGTACTATCAAATCAGCTTTCAACTTAGCCTAGTCAACCCAAATAATACACCTTTACACGTTTCTACAATCACTATAGTACTACCTACCGTTGTACTCACCTTTAAGTCACATTTAAACATCTCTCTCTCACAATGCAGTTTGATGCCAAATGTGGTGTGATAAATGAATACGTAGATCTTGGATCTAACAATGCAAATATCTCAAATTGAAAGACACGTAACACATTTGCAATAATATCTAGAGAATTTTGTGCCTCCTGTCTAGTAATAGCAAAGATCTTGGCCTGGGACTACGGTTGGTTACTCCGCACCTTAATTCTAACATTGGGACCTGTTGAAATTGTTTTACCCCTACCTCTGTCTCTCTGTCCTACCCTGTTAACTATCCTTTACTGGACATTTGTCTCAGTCATTGATCCTCCTCACTCTAGATTGTGCTCCCAAATCATAGGATAGTCTCTAATTTGATGCTTAAAAGAGCCACAACGCAATCAAGCTCCCAATACCTTCCAACATTCTCAACCATGTTCTTTCCACAATGCTCACAACTAGGAATCTGTTATATTTGCCCTCCAGATACTTGATCTCTACCACTACCAACATTAACAAAACCGCCTTTCGACCATCTCGATCTAGTCTGTGATTGGAATAATCTATTATGGTGTTTACTGAATCTTCTGTCAGAATTAACCTGAGACTCACCATGTCTCTTAATTCTGAACTCCTACCTATACTCTCCTTGTTCATCCTTCAATAATTTTTCAATTCGAATTGAAGCATCTTGTAGCTTAGTAAAACTAATTAGACTGGTAATAAGTAATCTCATTTTGATCTCCATATTCAGTCCATCCTCAAACTGCCTACTTTAACTACAAGAAAATAATAAATTACTGACAAAAAATTACCTGTAGAAAACATATCATAGTAAATTAGCGATGGAAATGGATTATCCATCTGTAAAGTTGACAAAAAAATTGTTTTTCTGAAGATCAAAACATTCATCGGTAAACATGGAGGGAAAATATCCCTGCGAGTTTTTTGACGTATTATAGCAATGGAACACTAATGTCTGTCACAAAAGTAGGCAGCAATAGTTAGTAGGAAAAACAAACATCTTGAATACAGATGGGACCACAATTTTGTCGATAAAATACTAACAAAAATGTAGTTCCATCGGTAGGTGTCGAATTGTTCATAAAATAAAATGATGTTGTTTGGTTTCATGCAAATGATGTTGCTTTATTAATAGCCTAAACAACACCCGAAGCCCCCCTGTTCTCCCTCCGCTCTGCTATTTTCTCTCTTCTTCCCACCATTAAATTCGTCGTTCCTCTTCCCCCTAAGCTTCAATTGTCGATTCTTGCTTTGTTTTTTGTCCATCGTGCATCATTTTCAGGTAACAAAACTATTGGGTTTATTTTGTCTGCAAAAAATGAACGTGTTAGTTGCTTATATGTATGACTATCGGTGGGTGGGTGCGTTTTGTTTGGATTGTTGGTTTATGAATTTTTTAATTGAATTGTTAGTTTATTTGTTGTTTAAATGTGTTGTTGATGGTAAATAATGAAAAAATGCAGTTGTTTTGTTATTAGTTAGAGATAATTCGGGTTACCTATAAATTGTTTGATGAAATGTCTCTTAGAACAAACATTTTGATCAAATGAAAGTAACCAATGTTATCACTGTATAAAGAAGAATAGACCTAGGGAGAAAGCAAATGTGTTTACAATAATGTAGTATATTGATTAATATTGATTAATATATTCCTAAAAACCATTCATACAATTCAAAATGATAATTTAGTATAATATTATATTTTTGTACTCTTTTTATGATAGAAAATTTCTAGCTTTTACTTTACCTACCATGCTTTGATTGTAAGACCAAACATAACAAATGTAAATGATGAATAGATAAAATGAACTACTTCAACTTTGGCTATGTCTCCTTGATCTCTTATGCTTTCAATATTGAATGTTTAATTAAAGATCAAAGAAACAAATAAATCTCTAGAGTAATTAATTATCAATTCATTCTTTTAAATATATTCATGCACCATTTCTATTTTCCTCACACTTTTACAGGAGTGCTCTAAACTTTTGATTTTAGATACACTAAAAGAATAGTATAGACTTTAGTTGTTTATAAGTATATTTCATATTCTTATGCAAATCAATTATTGATGATTTGGTGAATTATCGTTGGCATAAACTATTAATATGAGAGGGCTTTTTATTCCTTTCGAGTTCAAAAATTAATTATAAGGGTAAAATGAAAAAAATAAACTTTAAACTTGCTTTATTATATGTTAAAAAAATTATAGGCTGGAAACCCGTGATGTAGCTCCTATAAGCTTATTGGTGAAAAATTCCACGAGCCTAAGAGTTACAGCGAGAACTTGTTTTCTTAATTCATAGGTGTAAACAATGCCACGTACCATAGTTTTGAAATCAATTGTAGGTGATTAATTCAATTGATTAATACTTAGGGGATGTTATGTAAAGTTTAGATGTTCTGTAAACTTTAGGGAACATAAAGTATACTAACTATGGATTCACTATTTGAAATTAACAATTTTGTAGAAATGAGTAATGCTGATAGATCTTAGATTTATAAATGATTAACACCTAATGGTTTCTTTAATCTTGAGATTTTTGAGGGAGTTGAAGCTTTTATTTATTATGCATGTTCTCAACCTACATATATGGATGGGCCAAATATTAGATGTCCATATAAAAAGTGCAAACACATTCGTTTCCTTCCTATTGATGAAGTGAATGGGCATTTGTTGAGAAAAGGGTTTGTCCCAAATTACTCTGAGTGACACGACATAGGGAACCATTGATGTGTAGCACCTTAAGGGGTAATGAAGTACAAGCGTCAGTGAACTTAAATAATTTTGAAGGGGGATTGGTTTTAGAACAAATAATATAGATGCAAATGAAAATCCTTACATGCAAACGACTTATAATGTAGCCGGTTATACCTTTTAGGAAAATATAGAAAGTTTTGAAGAAAAACCAAACCCTCATGCAAGACATTTTTTGACTTATTACACTCAGCTGACTAAGAACTATGGCCAAATTATGAGATAATGACTCAATTGTCTTCAATTGCTAGAATATTGAACATAAAGTCTGAAGGGCATATTTCTGATAGTAGTTTTGATAAAATTCTTGGATGGTATAATGAATCATTTCCTCTTGATCATACTATGATTAATAGTTTTTACAATATGAAGAAACTTATTAGGGGTCTTGGTTTGCCAGTTCAAAAGATTGATTGTTGCAAATTAGGATGTATGTTGTATTGGGGAGATGATGTGGAATTACAATAGTGTAAATTTTGGGGTCAATCTAGGTTCAAGCCTAGAAAGTGTTCTATGAAACATAAATTAATACCCTAAAAGTGGATGTATTATTTCCCGCTTACTCCGAGACTTCAAAGACTATATGCTTTTAATGTTACTGCAGCTCATATGAGATTACATAATGAACACCAACAAAAAGATGGAATAATAAGTCATCCATCAAATACACTGGCATGGAAACATTTTAATGACACCGGTTATAAGTTTACAGTTGAAAGCTGAAATGTTAAGTTCGGATTGTCGACGGATGAATTCCAGCCTTTTGGTTAATCCAGTAAGCAATATTCATTATGGTCAATCATAATTACTCCTTATAATTTTCCTCCACAGATGTGTATGAAAGAGGCATATATGTTTTTGACAATGATTATATCAGGGCCTACAAATCCAAAGCATAAAATTGATGTATTCTTACAACCATTGATATCTGAATTGCATCATTTTTGGGAACATAGTGTTGAGAAATATGATGTGTCTCTGAAACAAAATTTTGTATTGAGAGCAACTTTGATGTGAACCATTAGTGATTTTTCGGCATATCCCATTTTGTCTGGATGGAGGATAGCAGGGAAATTGACTTGTACTTATTGTGGCAATGATTTTGATGCATTTTATCTTCCAAACGGGGGCAAAATATGTTGGTTTGACAACTACAAAAAATTTCTTCCTTCAGATCATCCATTTAGATGCAATAAACAAAAGTTCATTAAGAATAGGATGGTAAAACACCTCCTCCCCTTTACAAAGCTAGTGAAGAGATATTGCAGGAGATTGAGGAATTAGGCTTGCTGAAAGTTACAGAATTTGAAGCTGATGAAGTTAATACAAGCATTAGTAAAAACTTTGGTTGGAGAAAATGAAATATGTTTTTGGATTTGCTATATTGGAAAACTAATTTGATAAGTCATAATCTAGATGTGATGCATATTGAAAAAAATATTTTTGACAATTTGTTCAATACCATAATGAACATTGAAAGGAGGACAAAAGACAACGTAAAATCACGAGCTGATTTGAAACTTTTTTGTAAAAGGAATGAGTTATAAAAAGATCCTCGCACCGGTAAATATTCGAAAGCATGTTATACTTTGGACAAAAAACAAAAGGAAATATTGTGTGAATGGGTAAAAAGTCTAAAGTTTCCTAATAGTTATGTTTCAAACTTGGCAAGGTGTGTAGACATGAGGAAGTACAAATGATTTAGGATGAAAAGTCATGATTGTGATGTGTTTATACAAAGGCTAATTCCAATTGCATTTCAGGAGTTGCTACTGAATAAGGTTTGGGAAGTAATAACATAATTAAGTTTGTTTTTCATAAGCTTAACATCATCTGAAATCAAGTTAGCTGAAATGGAAAAACTAGAAAGGAAAATTCCAGTAATTTTGTGTAAGTTAGAAGGGACTTTTTTTCCAAGCTTCTTTGACTGTATAGAGCATCTACGTGTGCATTTAGCACACGAGGCTAAACTAGCCGATCTAGTTCAATATCGATGGATGTATCCATTTGAGAGGTAATTCAACAAAAATGATTATAATTGAACTAATAACATATTTTAATAACTAAATTGGTACAACCCTATTTGCTAATATAGGTATTTACATCACTTAAAGAAAAATGTCAAACACAAGGCTAGAGTTAAAGGTTTGATATATAATGCTTATTTAGTGAAGGAAGCTAGTATATTTTATTCACATTATTTTGAGCCACATATTTACACAGGAGAAAGAAAAATTCCTCGTAATGATGATGAGGCAGGAACGAGTGATGCTGATGGTAATTTATCTATTTTCACATATCCTAGACGAACATATGGAGAAAGAAATTGAGGCTGCCTATAGTTACATTTTATTGAACTGTCAAGAGATTCAACCTTTCGTGCAATAAGTTGAAATTGATTATTTGGGTTTTGAAATTTAATGTTATTTATAACTGAAAAATATAATAATATTTTTAGATTATACGAGGAATTGTTACACAAGCTAATGCCTGACAAAACATAGGATGATATTAATAAAGAAGTTGGAAGACACTTTCCCCGATGGTTTGAGAAATATGTAAGTTTTCACTTATAAATATTAAAATGATTGAATTATAAGATTTAAGTGTTCAGATGACATTATATTGTTTATGGATACAAATATCATACAGAGCATCATGGTCATAGCATGGCAACAATAAATAGTGGTGTTCGCCTATATGGAGAATTGATTGATTACTATAGTAAAATTATTAAGATACTTGGAATTGAGTATCTTACATTGCAACAAAGTGAAGTGTGATATTTAAGTATGACTGTTTTGGACTGTTTTGGACTAACTCCAACTGTTGGTACAAAAGTACATAACTGATACAATCTAGTTCAAATCAATAAGCAAAAAAGAATTAGACAATTTTAACCTTTCGTGCTGGCAATGTAAGTGATCCATGTGTATTATGTCCATTTTTCTAGCTTATAAGGTGATAAGTTAGATTGGTTGGCTGTTTGCAAAGTTAAACGCAAAGTTGTTTTTAAATCACATGGAAAAGGAGAACAGCGAATGAAAGTGAAGCGTTTCAGGAAGAAGTTTTTGAAATAACTGCATCTATCATATATGAGGATAATCAACCTTTGAATGGTCCATCTAATGAATATGTTGAAATTTTATCTGGAGAGGATGAGGAGGGCCAAAGATCTAAAGAGGAGCCTGAGTTTGATTCTAATTCTTCAGAAAAAGAAGATGATTTTGATTTACAACTAAGTGATGATAGCGATTAATTTATGTTTATAATTAAATATTATATTCAACAAATCAATTATTTCCTTTTTAATATATTGTATAAAATATTGAATTTAAGTTGTTATATTTCTAGAAAATTCAATCAAATATTAATTTCAGATTGAAATATGTCACCAAAGAGAAAACAAGATATAATGTAACCAAGGTTCAGACCATGATTCGGTGTAATACCCCATTACCCTAGAGTACGCACCGGGATGCCCGAAGGTCATTCCGATACATAACCTAAGATAAGGGAGCGCTACGTGCACTCACTACTGTACTCCACATGGCATC
>JANZXR010000003.1:20610500-20625166 GCA_027575705.1 Erythroxylum echinodendron
AAGAAGGTTTCACAACAAGCATCGTGGAAGACTTATTAAAGAAAGGTGATTTAATAATGAATTAAACTAAGTTTTGTAACAAGTGTCACACTCTCATTGGTTATTAACTTTCTTCTCAATTCACTTCAATTTCTCTCCAATTTCTAATGGCTCACTTCCAAAAATTCTTAATTTCACATGCCTAAGTTTCCAGTGCCATTGGACACCGGATAACCCCTATCTGTCACTTGACAATTTTTCGGGTTCGGAAATAATTCCGAAAAATTCCCAAAAAATTTCTATAATTCTCTAAAAATGAAAAAACCCTATGAACCTCTCCAATTCCAATTGTCAATCAAACAAAACACATTTTTTATATAACACAATTATTCACACTTAAACCGAGAAAATGTCATGCATACATGTACAAACACTCACATGTGCAAAAATTTACTATTTATTATTCATGTGCATATATGAATGTATGAATATGTCAAAAATACTTTAAATAATTCTAACCCGATCCAAAATGACCAAAATGCCCTTTCCATAAGTGAGGGGATGTTACATTCGGAGCTACTTACTGTCAGGTGAAGCATTATATTCTGCAGCTATAATTGAATCACCTCCTCCCCCTCTAGTTACTACACTTGTAGATGAGGCATCACCTTCTGTACCATTTATTACACCATCCATTACCCCTACATCATCTACTACTCTTATACCGACAGAGACATTAGAAACAAATAATGCGGATGAAGGAGGTGGCCGCTAGCCTAGAGCTAAGAGACAATTGTCAATAATCTGTAAGTGAAAATAAATGAAACACTATATATTTATAATTAAGTTATAGGTTTAACTTTTAAAAATGGTATAAAATTATTTATTTTTATATTACGTTGATTCCGCATGGACTATGCTCAAGAAACATAACATCCAATTTCAAGGAAAAGATTGATCTTGAGGGTTATATATAGAAGAAAATCTCTCAGGCCACAAAAAAATTTTACTATCAGGAGTTTGAGATACAAAAAGAAAATATTATTTTCTTTTTTAATTAATTTTATGCATTAATTAGATAAATATTATTAAAAATAAGTATTTATCGAATGTTTTTTCCTTTTGTTTTAGAAAGAATTTTTTTAGGATTCTAAATTTGACGTGGTCATTTATAAAGTATGGGAGAGACGAGCACATACACGTTATCGGGACTTTATTGGTGCGAGACGTAAGGCTGGTGTACAACCACCTTATTTGAGCAAATATGGAGTCGTTGGTAGTAGTATTGGATATCACCTGAGACAATGTCCATTTTAGAGCGTAATTCTACCAATAGATGTGGAGGATCGGGGGCAGAGAGTCTTCCTGTATATGCGGGAGGATTTATTACCCACCATGAGCATGCAGAGAGACTGGTAAGTATCTACACTTTACATTTATATTCTAATTTTTTACTTTGCTGTATCGAAATTGAATTTGATGTGTTAATTTTGGAATGAAAATATGTGTATTATGGAGAATGATAATGTTATAAATGTCTAGTGCCATATATGGCTGTGTTGTTGAGTCATTTTCTTTGTTCAATAGTAGGTAAATATCATAAAAATAGAGGAAACTCTGCTAAAATTTTTATTAACTCTAGTTCACTTATAATATTTTATTCTTATGCAGGAAAAGTCTATGGGCATGAGGCCTATACCCTGTCAGCTCTTTTTGTACACTCATGCTAAGAATTATGATAGTGTGACATTCGCTAACAGCCGACGTAGAGAACTAAATGTATATAAAATTTATGGTTTAATATTAATGCTTAATAATTATCACTTACTAATATAAACATTGCTTTCTGATATGATCAAATACAAGAAAGCATTCAATGACAGCTTTAGTAGTCCAAAGATCTTGATGAGGCTCAAACCTATCTTCATACAGTGGGTAGTACAGACCTTTGTGGAAGGATATTCTGCTTCGGTTTATTTGCAAACATATGTTATTTGCAATCTTCCACATCTAATACAACAGTATCTAGTAGGCGGTCCACAATCAATGAAGTCCAAGAGCTTCGAAGCATAGTGCAGACATTGGCAACTCAGTTGAAATAGTCGATGGAGTACATAGCTCAGCTCCGTAATAAGATGGATGAGTTGAAGGGGAGGTGTAGCACCTCATCGCACTAATCAAAGCATCCGCAGTCACAAAATCAATAGTGTACTTGTAGTTACTTTGTTTGAATTATAAATACTTATTATGTAAAATTTAATGTTTTTATTATCAATTAAGATAATTTAACTTTATATCGTCAATCAACTTTATGTTTAAACAAATTAAATGTATAAACAAAATAAATTATTATGTGCAGATAATTCATAAATGTTTAAATTATGCATTAACCATAAGATCGTCAAATAAAATTTAATGACGGTATTTTTAAAAAAAATTCTGGTTAATTTACTGATGGAACAACAAACGTGCATCGGCAAAATCAGCTTTATTTACCAACGGAAAATAACAAACTGTCGATACTCACCGACGGATTAACCAATTCCATCACCAAATTTATTGACAGGATTTGCAACAGGAAAACTGTCAGTATACTCATCGATGGAACACACATAACTGTCAGTAATGTTGTAATAAACTTGCTGATGGAATAAACAATATCGTCTGCAAATCTACCGATAGAAAATAACAGACTGTAAGAAATTTAGTGACGGTCGACTGCACAAAAAACCATCGATATATTTACCAATGGCTACATAAATTTTCCACCAGTAAATTTATCGACAGTCATTCTGTTATTTGTCGAAAATTATTTCCTATGGCTATTTCTACAATGCCTTGGCCTCTCGGTAAATTTCATCGCTAACCTGACTTACTGATGGAATGTTTAGGTTTTCCGTCGATAATGTCCGTCACTAAATGACATTTTCTTATTGTGTTTTATCCTCCTTAGTCAAAATCAAAGTAGTAGTATACCCCTGTAATTCATTAAACCACTCCTCATACTCAGCTACAGTCAGATTTCCCTGTTTTAGATCGAGAAACCTATCGAAGTAGATCTTTGACATATAGTTTTCCTTAAAAACCTTTAGAAAGTCTTCCCACATCAGTATACAAGGTCAGGCGGAACTACCTAGGATAGTCTTCCACCAGTGATAAGACTGCATAGTCAAACCATTCATCAAACTCTTAGTCCATCTGATCAAACACCCTTTCTGTTCTTTCTAGCCAACCTTTTGCCTCGGTAGGGTCTATACTTTCATAAAAGTCTACAGCCCCCTGCTTCCTAAGTTTATCGTACCTCCTATCTCACCTCTCAGGAATTCTTTGAGACATTTAGTTAGATTGGGGCATTGGGGACTCCCTATTGGCTCCTATAGAATCAAGATCAACTGATTCTGCCACTCGATCTCCTATAGTAGATGACCTGTAACAAACAATAGATGTGATCGCTATATAAGTCCTTCACTAGATGTCATATTTAAATTCTTATATATGTCCCTAAGGATACCAAATCATGCTTTGATACCAAAATTGTAACATAACACTTCCCTAGAGCATATGCCCGAACATTCAGAGGATATTCGAGGACATACCCTATAATAATAACACGTTAGAAAAATCACATTAACTTATTATGGCATCATACATAACACAAGTATTCAAAATGATCAAATCTCCTCATTTCATTCACAAAACAAAGTTACTTACATTATACAGTTACAATTCATGTTTATATATTTACATTACATAACATTTGAGAGTTTACAACTTCATACAAAATGTTAACATGAAATGAGAAGCTAAACAAACACATCCTAATGAGACTACTTAGATATAAGTTGGCCTTTGAGCCATTATTATTCTTAAAATGACAGTACTAGAATTCTACTTGGATGCCTTAGAAGCTAGAACTCTCTTGTACTTGAAAATCAACGTTGCAATTTTGACAAGTTTGTAAACTCATTGAGTGAACCATCATCAATTTACGCACTCTTGTCAGAACACAAAGTCAAGTATATAACCAATTTCAAAAAGTTTAACACATCATCTAGTATCAAATCCCACATCCCATTTTGTCATATTTCATTAAGTACAAGTACAACATGTATACAAACATTTCATAACACTATTCGAGAATAATCCATTAATTCATCTCAATCATTCATATGATACAATTAAAGTTATATATATGCAAATGCATACGTGACTCCATTTTCATTTTACTTTGTTGTAACCGAGCGCCTAATTACTGTTTCATATCCGTTGTGAATATTGGGCTCATTATTAACTAAGCCTGTAGCTCTTTGTACACAATTTTTTAGCTTAATTTTTTTTATGTTGGTCACTCTGATCACAACTCCTTTATCTAATCATGCATATCATTGTAATGGAATGCATCAATTCACATAATATGCCATCAATACTTTTCATTCAATGTCTTTATATCGTTTATCACATTCTTTGGACCTGAGTACTGAATTCAACATTCAGTTGAGTGCACATTCCATACTACATATACAATTTCAAAACATTTCCATATATAGTCCTAAGTATCAAACTCCTTGGATCAGCAATGTCTGGAATCATAGCAATCATATAAGTAACTGTTAAATAACTAAAAGTTAACCAAAAACAATTCAATCATAGTGAGAAACATCTATGTTAACTCATAGTATGCTCCAGATAAGTTATTTCCTTGATGATCTGACAATGTCTAGATCCTGGCGATTGACTTGTTTATCTAAAGTCATGCAATACACACATAGTTCACATATTACTAAGTTGTTTGATCAAATGAATATTCAATCATACACATGTATATGGGTCATGTTCAATGTATACTCAATTGACTTTTTGGGCATGTATCCTTATTCATAAATCTTGACCATTCAAACATCATAACTTGTATACAACTAGTAGCAATTAGGTTTATACCTTAAGTAAACTTAATTACTCTAAATTCATTATTCTCACCCAATTTTTTCCAAATTCTTATTCATTTATACCTAATAAACATTACTCTATATCCTTTGGATCATATTTGCATTCATAAGAACACCTTTATACCTTTAACAACTCATAATTTCCAAATTTGAACACATTGATATCAAGACAATCCATTCCTTAAGTTATTACATCAATTAACAACCAAACTATTAAACCCTTAACCAATTAAACAAGCAACTATCTAAGTTCATTTCAAGCCCTAATCAAATCCAAATGCACCAAAGTAAAGTGACTGATCCTCATTTGGTACAATAATTATCCAAAATAGAAAATTTTCATTTCAAAGCATTGCCCATGATCATGGGGGACCTTCCTACAATCATGGATGAGTGCCCTAAAGTGCATTATGTAATTTTCCTTAATTTTCCAGTTTCTAACACTTTTATACCAAATTCATAACATCTTCAAATTAGTCCATTAATTATATCTCATTTATACCTTAATTATACTTCACTTCCTCATCAATTTCATCTCTAATTATAACTCAAAATCATTCAATTGGTAGATTATAAACTATTTATCTTTCATGCATACAAAACATAATAGAAACTTTCATTCACTTAATCTCATCATATATAGTCCTAGTTTTTTTTTTCCAAATTTGAGAACAATTCACTAGCAACTTTCTTTAACATAAATACACCTTCATTTAAACTTTAAATCTTAATTTAAATCATCCATATAGAAACCTAAAACCTACAGTTCTCATACATCAAAAACAAAATAGAAATGTATCCAATTCATGTATGATTTTCCAGCACACTTCATCACCAACATCATATGCAATCCATCCCAATTCAATCATCATAAACTTTTTATTAAAATATGCCACAAATCTCAATACTTACTTACTTGTTTAGCTCAAGTTCCACCTCAATTCATCAAGTGTACTTTGCCTTATATGCATACAAGATTTTCTTAAATACAAGGTGGGAATTGGATGGGTTTTCAGTAAGGATAAAAGACAATAGCAAAAATAACAATGTTCTGGTTTTATAACTATCTTGTGAAAGGTAAAAGCATGGATTTTTTGTGTGGCAATTAGACACAAACTTAAGCAAAACATAGGGAAGTGAGAGTATGGTGTTTTGGTGGTGAGAGGAAAGGAGAAGAAGAATGAACCTAGCAGAAACTATCCCTACAGTAGCTTAACTCATTAGGTGCTAGGCGTCACCATTTCATAATGACATTTGTCACCTATGCATGCATTCCGTTTGTCCTATATATAAGCTGCCAAATGTCACCAATATCCTAGGCCATTTGTCACTCAATCACTACTACCACTTGTCACTTAATTTCCTATGCCAAATGTCACTCAATGCTACTGCCATATGTAACTTATTTCATGGGCTTAGTCATCCTAAATTTTCATGTTTCAATTTGACATTTTTCCTAAACTAAATACACATTAATTCATCATTTTTCCAATTGTAACAATTAATTCCAAATTTACTAATTATAATCCACCAAACCAAAATTCAAGAAATAAGCAATACACAATTCACACCATGATCATTTTAAACCTTTCATACCCCAAAATATGTCAATTAAGTGCACATACAGTCTTAGCAATGTTTACTAAATCATGATTCATGTGTGTATGTGAATGTTATGCATGTGAATGAAATGCACTTCATAAATTCTCAAATGATAGGACTCAATAGTCTAAGATTCTAACTCTAAGTAACTTTTGCAACCCGGTCTATTACATTTAATTACTAAATTATATAAAATTTTAAAAATATATGTAAATAAATGAATTTTTCAGAAAATAGTGATGTATCATATTTTTATATTTAGTAAAAATTAAAATAACAAGTCATCATAAATATTGATTTTTAAATCCAAATTAACGAAGAAAATGGTTAGAAAAGAGCAATAGTAATATATGACAAATTTTAAGTATATTATATAATGCTTTCATCTCTTTAAGATTTTTAAAGGAACTTGGAAATTTTTTTTTTAGCTCTTTTTACTTTCTGCTTGATCTAGAGTCATTTGTATCTTTTTAACTTGTGTAATGCAAACTTTATCTGTCGCAATTAGATTGGGTTATTTTTCTTTTCATTCCCCTATTTTTTTAAGCTTTCTCTTTTTAGTGTTCAAATGCTTCCAGACTTTTTCTTAAGTTTTTGGCACTAGACTCTTCTTAGATACTCCCCAAAACTCTCGTTTTCCAACTTCTCATTCTTTTAATTTGTAAATTTTAGTTACTTTTTTAGTAACTACCTTAAGCAACATCTTTCCCTCTTGTTTCTTTTGTCAATTCATTACCATTTCAAGTATGAAAAAAGTAATACTACTTACCTCCTCTCCCAACTTTATTTAAGTCCCTTTGTTCCACTTTTGTCTATCCCATACTCCTCCCATCCCTCTTTTAGTGTTCAACTACTTCCAAGCTTTTTCTTAGGCTTTTAGCAATAGACTCTTCTCAATTACTCCCAAAACTCGTCTTTTCTAGCTTCTCATTCTTTTATTTTCCAAAATTTAGTTACTTTCCTAATAACTACCTTGAGCAGGATCTTTCCCTCCTAATTCTCTTATCGATTCATTACCATTTCAAGTATAGAAATAGTACTACTAGCTACCTCCTCTCCTAACTCTATTCAAGTCTCTCTATTATACTTTCTCTTTCACCGCACTCCTCCCATCCCTGAAGCCTATTATCTTTCCTGGATCTTCAACTCAGGCAATTTCCTTTGTAAGTTGTTAGAGACCAATATTGTTTTGAAAAATTGAGATACTTACCTCCTATAACCTTAGTTATGAGTTTCATTGTTCCACTGCCAATTCAAATTCTTAAAGTCAAAACATCAAAGTAGTCCTCCACTATAGTGAGATACTTTCTAGGCAAAAGACTTATCTTCCTAATCTCAAACCTATTTGCCTAGAATAATAGAAAAAATTCAAGATTAGAGTCAGTTATCATTACTGAAGTTGATCTACCTATTTTTGAATTCAAATTTATAGTAAACATATAAAAAGATTTTAAAGGCTCACGTTAACAAAAAAGTCAATTTTCTTATAAAAATGAAACTTAGCTTTGATCTAAAGAGACTAACAAGATTAACGATGAAACATGTCCCCATTTGGTTCAATTTTCACAATATAACGTTAAAATATTGCTTTATAATAAAATTTAGCTATCTTGCGAGTTATTATGGTAAGCCTATTTGTCAATGATGTTATTGCATAAATGATGAGGATACGGTATGCGAGAGTTTACATTAGGGTAAAGCTTAGAATAGAACTACCATAACCCATTCATTTATTAAAGTTAGATGAAGATGACAATCTTACAGAAGCTAAGGTTATAATCAAGTATCAATAGCAGCCAATATACAACCAACAACACAAATTATTGAAGCCAATAGGTAGAAGTTTCGACTATTGAAAACTTTTGGGACTAAACTCATTGTAGGAATTAAAAAACTCATTAATTTAAGGACCACAACCTATACCCTTACTAGAAAATTCTCCTAGCAGTGACTTTACATACAATATGTAGATTAACAATGTAATAATACTCGATGCCAAACTTTTTCCACTAAGTAATACCTCAACAATTGATACTTCAACAAATGATACCCTAAAGGCTAGTGTTTTTAATAGGTGAAAGGTCAAAGGTGGATACTTTATCCAATTTAGGAAGATTAGAGATTATTAATGCTCCACATATTATGGTTGCAAGATGCAAATCTAACTCTATTTTCTTAATTAGACATGATGAAACTAAGAAGGATGGGATAAACAAGGTTGAAGATCTCTAGATCACACTCAATAACAAAGTAAAATCCTTTGATGAAGACCTTAAAGAAAACCCAAATCTAAGGCCTTCATTATTGCACAAAGATCACTCTAATGTTAGTGATTGCATGGAATGTAAGAGGGCTTAACTCCCCTAAAAAGCAATAAGTAATTCATGATTTTATTTTAACAAGAAGCCTTACCTTATAGGATTTCTATAAACAAAAATAATTGCCAACTATTGTAAAAATAGTATGTGATTTTATGAAAATTAAGAACTTATCAATAACTACCAACACCATTTCAATGGTAAAATTATTATTGCTTTTAACCCTAATAAATTTAGAATCCTCTAAAACATTCACTAATCAACTAATCAACATCTTCTTATTTTGATCCCAAACTCTACTCAATTTACTTCTCCTTCATTTATATTACTAACATAGCGTGACAAATAACGTCTCTCTAAAATGAGTTAAGATCTACTCACTTAAATATAAGGTCACCGTGCATGATCCTAGGGGACATAAATAACAACACATTCTCACAAGATTATGAAGGGATCAATTTAAGCTTTAATTTATGCCAATGATGATTTTAGGGATTGTATTAGCTAAATATGAGCTACTAATCCAAGATGTGAAAGCTATCACTTCACCTAAAGCAATATGTAAATTGGAAAGGGGTTAATTCCAAGGAAGTTAGATATATCATTAATAAATTCTTATTAGATGTCTGAATTCTATCTCAATATAGCTCACTTTATTGACAATCTCTATTCATATATTCCCTTATTGAAATCCATAAGTTAATAGGTGACATAACCAGGAAATTACCATTTAGATTTACCAATAACCTAACCAACTTAGAGGGTTATCAGGAAGAAGTGGCAAAGGGTATAACTTCTAACTTCTAAGGTTTTAAAGCTTAAAAATGTATGAAAATTATAATTTATGAAAAAAGAACTTAAAGACCATAATAAAAAGCACTTTAACAATATAAGCCAATTATCCAGAATTCTAGAGACATCCTTAACAAAGCACAAAGTGAGTTAGACTTAAAACCAACTTTTGAGGTCTTACAGTTTAAGGAGAAACTATAACACCCCCACTGCTATAAGGTACATACCGAATCACCCCCATGACATTTCAGTACATACCTTATAACAATGACGTGTTAACTATAACACTTTCTCTTTATTACTTAGCAGTTAATCCAACTTAATCATGACATCAACTAAATACAAGAAGTCACCAATTTTTTTTAAAAGCAAATCTCCTCCTTTCATTTCATAACTACCAAATGTACATACATGGTAGTTTTCCAAGATCTATCTATGTACATCGTCAAAATCTAATACAAAATAAACTACATGAAAGAGGAAATACAAAAGATCTAACTAAATCCGTCAGTCCAGCTGATCGACCTTTGAGCCATATCTTCTCCACAAAAGTACAAGAATTAAGCTTCTTGTATGGTCTCTTAGTAGCTAGAATCCTCTCTGTGTCCTGAAATGTCAATGCGCAATTTTGGGTGAGTTTTGCGAACTCAGATAAGGTTACCATCATTGATGGTTCACTCAATTTATGCTTTATAACAATACACATAACATATTTTTCACATCTTTGTATATTCGTAAAACATCACCTTTCACTTTCAGAACAATCATAATGATCATTTCATTCATGTAAAATACACACATCAAATATAAATGCAACGCATGTAAAACTCACATTCATTTATTATTGTCGTTGTGACCGAGTGCCTCTTTTACTAGCCCATATCCCTTAGTGGATACCGAGCTGTATCAAATAATGTCCCATTGCCCTTAGTGGATACCAGGTACATTCACAACTAAGCTCAAGGCTCTAATCACAGTCTGAGCTTTAAGCTCTTTATCCTGGCGACTTCGATCACAACCTCCTTTATCTTTTATGCATTCTAATATCGACATGATTCACATATCATATGTTCAATCATACACATGCTTGCACATTCACTCTTAAATCACATCGGACCCAAGGTCCGACATTCAACATCATTGTTGAGTAACATATATTCCATCATATTCACATACAAGGAGCACTTCAATATCATAATCATCGTATCAGAATCATCGGACCTTCATGTCCGGAATTCAACAATCAAATCACATTTATAGATAATTTAGATCAGAAATTAAGCAAACAAATAATTAAGTGAGACTGTCTAGGTTACTCACAAATTGCTTCTGGAGCTATTGCCTCAAAGTTCCAGCAATGTCGGGATGTTGACGTACACTTTAGCACAATTATAAGTATTCATTTATGCACATGTATGTATATGAAACATGTACAATGCATGTTCATGACAATCTTGGGTATCTTTCCATTATTTTCATCACATAATCATACACAATTCTAAACTCAAACAAGTATCATTTATACTTATGGTTTATACCACAATAAAACCATAAAAAATCAAAATTCATAACTCATTTCTTCAATTCATATTTTTCCTAAAATAACCTTTTGGGTCAACTTTCCAAGTTCTTTTTGACTAAGAAAATGAAGTCATTTGAGGGAACGTTCTTCTAGAAAATTGTTCTTCTATCTCTTATGTTTCTAATGACACTAATAATATTCAATTTGGTTCAGTATCCTATGAGTTATGCTCACAATACCACAGACTATGTATAATTGATTTTTTGGCTAGTTCATGATCATACCCTCAATTGTACAACTCATAACTTTTAGCTCAAATATCTAAAAATTACAAACTTAGTACTAATTGAAAGATAAGAGAATGAACCATAAATTTTATGAAGACACCTTTGTTTAATTCAGCCTATAGCCATTCAGTTTTATGAAAACATCAAAACATAATTTCTGTCTCGAGTAGTACTATAACCTCAATCCAGATTCAATCTTGGACCAAAATTTGAAAGGCTTAAAGACATAATTAAATTTATACTTCTTCAGACAATTTGTAGAATTGTGTCTCTAGTTTAATCTGAATTAAGAATCACCTTATCTAGACATCTACAACTCAAGATATCATCAAAACACCAACGTATGTTTAGAGGGCATCTCCTACGCATAACCTTCGGTTACGGTCACGACTTTGTCGAAGTTACGATCGCGGTCTGTGACCGTAACTTGTCGTGATTGCGACTTCATCAATGTTGTGATCGCGATCTGCATCTGGCCAAAGCGCCCTCCTTTACCCCCTTTTTTTTCCTTTTCCAAACTTCACATCCATTTTACACCTAAAAAATGAGGTTTTTTGTAAAGTCATCTTCTAAAAAATTGTTCATCTATGTCTTAAGATTCTAAAAAGCCTAAGTGCATACAATTTGGCTCAGTATTTTGAAAGTTACAAACAATTTACTCCATGCTGTTCAGAAACAGAGAGAAAAATCTGAAACTCAATCTCAAAGCAATTTTCAACACTCTTAGGGACAGAATTCAAACTCGATTTCGTCATAAAAATTGTATCCATTTGTCTCTAGAATAATATAAATCAACAATCATCCTATTTGGATATCTGTAGCTCAAGATATGTGAAAAAAAAACCGATATATGTTCAAGGTGCAAAAAGCTCTTGAATGCACTTATTTATCCAACAAAAATTAAGTCACGGCCATGCAACATCAGTGCATGGCCTTGCATTCCAAATTATCCAAGTCACAGGAATGCAACCATAATGCATGCCCATGCACACCAACAAACAAGTCACAGCCGTGCAACCTTAACACACGGTTGTGCACTCCTAACTCCAGAACCAATTTTCAGATTTTTTTTTCACATCATTTCCGTCCTAATTTTGTCATTCAAACTATCCGAAATGATTTCAGATGGTTAAGATTTTTGGTAGAGAAGTATAGTCAAGTGTTTTGAGTCCAATGGTTCAAGTCCCATATCATTTGGAGGTTGGGAGAAGGAAATATAGCCAAAACACTAAAGGATGTTCAAAGTTGTACATGTTTCTACTTTTCTTCCGATACTGCAATCTCTTCTTCTTCTTTTCTTTTCCTCTACTCAAACCAACATCTATAACTTAACTCAACCCCATTTTCGACTTCATTTAACTCGATTCATTCACAAACAAAGCCAAAATCCCAGATTAACACAGCCATCAAAACAAAAAGTCACACTTATGCATATCTCCATTTTTCTACACTTCCTTCACTTTCATTTTTCTGCATTAATCTCATACACATTTAATTTGTTCTTTTAACTCCAAAAATTATTTTAACACTATCTCATCACATTTGATCATCAAATATTCAAAATCAACACATCGAAAATTTCCATATCTTAAAAGCCACGGTGTTTATAAAAACAAATATTTTCCTCATGATCGTGTAACTTTAAATAATCACCAACTCATCATCATAACATTTCTATTTAGCACAATCCATAAAGATAATTTATACACTTACTTGTTTTAGCCCCAAAACCTCTCCAAATCAAGTGAACCTAGCTCCCACGCATCACATAATCATCATCCTTTAGGGGTGATTTATGTTGGGTCTTCAATAACAAGAAGAAGACAATGAAAGATGGAACTAAAAAGGTGCAGATTTTTAGTAAATATCAACGTTGACAGTGTTGGTGAGAAAGTGTCGTGAAAATGAAGAGAAGAAAGCAAAGAAGAGCATTTAATGAACAATGAAAGAAGAGATGATCTTGCAGAGAAGAAAGAATCGTGGATGGTTAAGTTTGGTGGGTTAAGTACATGGTAAATAAATGCTAGCTAAGTGTCATAACACTTACTATTTAAGTATAAATGCTAATTGGGTATTTACTTAAGCTACCATATGATCCTTAATAACCAGTCCATTGAAGTCCAATTTCTATTCCAATTGTCTTCAAACTTCAATGACATATGTCATTAAATCCCAAAGTCATAAGCAAAAATTTTCACTGCCTATTGACTCTTAATTCTACTGCTATTTATCAATTGTCTTACCACTTGGCCTTTTTCCTACTCCAAAATTTACCCAAATTTTCATAAATTTTCTAAAAATCTCCAAAAATTCTAAATTACTAAATGCACTCTCCAAATCAATTTTTCAACATATAAAAACCACAATTCTCCACAAAATCACATTCACAATTCAATTATAAATCAATCATACCCGGAATGTCTATGAATGCATGTACAATTATTTTCATGTGTAAAAATTTAATATTCATAAATATGAGTATATCATATAATGCATGAGCATGAAATGCATTTTCTAATTTCTTACTAATCTCTCATATTTACTATTCTAGTCTCAACATAAGTAACGGGATGTTACAACTCTTCCCTTCTTAAAAAAAATTTCATCCTCGAAATTTTTACCTGTTTGTTTGAACAGGTGGGGGTATTATCTCCTCATATGCTCCTCCATTTCTCACGTTACTTCCTCAGTTGAGTGATTCGTCCAAAGGACTTTTACCAACGGAATGACTCGATTCCTCAACTGCTTTATCTGAGACCCAACTATCTTGATCGGCTCCTCAAAATAGCTTAAGTTATTAGCAACCTCAATCTCCTGAGCCGGTGTCACATGTATCAGGTCCGATCGGTATCTTCGGAACATACTAATATAAAACACATTATGTAATTTTAACATTTCAATCGGTAAAGTCATCTTGTAGGCCAAAGGTCCTATCCTCTCAATGATCTCATAAGGACCAGTGTACCTAGGGCTCAACTTGTCCTTCTTACCGAATCTCAATACTCCTCTCCAAGTTGACATTCTCAAAAACACTTTCCCTGCGTTTGGTTCATGTCTCCAAGGGTGGGGACAGATGACAGAGACAGAAAAATCTTGTCTCTGACCCGTTTGCTTGCTGTCTCCATCAATTTCTGTCCCGACTCCAGTTGACAGAGACATAAAATTTTTGTTCCTTTCAAAACCAGAGGACAAGAATGCAGAGACGGAGACAGAAACAAAA
>JANZXR010000003.1:20625266-20686947 GCA_027575705.1 Erythroxylum echinodendron
TTAGTTCCTTAGGTGCCATCCTATATGGAGGGATAGATATAGGAGCAACACCTGGAACTAAATCAATTGTAAACTCCATCTCCCGATCTAGAGGTAAACCAGATAGCTCGATTGAAAATACATCTGGGAATTCCCTAACCACAGGAATGTCCTACACATTCATCTCAGTTCTGGTATCAATGACATGGTCCAGATAGGCCTCACATCCACCCTGCATCAACCTCAATGCACTGATAAACGATATCAACCTGCTGGCACTACTTGACTAATTTCTCTGAAAACCGCTCTCGGCTGATCAGGAGATTCTAATACTACCTCCTTGGTGTAGCAATTTATAACAACCCTATGAGCAGTAAGCTAATCCATGCCTAAGATAATGTCTATCTCCCTCAACTGTAGAATAATCAAGTCTGCCTCTAACTCTACCTGGTCAATCCAAATTAGACATCTCTTACAAACTTCTCCTATCACTGTAGTACTACCTATTGGTGTACTCACCTTTAATCCATACTTTAACTGCTCTCTATCACAATGCAACCTAGATGCCAAATGCGGTGCGATGAATGAATGCGTAGATCTAGGATATAGCAATGCATATACCTCAAAATCATAAACAAGTAGCACATCTGCAACAACATCTAGAGAGTCTTGTGCCTCCTGCCTAGTCATGGCATAGACTCTGGCCTGAGATTGAGGTCGGCTGCTCCATACCTCAGTCCTGACGGAAGGACTCCCTATGCTTACTATACCTCTACCATGGCATCTCTGTCCTGTCCCACTATCTCTACTCTGCTGAATTGTAGCTTCATTCCCTGATCTCCCACTCATAACAGACTGAGTTCCTATAGCAATAGGACAATCTCTAATTCTGTGCTCTAGAAAGCCACATCAGAAACAAGCTCCTGATAAAGACCAGCATTCACCACCGTGCTTCTTTCCACAATGCTCACACAGGGGCAACTGACTTTGCACTGTACCTCTTCTACTACCCGTCTGTACAAAACCACATCTCTGTATTGATCTTGACTGCCTTGATCTAACTGGTGGTCTGAATACTCTATTCTGGTGCTTACTGTATCTTTTTCTAGAACTACCTTGAATCTCATTGGACCTCTTCAATCTGGATCCTTGCTTAGACTTTGCTTGTTCCTGTCTCAGTAGCTGCTCAAGTATGAGCGAAGTAGCTCTCAACTTAGTGAAACTACTCAGATTGGAGATATTTAGTCTTGTCTTGATCTCTATGTTCAGCCCATCTTCGAACCTCCTACACTTATCTTCTTCGGTAGGAATCAAAGTAGTAGCATATCCCATCAACTTATTAAACTTGATCTCATACTCTGCCACTGACATCCTACCCTGCTTCAAATCCAGGAATTCCTTCGTCTTCTTGTCCAGGTAGATCTTAGGCATGTAGTTCTCCTTGAAGACTCTCAAAAAGTCTTCCCATTTCAGGTTACAAGCCCTGGTGGTACTACCTGGAACAGTCTTCCACCATTAGTAAGCTGGGCCATATAGTAAGAACACTGCATAGTCGAACCTCTCGTCTGGCTCGCAGTACATCTGATCAAAAAACCTCTCCATTCTTTCCAACCATCCCTCGGCCTCCGCAAGGTCTGTGGTACCATAGAAATCCACAGACCCTTGCTTCTGTAGCTTATCATACTTCCTTTCCCTTCTCTCAGAAACTCTAGGAGGCACCACCTTCGGTTGAGGTACAGAGGACTCTCTACTGGCTCCTATAGATCCTAAGTCAGCTGATTCTCTCTCTTGTTCACCTATGGAGGACGACCTATAATAAACAAGAACTTCAATAATTATCCGCATTTCTTATAATATTTCGTGCTTAATATTTCTATATGCCCTATGGATGCCAAACCATGCTCTGATACCACCTAAATGTAACACCCCCACTGCTATAAGGTACATGCCGAAACACCCTTATGACATTCTAGTACTTACCCTATCACAATGGCGTGTTAACTATTACACTTTCTCTTTATTACTTTGCAATTAATCCAACTTAATCATGGCATTAACTAAATATAAGAAGTCACCAATTTTTTTTAAAGCAAATTTCCTCCTTTCACTTCATAAATACCAAATGTATACACATAGTAGTTTTCCAAGATCTATCTATGTTCATCATCAAAATATAATACAAAATATACTACATAAAAGAGGAAATACAAAAGATCTAACTAAATCCTTCAGTCCAGCTGACCGACCTTTGAGTAAAATGTCAACGTGCAATTTTGGGTGAGTTTTGCAAACTCAAATGAGGTAACCATCATCGATGGTTCAATCAATTCATACATCAAAACAATACACATAACATATTTTTCACATCTTTACATATTCGTAAAACATCACCTTTCACTTTCATAACAGTCATAATGATCATTTCATTCATGTAAAATACACACATCAAATATAAATGCAATGCATGTAAAATTCACATTCATTTATTATTATCGTTGTGACCAAGTGCCTCTTTTACTAGCCTATATCCCTTAGTAGATATCGAGTTGTAACAAATAATGTCCCATATCTTTTAATGGATACCGGGTGCATTCACAACTGATTCCGTCACATTCACATACAAGGAACAATTTAATATCACAATCATCGTATTAGAATCATCGGACCTTCATGTCCAGAATTCAATAATCAAATCACATTCATAGATAATTCAGATCATAAATTAAGCAAACAAATAATTAAATGAGACCATTTAGGTTACTCAAAGATTGCTTCCGAAGCTATTACCTCGAAGTTCTGACAACGTTGAGATGTTGACGTTCCAATTGCTCCTCTATAACAAACAATATGCACACATCACACTTTAGCACAATTATAATTATTCATTTATGCACATGTATGTATATGAAATATGTACAATGCATGTTCATGACAATTCGAGGTATTTTTCCATTATTTACATCATATAATCATACATAATTCCAATCTCACACAAGTATCATTTATACTTATGGTTTATACCTCGATAAAACCATAAAAAATCAAAATTCATAACTCATTTCTTCAATTCAGATTTTTCTAAAACACTCTTTCGGTTCAACTTTTCAAGTTCCTTTTGACTAAGAAAATGAAGTCATTCGAGGGTGCTTTCTTCTAGAAAATTGTTCTTCTATCTCTTAAGTTTCTAATGACATCAAGATCATTCAATTTGGTTTAGTATCCTATAAGTTATACGCACAATACCATAGATTGTGTATAATTGAACTTTTGGCTAGTTCATGATCATACCCTCAATTGTACAACTCATAACTTTCATCTCAGATATCTAAAAATTACAAAATTAGTACCAATTGAAAGATAAGAGAATTAACTACAACTTTTGTGAAGTCACCTTTATCTGATTCAGCCTATATCCATTCAGTCTTTATGAAAACATCAAAATATATTTTCTGTCTTGGGTAGTACTATAATCTCAATCTAGACTCAATTTCGTACCAAAATTGTAAAGGCTTAGAGACAGAATTAAATTTATCCTTCTAAAAGAAAGTTGTAGAATTATGTCTTTAGCTTAATCTGAATCAATAATCACCTCATTTTGTGATGTGTCGTGATCACGACTTTGGCAGCGTCGCGATCACAACCTGCAGCTGGCCAAAGCGCGTTCCTTTCGTCGCGGTCACAACTCTGTCAAAGTCGCGATCAAGACCTGCATCTGGCAGAACACTCTCCTTTCCCCCTTTTTGTTTTCTTTTCCAAACTTCACATCTATTTTACATGTAGAAAAGGACATTTTTTGGTAAAGTAATCTTCTATCCAATTGTTCACCTATGCCTTAAGATTCTAAAAAATCTATGTTCATACAATTTGGCTTAGTATTCTGAAAGTTATACATAATTTACTCCATACTATTCAAAATCAGAGACAAAAATTTGAAACTCAACTTCAAGGCAATTTTCAACACTATTAGAATAGAATTCAAACTCAATTTCTTCATGAAAATTGTATCCATTTGTCTCTAGTTGAATATAAATCAACAATCATCCTATTTGGATATCTGTAGATCAAGATATGTGAAAAAAATGATACATGTTCAGGGTGCAAAAAGCTCTCAAGTGCATTTATTTATCCATCAAAAATTAATTCACGGCCATGCAACATCAGTGCATGGCCGTGCATTCCAAATTATCCAAGTCACAGGTGTGCAACCATAATGCACGCTCATGCACACCAACAAACAAGTCACGGTCGTGCAACCATAACGCACGGCCGTGCACTCCCAACTCTAGAACCAATTTCTAGGCTTTTTAATAAAGATAAACGTTAAGAGTGTTGGTGAGAAAATGTCGTGAAAATGAAGAGAAGAAAATGATGAAGAGCAATTAATGAAAAACTGAAAGAAGAGATGGTCTTGCAGAGAAGAAAGAATCACGGATGGTTAAGTTTGGTGGGTTAAGTACATGGTAAATAAATGCTTGCTAAGTGTCATAACACTTACTACTTAAATATAAATGCTAATTGGATATTTACTTAAGCTACCACATGATCCTCAATAACCACTCCATTGAACTCCAATTTTTTTTCCAATTGTCTCCCAACTTCAATGACATATGTCATTAAATCCCAAAGTCATAAACAAAAATTTTCAGTACCAATTGACTCTTAATTCTACTGTTATTTGTCAAT
Source organism: Erythroxylum echinodendron (assembly GCA_027575705.1). NCBI lineage: Eukaryota > Viridiplantae > Streptophyta > Magnoliopsida > Malpighiales > Erythroxylaceae > Erythroxylum > Erythroxylum echinodendron. Next base: position 20,629,929 of record JANZXR010000003.1, read on the forward strand.
TGTCTTGCCACTTGGAATTTTTCTTAGTCCAAATTTTACTCAAATTTTCATAAATTTTCTAAAAATCTCCAAAAATTCTAAATACTAAATACACTCTCCAAATCAATTTTTCAACATATAAAAACCACAATTCTCTACAAAATCACATTCACAATTCAATTACAAATCAATCATACCTGGAATTTCTATGAATGCATGTACAATTATTTTCATGTGCAAAAATTCAATATTCATGAATATGAGCATATCATATAATGTATGAGCATGAGCATGAAATGCATTTTCTAATTTCTTACTAATCTCTCATATTTACTATTCTAGTCTCAACATGGGTAACGGGATGTTACAGAAACAAGCTTTATCAAACTATAACCAAGCCTCAGATGTCCATAATTCAATCCTAATAAAGAAATCAAGGGTTAATGGGTAAAGAAGATGACAAAAATACCATTTATGTTCACAATGCAATCTTAGCCAAAAAGAATCACAACAAGATCTCCTCTTTAAACAAATGGAGAAATTATAATAACAGATTAAAATTTTGGATCTCAACTACTTACAAAACAACTCAATGTACTTTTAATAATTTTTGCTCTTCTATGTAGGTCTTAAAGGACTTCATCTAACTAATCTCCAATAAGCAATCAAACTCCTTATGCAAACATTTTAACATATTATATGTTGAAAAGACTTCATTTAGCATTAACCCTCTAATGATTTAGATCTAATAAGCTAATTGCACTAATTTTTTTAGAAAACTTGGAACCTAATAGGAGACCTGATAGGAGATTAAGTCACTAAATCAATCATAAAATTCTTCTATAACGACAAGATGTTGAAGAAGGTTAGAAAACTGTAAATTTATCTCATTCCCAAACTACTAATCCCTTCTTCCCTTTAAGAATTTAAATTGATAACTTGCTGTAAGATAAATAATAGAGCATTTTGATCCACATTAGGGAGCTTTCATTCAAGGCATATATGTAAGTGACAATATCCTCATTTCTTAAGAATTATTCAGGAACTATCACAAGAAATCAACTAATATAAGTTATTCCACTAAAATAGATTTTAATAATTCTTTTAACTCAATCAATTAAGATTTCCTCTTTGACATTATTGCATATTTTGGTTTTCCATAAGCTTTCAATAACTAGGTTAAGCAATTTATGACAACCACCTCCTTTAGCATCATTATCAATGGTGAGCCCATATAAGTAATCAAGGGAACTAAAGGGTTTAGGCAAGGTGATCACCTTTTCCTATACTTTTTCACGTTATACATTAAGGTGACTACTAGATTTATTAAACACAACATAAGATAAGACGGTAGATTCATATATCACTACAAGAATATAATTTTAAAATTATTCAACCTCTCCTCAGCAGAGCAAACACTCACTTTATTGAAGTGCTTTTGAACCCTTTATAGGCATTTTAGTAGTTTTGTAGCTTCTTGATCAACATCAATAAAGCCAACTCTTCATCACTATTAGCTCTCAACTTGTAGTGAATAAGATCTTTACAATTTTAGGAATGCAAGTAAGGGATCCCCTTTTCACTTATATGGTAATTCCTATAACCATTAAGAGACTCATTTACAGATTGTTAGCCACTTTCCATTCACAAAAGAATTATCTTTTGAAACAAGATTAATCTTTCTTATGCAATCAAGCCCCTACTCATAATCTTTATACTCAACAACATCTATGTTTTTTGGAACTCACTTATATCGCTTCCCAAGAATTTGATGAAAAACATAAAAAAATGAAGAACTTTATTTGAAATGAGAGGCTTATAATTCATTTAAAGCTAAATTTAAATAGATAAAAATCTTCACTCTAAAAGATGAAGGAGGCCTTGGCATCACTCTTATCAAACCATGAGCATCATGCTTTTGGAAATGAGGATTTTGAGGATTTTTACAAATAAAAAGACAATATGGTCTAATGGATTCTTACTTACTTCCTAAAAGGGACAAGCTTCGTATCTAGGATGCTTCATAGACCTTAGACGATATTCGTATCTAGGAAGCTTCATAGACCTTAGACCAAATTCTAGGGATGAGGGAAAAACTATGTATCCAAATGAAGATAATTATTAAGTATGGGTATGACACTTGATTTTTGTATAATAACTAAAATTCGCTTGGACCTTTCTATATAATTCTTGATTTGAATAAATTGAAGCACCTAATACTAGACTAAACAAAAGTTAAAGAGATAATATTAGGGGATCAATGGTCTTGTAACATAAGAGGCTTAACTTTCCTAATGGCCAACCTATAACCCTATAATCCTAACCCCAATGCTAGGAAATTCCACCATCTAGTTGAAACATCATTTTAGGAACTTCACCAACAAATATTGCTTACAAGTGTTCAAAGACCCTAATCTGAAGTTTCTTGGCATAAGCTAATCCATTTTAGATCAAATTTAACAAAAGCCTCCTTTATTATATAGTTGGCCTCTAAACAAATGCTAAGGATTACGGACATATTAAAACTTCAAACAAATAACCTCAATTGTATGTTCCACAATCAAGACATAAGAGTCCACTAATTACATCTTCTTTAAGTGCTATTATTCTTCAATTATTTTGTCTTAAATCTAGTCTTTTATAGTCTCAACTATAAAAAAGTGAATTGATTGATTTTAGACTAGTCAAGGAAGTTAAATTTTCTTAAATGGTGAACCCTTTTAAAGCTAGCTCTAAGTTATTATGTCTACGCTTTATAAAGAGAGAGGATAGAAACTTCTAAAAATAAGAAGCAAGATATTTACGCCTTGACTCTTAAGACCTTAAACCATAGTAAGGAAAATTTTCTAATCGATGGAATTAACTCCAATATTACTGTTGAACTGGCCAGTAATATGGAGATTGACCTCCGGTCAAAATGTAATTAATTGTGATCAGGAATTGGAGTGAGAACAACAAGGGACTTTAATCCAAAGAGATTAAAGATGGACTAAGAAGATGACTTACCTTAATAAAGATAGAACTTTTTAATGGGATCAAATTCTTTATGCCCATATCTCTGTGCTAACCTTCTTCCAGACAATCCCATCCACACAAATATATGGGACCCAAAAAATGTGTGGATGGGATCGTCTAGCAAATATATGGGACCCAAAAAAATGTGCAGATGGGATCGTCTAGAATAAGGTTAACATAGGGTTATGAACACAAAAGATCTTGCTCCGTTTTTAACATTTGCGAAAGTTGGGAAGACAATACTAAGAGACTAAGTAATATTATAAATAGCTAGTGTCATGTAATCAAGACCTAACTTTGATAGACTTGCCCATCGTGCAAAAGTACCTAACTTTGATAGACTTGCCCATCGTGCAAAAGTACCTTAGCTTTTCTTTATATTTTTACTTGTTTTTGTCCGTGACTTAGAGCAAAAGTACCTTATCCTTTCTTTATACTTGTTTTTGTCCACGGCTTAGATTATGTATCGTCCCTTAGGTACCTTCATTAAATTACTTTAACTTGAAAGAGAAAAAGATTAGAAAATTTAACTAATGTTTTATGAAATTATAATTGATTAAATATATGAATTCACTCTTAATATTTTGATTAAAATTTAAACAATAATGTTTTAACATTTATAAATTAAAATTTAATCTTAACATTTATTTGTAAAATAAAAAATCCCTTATTTAGACTAAATTTAGTACTAACTTCAGAATTCGTGACTTTTATAAAGGCTTATTTACAAAGAAAAATATTTTAAGATTTCATTAATAAATTTTAATATGTTTAAGTTGCACTAATATGTTTTTTAAATATATTTAAGTGTTATATTAATAAGTTTTAATATATTTATAACAAGTTTTAATATATTTATACGAGTACTCATGGCCAACAATTTCTTTTTGCGGCAACAAGAGATAAACCCAAATCAAGCTTTCCCTTGCTTATATTACTTTATTATTATTAAGTTCTACGAGCATAAATAGACGAATGCTCATGGAACAAAATAATAATAGAATAATAGAAATAGATTATCTAAATTCAAATTAAATGGGAACAACATATCCGTTTTGTAACTTGTGTTACACGTGTTTCAACTAAGATCCGATTCTATAAAAAAAAAAGAAAAAAGAAAAAGTTCTTTTCTACCATGAAAACTTGCAGCTATGTTCATTTAAGGTTTAGTTTTTTTATGAAAATTTAAACTGGTATTATAATGCTAAAGTGGTCAAACTATATACAATCTTTTACATAGATATCAAAAGAAATAAAACCCAACCCAATTACACTTCCAAAAAACATAACAACAAGTAGATGACTACAGTGATTAAATCCTCCAAATCATTCTAAGTGTCGCGCTAATGCTTGTTTGCTTCCCTTTTGCCACCATTAACTTCTCTAATAAAGTTTACTATAGACTCAACAAGCTCATATTTCGATTGTTCTTCATGATTATAAATTCTCCTATTCCTCTCCCGCTAAAGGTAATAAATCACCATATGGAAGGAAGTCTTGATGAGCAGGCTATTTTGCTGTCCTACCTTGGTCAGCTGTGATATATCATTTATTACCGCATTCCACTGAAAGGAGAATCGCGACATCCTTAACATATTCAGAATTCTGATCCATATCGCTTTCGTATACGTGCATTCAAAGATAAAAAATCCCGGTTCTCATTAACTAGTTTACATAGCACACAAAGAGGGTCATAGCTCCCAAACCATCTATCTTTTATATTGAGCCTATTCTTGATAGTTAACCACAAAAAAATGGAAGATTTGGGACTTAATACCTATTTCTATACAAGAGCCGCCCACGACACTACTACCAAGAGCTCCTCCTCAATTTTGTGGGCTGATTTGTTGGTGAACTTTCCACTCGAATGAGCCGTCTATACAACCACATCAGCCCTACTACTCACCGATAGTCCAACAAGATAAGAATCAAGCACATGGCAATATCTAACATTAGCCATTCTTTCCTGTTCCTAAAAAATCTAGCATATTGTTGCTTCCATGGGGATCCGATTGCGGAGTGGGATCAATTCAACTCGATCCCATAAGGGGCTGAACATGGACCAATTATCAAACCAAAACCTGACCTCTTCATCACTACCCACCCTAACCTTCATAGAGGATACGTCTTCTCCCTTAATTGCAACAAACTCTTGAAAATCCAAGATTGCTTATGATGTGTTTGAATTTGCTAAAAGCTTTGTCCACACAAACAGTAACTTTGTAACCACTTCACCCACAGATCTTCTTTGTTATCAAATAGTCTCCAAATTCTCTTCATTAATAGCACCCTTTGCATTTGTGTTGTCGGTATGATTCCAAGATCCCCAAGTTTTTTCGGTTTAGTGAGCTCATTCCATTTAACCTTAGCTTCCTTACTATTGTCATGGTTCCCGTTCCATAAAAAGGATTTCAAGATCCGCTTCATTTCCTTTATCACTTTCTTCGGAAGTACCACATGAGCCACCCAGTGGATATGCATGCTATTCAACACTGACACAATGAGAGTAACTCTCGCTGCAAGTGATAAATAACGGTTTTGCCATGCACAAATTTTTGCTTTCAATTTCTCCAACAATGGCATAAAATCAGAAAATCTGGGCTTACCCAGATGTAATAGGAACCCCTAAGTATCGAAATGGAGTATCCTAAAGAGAGCACCCCACCATCTCTGCTACTCATTCTGGAGTTCTCACATCAGTCAACACGAACACCCCACTCTTCCGCAGATTTAAGTCCATCCCCTACCATTCCGAGAAAGTAACCAACTCATTCATTAGGATCGAAACAGCCTGCGGTTCAGCCTCACTCAAAAGAATGACATCATCCACATATAATAAATGAGTCAACTTGAGCTCCCTACATCTATAATGATACCGAAACAGTCCATTACACTCCACCAGCGGCGTGAGTAAGTGAGATAACCCCTTCATCGTTAGAGTGAATAGATAGGGAGAAAGAGAGTCCCCTTGCGTAATCCCTCTAGTATTAGTTAAAGGCTGTGTAGGAATACCATTAACTAGTACACTCATTGAGGTCGTGTGAATGCATTATTGTAGCCACATCCTGAATCTACTAGGTATCCCGATAGCTTCTAAACAGTCACGTAAAAACCCCATCTAACCGTGTCATATGCTTTGTATAAATCGATCTTCATAATACAACTCTTGATCTTTTTCCATGTGTGATATTCCCCCTACAATTCTTGTAATAGCAAAATATTATCCTCAATATTCTTAGATGGTAGAAAAGTTCCTTGTATCTTCGAGACCACCAAAGCCAATACCCTTTTCAATCTTTCAGCCAATAAACATGCAATGATCTTGTATATCGTCGAGTAGCATGAAATAGGTTGGTAATCCGAGATCTTTTCTGGTTTAGGCGTCTTTGAAATAAGACAAACAAATGTGTGATTAATATCCTTCAACATCGATCCATTTGTTAAAAAACTCAAGTACTGCCTCCGTGACTAGAGCTCCCGTAATGTCCGAAGTCCGTTGAAAAAATCCCGTTGAAAACCCATCAAAACCTGAGACTTTAAAGCTGTGTAACCGGAATACTACATCTTTAACTTGATGTACAGTGAAAGGAGTGGAACCTTTAGCTTATTATGTGCTTTTTTTTTTTTTTCTTCTTCAAGATCCTATCGTATCCATATTTGATGAAAACATTTAAGGATAAGGCTACAAAAACGACGCCATACACCTAAGATTCTATAGAAGATAGTGAATAAATTGGATCCTCCCATTTTCATGACAACGTAGACATCTCTACAAATCGCAGAGCCTCCTCAATTCGAACACGAACGTTTAAGAAGTCCAAAAAGAATGGAATGACATTCATCCAATGACTTAATTTCATCCCTTTGGGACATTAATTTGAAGATCGAACAAGCATCGTCTACAAATCCAGCTTGATCACAAATTGACATAACCACTTTAAAAGTGAAATCATTGGGAGCGAAACCAAGTGATATCATCTCATTGAAAAGGCTGATTGCATCCCTCCATAAGTTGTTACTCCCGTAAGCCTCGATAATTGCAGTCCATGTCATTGAACCCTTCACTGCAATTGCATTAAACACCAACTTTGCACTTGAAATCAATCCACAACTTCCATACATCTTGATAATTTCAGATGAAACTGACGGTATTGACTCAAAATCTTTCTTCAAGACCTGTCCATGAATCTCCTTCCCAAGCTTCAGAGCTTTAGTTTCGCGGCAGAAGTTCAACATCCTTGCCATTGTAATGGAATCTGGTCTGTGCCGTGACATTTGCATTGATCTGAACAGACTAAACGCTTCATCCATACACCCATTTTCTGCAAACGAATCTATTACAGCTGTCCACGAGATAACATTCCTGTTCTCCATGCCATTGAACAACTTCATAGAATACTGCAAATTACCACACTTTGAATACATTTTTATCAAAGAAGTAGATACAGACACATTTGGTAAGAAGAAATTCTTTACAGCATATGCGTGAATTTCCTTCCCGTGCTTCAAAGCCCTCAACTCTCCACACACAGGAATAACTGTGACAACCGTGACAACATCAGGCTTAAACCCTTCCTGCTGCATCCAAACTACTGACCTCAATGCCTGCTCAAGCCTTGCATTTAAAACATAACCAGACATTAAAGCAGTCCAAGAAACAGCATTCCTTTCTGACGAGCCGTAGAATACCCGCCTCCCTGAGTTAATGTCACCACACTTGCAGTACATATCAATCAATCCAGACTGAACGGACAATTGTCTCGAATAATTCTTCATCTTCACAATGTAACCATGAACTTCTTGGCCTAGTTTCCTTGCCTTCACATCTCCAATCGCTGGAAGGATGGTAGTTAAAACGACAGAATTCGGGTATAAGCCTTCCCTAACCATCCATCTTGTATAATCCAGTGATTCCCATTGACGACTATTGTGCGCGAAACCTGCAATCATTGCGCCCCAAACGACAATATCTCTGTCAAGCGTTTCTTCGAACACCTTATGCGCAAACTTAAACTTACCACACTTAGAATACATGTCCACCAAACTAGTCATCACAACAGAACTCCCGAGCATTCCGTTCTTAACCAAAAGGGCATGGGTCTTCAAACCTTGTTTGAGAGCCAATGCGCCTGCAAAGCTCTTAATGACATTACAGAAGGTATAAACATTCAATTCAACACCCAGTTCTCGCATTTCCATATAAGCAGACAGCACATATCGATATTTTCTTCCACCGGATAGTACAGTCCCTCTAAGCAACGCATTCCAAGGATACACACTAGCGCAGTTACACTCATTAAACACTTGTTGCGCATCTTCAACAGACCCACACGCCGTGTACAGTTGGACCAGTTTTGTACGCAAAAACTCATTGTTTTCGAGCCCATTAATGCGAATGTGAGCATGAATCTGCCTGGCGAAAGTGAGGTTTTTGGATCGAATACAAGAGGCAATAAGGGCAGAAAAGGTGGTGGGATTTACGGGGATGCCCTGTTGGTCCACGTAGTCCATGATTGTAAGAGCCTCCTTGAGCTTGTTCTCTTTAGCGAATCTTTGGATATCTTTGTAAATGGCTCGTGGGTTTTTTGAGTGGATCGGTAAAGAAGATGGAAACGCATCTTCCTCCGAGAATCGTTTGCGTTTCTTGGTGTGATAATGAGGGTGCCTTTTTCTGAGTGTTGTGGGGTGCTGCGCTCGAGACAAGGAGGCTCTGATCTTGAAGTATGGTTTGAGAGTGGCGCCGCCTTTCAGAAGGTTGGGAGGTAGAAATTGTTGAGAAGGGGAAAGAGGAAGTAAGAAGGCGCCTTCCATGTTTACTTTGCGAATTACAGGGATCAAAGCGTCAAGCAATGGTGCCATGACAGTGGTGCCTTTTTAACCAACCTGCCTTTGTTACTAAATTCCAGTGTCAAGCGAGGTTCAATGAGGCTCTAATAACGGTAATATGTGCTAGGTTTAGAGATGCCAATGCATCGGTTGAGTGGAGCCGATCGCAGTTTAGTCTGGCCTGATTCTTAAGGTGCGGTCCAAAACTTAAGGGCGCTTGGATGATGGGTTTAAAAAGGGTTTAATAGGTGAGAATGAATAACAAGTTGTTAGTTGATTATTATGATTATAAGGATAATATTTTAATATTAGACTTTTGAAGATTACTTGATACTTCCCAAATATTAGAAGAATGAAAATCATTCTTAAATAACAGGTTAGTGTTATAAGCGTGATAGTGGTTGTCACCCCTATGACATTACCTTCTTCTTCTTTTTTATAAAATCTTTTTACCAATTATATATAATTAAAATATAATTAATTAAATACAATTAATTAATTAAAATAATATTATAATTAATTAATTAATTACAATTTAATTAATTATTTAATTACAATATAATTCATTAAAATAATATTACAATATAATTAATTAATTATATTTTTCTCTTTTTTAGCAATTAAATATAGCTAATTAAAATATATTAAAATTTAATGTAAAATAATAATTTAACAAATTTTTATTTCTCAATATTTTTAACAAACCAACATATCAATGGTAATGATATAGTTATAATTCTCATTATATTCATCCTCATTCCTATTACTATTACCTCATTTAAACCAACTGGCTCTTTATTTAAGTTGCTTAAAAATAAGTCATTTAAAAAATAATTAATTACAAAAAAAATCTCAAATTTTGATCAATTTTATAATTATAGTTCGAACTTTAAAATGTGACAATAAAATACTCAAATTTTCGATTTTTTTCAATTTTAACTTGACGAAGTTTTTTTGTTAAGTTTGCTAACGTGACATGTCACGTGTTTAGAAACCCTTATTGTTAGTATATGTTAGCATTAGTTAACAAAACAAATCTTGATAATGAAACGACGTATTATTAGTATACGTTAGCAGTAGTTAACTATACAAATCCTGATTAATGAAACGATATCGTTTCTGACTGTGAACTCTAACCATGTTCGTTCATTTTGACCTCCGACATTTTTATAAATGAAGGGGGTTAAGTCATTTTTAAAAACTTCATTTATAAAAAATGATGTTATTTAATTATGTGATTAAACAACGTCGTTTTATTAATCAGGATTTATTTTGTTATCTACTGCTAACGTGTACTAATAATAAGAGTTTCTAGACACCTGAAATGTCAAGTTAGCAAGCTTAACGGATAAATTAACATCAGGCTAGAATTGAAAAAAAGTGAAAGTTTAAGCATTTTATTTCTACTTTTTAAAATTTAGACTATAATTGCAGAATTGACCAAAGTTTGGGAATTTTTTTTAGTAATTAACCCTAAAAAAATCTAAAATGATATTAATTTGTAAAGGCAAATGTGAGTTGTTCAACTTCTGTTAATTTGAAGTAGGATCATATTTCAGGTCTTTTGCAATGTTTAAAAATTTTGAAATTCTCCTATTAACATCTTTATATATAAGATAATCACAATTTTAAAATAATTAATTAATAATTTTTATATGTTTACAATAACTTTTATATTTCGTCATATTTTCCATATAAGGTTTGACATCTATATCTTAGATAGAATGTCACAGTTTTTGCTCTTGATTATTTTAATATTTTCATTAAAATCTGAAAGTCATTGTACTTAATACACAAGGCTCCTTGCTTTATGGAGTCTGAGGAGGACTATAATGTATGCAACTTTCCCTTTATATTTTTACAAAGAGATTATTTATATGATTTGAACATGTGACCTTATGATAAACAACCTTATCACCTTTGAAATCATATTATAAATCTTAACAGTCTCAACATTAACACCACTTTTCACCTTGTTGTCTCAATGTAACATCTTATAGGAAAAGATTTAATATCATATTATTTGTGAAGTTTCAAATTAGGAATGGCTTAACAATAATTTCAATTAGAGTGTAAATGGATTATAAATATGCAATTAATTAATTTTTTAAGTTAAATGTATTGATAAAAAATGATACAAAACAACTCCAAGGATTTTTTGCTATCCTCAAAATAAGGAGATTAAGTGGGAACAAAACACAATTCTTATTATTATAAGTTCCTAATAAAGCTCAATCTAAGTTGTCGCTATATTTCTTTCTCATTTAACATAAATCCACATTTTATTCCGCAATTGTCAAACCACTAGCCTAATTAATGATAACTTTTAATTATTAAGCCATACTTTTATTAGTTCGCATTATATTCATTATATGATTTCCTTAGTTGTAAAGTTCTTTAGACCTTTTAAGGTAGTTAATGGTCTAATAGTCCTTAGGAAGAAGTTATTGTAATGTTGTCGGCTTTGTGTACCTATTTTATTAGTAGTCACTCTTTAATTTAGGAGATTGATTTATTAGCTACTTCATCTTTATATCTTTCTTTACTCTAGAATAATCATAGATTATGTTCTCTATCGATGGCATACACTATGTTGCCAAAGATTATCTTAGAAAATGTGATATCTCCATTGTATATTTTTTTTGAAAAATTAAAAGTTGTTGAAATCCTCTCCTACATCAAGGATAAGGTAAAAACAACAACATTATAATACCATGAAAAAAACCAAACGTCACCGTAATAAACACAAATACAACTAATACATCAAACGATAACATAGAAACAAAGCAAATGCTTTAACGATCAAATTCAGTGAATTTCCCTTAAAGGGTAAAGAAACAACTCCCATCTAAAGGAAACTCCAAAAGCTTTCGAATTAGGGTAGAGCCATAAAGTGTCTTTTTCATCTTCGTATTGGCCAAAACTCGAGTTAAAGGTAGGGCGTAATTAAATTATTTAAGCTAATCTACCACGCTCCGCTTGCGCAACCCATACTGACACAAGTGGTATTCCATTCCCATATTGATTGATCTGGGATTCGAACTTGAGACATGGTGGGGGTCAAGATGGCTTTGATACCACTTTGCTACCCAAAACTCGAGTTAAAGGTAGGGCGTTATCAAATTACTTAAGCAAGTCAATTGTCCAGATCAATTATGTAAACCTTACTAATAATTACTCACTTAAGTTAATATATTTCTTATTCATAACTTAAGCGTCTATAATTTCTTATTTTAATATTAAACTTCTTTTCTCAATTCTTCGTTTAATATCAAAATGATGCAAAAGCTGGCCAAATTGTTACATCGAATAAGTTCAAAAACCATAGAAAATAACAAGACAATAAATCAGTAACTCACTTATGTATAATTGATTAAATCAATTACATTAATTCTCAAGATTAAGCATTCAGCCTATAATGAAATAAAAAAAGTTCATCATCCTCATAAACTTCAATCTCATGCTTAACAATAAATAGGGAAATATGAAAGCGATAACAAAGGAAATAAATAGAAGATGGATTATTAAACAAGTTCAACCAAACGGGAGACAAAATAGGTTCAAGAACATTAGAAAAAGATGAAATAAGAATGAGCAAACAAAATGAAGAACTCTGATGGTGAATCTCCTACCAAGCCAAGATCTCTAGCATTAGCTCTCGCTTTTTGCCTCTGCTTTTATCGACTGGGCTTTAGTTCAACTCTCACTCTCTGCCTCGCTTCATTCTCACCATCTCTTTGTTGTTTTCTCTCTTTCTCACTAGTCAACTGCTAATTTTCGGTTCATGCATGTGTTTCGCAAAAAGAGAGAGAGCTTTGGAGTAACTGGTAAAAGTTGCTCCTTTGTGACCAGAAGCTCATAAGATTGAATCACAAAAATAACCTCTTTGTAAAAATACAAGAGTGAGGCTGCGTACATCAATGACCCTCTTCAGGCCCCACAAAGTGAGGAACCTTGTGCACTGAGTATGTTGATTTTGTTCACTTTGTATGTCTTTTCCAAAGTTTAGGCCCATTTTTTAACCTATTACAGTACTATTCTTTATGAAATATCTATATGTATATGCTCCTTGTCATATTATCTTTCTAACGGTATATTATATGCTAAAATCGAAGTTAAAATGAGTGAGAAAAGATAGCTCGAAGTGGGCATCGTGGCTATAAAAGGATGGAATTTCTGGAAAATATAGGTTTAGTATAAATGCGTTCATTCGCAGTTCCACGCATCCTCAATGGGAGGTGCGTTTCACCGACGACATAAATTTCATATTTGACCCCACCAACGTCATCCACATGTACTTGTCAGTCTAGAACCATGTTGAATAAGGCTTGACTGGCTACCTAAGGTGGTGCATGGTCACCCGAGAGTGGGTGTATGGCGTAGCAGCCATTGCATCCATACAGTCGTGTCTCAAATGCACCCTAGCGGCAGGTGGGACTTCTGGAGCCACCCTAGAGAGTCATTTCTACCCAAATTTTATTCAGAGACTCCTTTTATCTTTGTCTTTTGTTCTGTGTGGTCAAAATTATCTTTTTAGCCCCCTGTAATTTATTAAAATTTTTCAAATTTTGAGTTATTTGTTAACCTAATTTGAAATTTTACTTAGTTATGTTATTGAAATAATTTGGGGTTATTAACTTGAGTTTTCATGCTTGATAATTGTGTATTATATTTATGAATTTATGCTACATTTCATATATGTTATGAGTTTCATTTTATTATTTATTTCATTTATGTGTTAAATGATTATTATTTATGTTAGTAATAAATTCGTTGATTGTTTGTCTGTATGACTAATTGTTAATTAATGCCAACGGGCATAAATTAAATGAACCCTAAAGTCAAAGGTCTCATACCTAGGTGGTATGTGGGTCTATCTTCATTCAATACCATTTTTAGTTTAAGAAATGAGGATACATTGATATTTTGAATTAGTAGCTATGTTGTGTGATGTGTGATTTCCAAAATAAATTCTTATATATAAGGAAGAAAGTGTGACATCCCCATTTAGTGTTTGTTATTATAATGATGTAATAGGATTTGAATTGTAATTATTAATGATTTGTATCATTAATATTGAGACTTTGTAAGGGGATGAATTTTCACACTAATTCTAGGTATGTAGATTTATTTTGGACATGGGGCAACAAAAAATCAATGGAGTTTAGAATGAGACTCACTAATGCATGCATGATTGGTTCATGCTATATTTAGTGGATGTGTTACCCATAATTAAATTGAAATTAATCATTGGGCAAAATACAATTAAGCGCTTAATACCATTTATGTTATTAGTGATGATTACTAGCAAGTTTGTAAAATTTTCAAACTGATAATGTAAGTGGGAGTTGAGTTGACTAATTGAAATTAGCATAGATAGATATGTGCTTTAATTAAACCTGTGTATTGATGTAGTGAAATGGCATCCAAGAGTTCGATTATTGAGATAATTAAGGGAGAAAACTTGATGGTAAAAACTATCACATCTGGCATAGGAAGGTTCAGTACCTTCCCAATGAGCACAAGTTGCTCGCCATCTAACCACTAATATGAGCCCTCCTGAGACTGTGAATTCGGCCCAGCATCACCATGACCATAAGGCTTCTGCCTTTTGGCAAAAGAAGGATAGAAGTGCGAACTTTACATTGTTAGCTTACATGCACGATGACCTTATTGGAGAGTTTGAGAACTACCCAACTGCCATAGAGATGTGGGAACAATTGTGCCTAAAATATAGAGGGACAACAGCCACAAGGCTTCATGCCTCAATGCTTAGGTTTAATCAATACATGATGGACCCACTATGATTCTAGAAATGAAGGCAGCTGGTTATAATCTCACAGATGAGCAACAAGTTTTAGCTATCATTAGTCACTTCCCAAGTTCTCGTGGGGACAAGTGAAGTTAATCCTTACTCATAATGAGGCCATTAAGACCTTTGATGACATTTCCCGCCATTTGGAGCTTGAGGTAGAATGCAGAAATGCAAATTGCAGTGTCGTTGCATTAGTTGCCCAAAATGGGCGTAAGGGTGATGGCCCTAAGCATAAGAAGGGAAAAGCTAAGAACTAAGGGCCTCAAGAAGGGCAATTCGTTAAACGTCATAGAGGTAAGTGCGGGGGTAATAAGGATAAGTCTAAACTCATATGCTTCAATTGTAGAAAGAAAGGACACTTTACTCAGGCGTGTACTGAGCCCGTGAAGTTTGCCCTTACTTACCTTCTTTTATATATGCCTTTGTTTACACACATGCATTTTTCACTCATTCTCTCCATGATTGGATGACATGCATCCATGAAGGATTTGTAAATTACCATCAATTACCCGTGGGTAAACATTTTGTAATGATGGGAAATTGAGCAAAGGAGAGGGTCCTTAGTATAATAACCTACCAACTTATTTTGTGTAATGGACGCAAACTACTTTTACATGATGTGCTTCATGTACCCACTATCCGATGTAATCTATTTTCAGTATCGACACTAGTCGACTTTGGTTTTTCTTTTTTTATTAGCAAGAATGGTGTGTCTATTGATCTTGATGATACCGTTTATGGTCATGGGCACTTTTGTAATAGTTTATTTATTATAGATTTAAAAGATGTATCTAAATCTTATAAATATTTTGTTCATGTTGCTTCTTCTTCTTTTGTTGATATTGAATATGAGTTTGTTAAATGGCATGCTTAATTAAGACATATTGGACAAGATAGAATGTCAAGATTGGCTAGAGAAGGGCTATTAGGCTCTCTTGTCAAAGTGAGTCTTCCTACTTGTGAGTCTTGTCTCGTTGGGAAAGCCAATAGAAAGCCTTTTAGTAAGGCTAAAAGGGCTTCACATCCTCTAGAGTTGATCCATTATGATATTTGTGGGCTTATGAATATGAGAGCTCATAATGGCGCGACATACTTTATCATATTCATAGATGATTTCTCACGATATGTGATAAGTGTAAATTGCATCATGTTTTAAGGCATAATTTGATATGTGTTTAGCTATTAATTCAATCATTTAGTATGTGTTTAGGTTATAATTGTGTTAGTTTGTTAATTATTTATGTTTTAAGTATTTTATGGTTTAGTATAAGTATTTGAACTTAAATATTATATTTTTAACGTACCTTAATGTGTTTGCTAGTATTTTAGGGTCAACATTGAAGAATGGAGGAGTTTTAGAGACATTCGGATTGAAACAAGAGCCCACGATTGTAAAATAATGACAGGAGCACCAGATTTGCCCCATACGCCACTATCGTGATAGAATCCCTGGGAATGGCCCACGATCGTGGCCTGTATCTGGCAGACGCGTAGACACTCAATATTGTCAAGTTTTGAGGGATTTTTTGGACCTTTCGAACCTAAAAAAAACTAGGGTTACCCAAAACACAAAAGAATATTTAAAGAACAACAAAAGAGGCTGAATAGCAGCTTTTACATCAGCCGCCTTGAGAAACCCTAGAGAGAGATCGTCAAGCGATAAAGTAAGAGAAGAAGGAAGGGAGAAGAGGAGAAGAAGCTGACTCGAATTACTTCCCAGATTAGGAGGTTTCTCGACATCACTACCTCCTGTCATCCATTTTACATTTTATTTTACATTATTTTCATTTTTATCATTTTATAGAATTGGATTAAATAGTTGATGATAAGATCTAGAATGTCGAGAATGTTCTAAACTCACCTTTAGAATTTTGTTTTTTAATTAATGAGAATTTGTTTGTTTATGTGTTTATTGTATGTTGTTGTGGTTTGATTCTACTATTGCATAATTTGATAGTAAGATGAGAGGGTGAATAGAATGAAAAATAATTCAATTGGACTAACGAGAGTTAGGTGATTTAACAGAAACTAGAATTAAATCAGATCGAGAATTTGTGCTAAGAGAGATCCTGCATAGGTTCCCAATAGTTTATTAGAAAACTTCAGAGCTAATTAGGGTTTTGGATAGGTTATGAATTGAGAGATTGCAACCTCCATAATCTGATTACGATTTATGATTTAGGGTTAATAGTTATAACTCGCGAGAGAGTAATAAACCCCAGGATAGTCTAAAACCAATAATCCAATAATTCATAATCAGTTAGAGGAGGAGCTATTTCTTAGTGTAGCAAGAGACAACAGTGCGTGTCATTGTCTATGATGGAGTTCGAGTAATGCTGCCTGTACCTTGGCGATGCAAGAGGTGATATGGTTGAGGAGATTTTGAGGAGCCTCAATATTACCAGGCGTCTTCGTGAGGCCACAGTATCTATTATGATAACACAGCTGCAATTGCCTATGCAAAAGACCTGAAGTATCATAAAAAGACAAAGCACATTGATATTCGCTACCACTTCATCTATGATATCATTGCACAACATGTGGTCCTAAAGCATGTCTCTACACGAAATATGATAGCTAATCCTTTTATTAAACACATTGCTAGAGATGCTTTTCAAAAGCATCTTATAGGTTTAGGTTTGTTGAGGATTTGATGTATTTGTACCTTAACTTATGCATTAATAAAATGTGTTTCTTATTTTAATCTTGTGTGAATTTGTATAGTAGTTAAGGTTTAATTAAAAATGGCACATGTCTAAAAATTGTCACCAGGCTTGATGTTGCTCTCTCATATGAGAACATCACCCCAGTGCTATGATAGCGAGTGGGATGAGACAAAGTATTGCAAGATACCTAATGATTAGCAATCTCCTTAATTACTGTGGCATGATTAAGGATTTTATGTCACCGTAGCTTATTATTAAGACGAGACTTGTTTAGGGCCTATATGAAGTTGGATTTAAGTCTGTGGTGGCTCAAGTCGGTCACCTAGTGAAGTGACTAGACCGTGTTCCTCATGGAGTTATTTAGAGCGTGACAAACCCTCAGTGGGAGCTCCACTATAGCATGCACTTTTTATTGCATATTCGTGATACGACTGAATAAGGGAGTGATGAATAGGTCGCTTCTTCATCACTGTGTGAGCCTTGTGGACATTTAGTCCACCTTTATACCTTCTAAAATTTGACCTGTGTCATAAAGTTGAGAATTGGTGTTGCTACTTTAGCATATTATCCAAGGGTCAGGATGATGCGATCTAGCGGAGTGTGACTACGAAAGCAGCCAAGGCTTCATGGATTGACATGCATGTCTAAGGAAAAATCATTTCAATATCACACAAGATATTTGTGACTCATTGCCCGAGCGATTACAAAGATATTATTTGTCGATAGGCATGAGTTGTTTATATGGTAACTATGAGTACAAATACATTATGGGATTTGACATAGCTATTTGTGAAAAGAGAGATTAGAAATGCAAAATTTAGTGTGATTAGAAATGATTTGGGGTATAACGAGATCTTCAGTGACGTTACGATAGTTTGATGGTGAGTTAATGTAACAATCCTCGCCGGTACCTTTCTCGTATGGTCACACCATCCACTTCTTGTATGATAGTGAGAATGAATATTTGAGGTTGAGAAATACAACATGAGTTGCTATGAACAAAGAATTTATTGCTGCGAACAGACATATGTTTCTTTTTCTAAAGCAAATGTTGCTAATGGAATATATGTTGTTGCCAATATGTACAAGTGGAAGATGTAGTAAAATAGCGCAAATAGTGTGTCTACATTGGCAAAAGTAAACCAAAGTGTACAAGTAAGCTTGGTCTTACAAGAAAAAAAAGTCAACAAGTAACTGGTTCCTTGTAGCAGTATCTAACTCTCTTTTTATTAGCATAAGTTTCTAAAGAAAGCATGAATTTTGCCACTTATCTCTTCCATACATTTCACACTCTCAAACATTGAGTTTCCCTTATATTTTTATCTCTTAGAGTTGCCATCTACTAGGCCTGGGATTTGGGACGTAAATTAGTGTGAGTAACTCTGTTAGGTACTCACAACATAGAAAAAAGACAATTTGAGCAACAATGGAGTCATTAAAATATAAGGTGGACTTGCAAAGTAAGTACAAGATCTAATAGATTTGTCGTATTTGAGATGTAAGATCTTACCATACCTTCTTTCAGTAAAAATTTTAAATTTTGTATGGAAAACATTAAGAAAGAGTTTTGCAAAACGTCCATTTTCAATATTCTTTTCATTGCTACACCAAAGTATCATTAGGTCAGTTTCACCTTTTTATTTCATTTAACCGTAAGGCATTGCAAAAATTGAATTATAATTATAAAATTGAGTAAATTTGAAATCTCTTTAATTAATATGACTACAAAGAGAGATTCCCTAATAATCTTATTAGAGATCGATAAATGATTTTCAGGAATTAAAAAAAAAGAGATTCCTAATCATCAAACATAAAATTGAAGCCTAGACATGTCGTTTGGAGGAGTGACAAGAGATTCTGTGCTCATAATGCACGGATAGTTTGACTAGAACGTAGAACCACGTATTCCTAAAGAAATAAAAGGGCTGAGCAAGCTCCTTTATTTCCATCCCTTGTTTCCGATAAATATATAATTAATTAATTAGGGAGTCATTACCATCATCACGATGCTGCTAAGGTCCACAATGTCATTCCACCCTCCTTCCACACAACTCTTCAACATAACTTCTACTTACTCACTAGCCTCTCCTCCACATACGGCAACAAGTAATAGGAGATTAAGGTGGGCTTCAAAATCCATAGTTGCGTTCTCCTCATCAGAGAATCAGAGGGTCACACACGATCATGATGCCACAGAATCTGCGTCGGACATAGTGAGGAGGTTTTATGAAGGAATCAACGGCCGCAATCTTGAGGCCGTGGAGAACCTCATTGCCGATAATTGCGTGTACGAGGACCTTATCTTTCCTCGTCCCTTCGTTGGCCGCCAGGTAGCCACTCAAAGCCAACGATTTTACTTTTTATCTTTACGGGGCATTTGCTGATCATAATATTATCACAATTCCTACTATTTTTGTTTCTCTTTTCTCCCCCCTCGAGGCAATACTGGAGTTCTTCAAGAAATTCATCGACTCTATCAGTTCAGATCTTCAATTTGTGATTGATGATATTTCTACTGAGGATTCCTCAGCAGTTGGAGTGACATGGCATTTGGGTATGTTCAGGTTTTATTTTAATTGATCTAATATACATCAATGGGTTTTTTTTGATCTAATATACATCGATGGGTTTAGTTACAATAGCATTTATATATCAGAGTGGAACGGGAAGCCTTTTCCATTTAGCAAAGGATGCAGCTTTTACCGGCTAGAGATGGAGAACACAGCGAGACAAATAATGTGAGTGAAATTGGTTACATCGTATAAACAGATTTTAATATCTACATACGATTTTTTATTTTTTTATTTTTGAAAATGCTTCCCTGACCCTAACTATTATGAAAATGCTTGGAAATCTCCAATTGTCAAATGCAAAACTTTGTTCTCAGTTACGGACGAGATAGTGTTGAGCCTGCATTCAAGCCTGGGGATACGGCTTTGGTACGCATGTTCTTTTTTCTTATTATGTTTAATTGATGATTATTCAAAAAATGGAAACAACTTCTTTTCGTCATACGGTAGGTAATGTTGAGCTAAAACAGAAATAGCCATCGTGGCTTGACTTGCTAATTGTGGATTACTTATCGTCTTATAAACTGTATTAAGAGATAAATGTCATCCTTCACCAAATGGACGACTTTTAGAGCCTATCGTTTACTAATAAAATTACCCACCATTACTTTGGAGAATGCAGGCTGCCATTAGGGCCGTCACTTGGCTACTGCAACAATTTCCGCAGCTGGCTGATCAGATGCTATGAGAGAGAATATATTAAAATAAGCTATGTATTTCACATCAATTCCTCCTTGTGCATTATTATATTTCAGCAGTTTTTTGTTTTTAGGTTAGATATTACCCCTATTTATTGTCATAAAACCATACAACTGTGTCACTAATTCAGACAACAGTGTCCAGTATAAAGTTCTATTGTGAACATAGACACTGCAGCTTCTTCGTTTCTGAGGGCACCACATCTATCAAGGCTGTTCTTTTACTTGTGGAAAGACGTGTAGAGGTTTTGATGCAACACATTTGAGTCACTGAAAATGTTATCACTACACCAGAGACTCCTTACCGGCCCACCTAAAGGCAGGTTTAGAAATTTGAGTGGGACAAATTTCAGAATTTATTATAATCATGATGATGTAAGAAAAGTGCAAGAACAAATGAAAAAGGTTCAATTTGTTAAAAAAAAAAACGTATTAGTTATCCTCTTCCAACTGGTTAGGATTGTACAAAGGATAAAGGTTAGTAAGCTAGGAGGAACCTCTGAGACAATTCAACCAATTTCTAATGAGAATGATGATGCATATTTTAGCATTTACAGGAATTATAATAGTAAGATGATTAAGCCCATTTCTTCCATATAGAGGACTTGAATTAGTCTAATTGTCGAACCAAAATCAGGTGTTATTTTCATTTCCCGCACGAGTTTTGATTAAGGGATGAATCTTATCTCTCAATCTCAAGATCTAAATAAGACTCCATGAGTGCTCCTGTTTGCATTCATTTGCCAAAATCTGGTATCATTTAGATAGTATTCATCGATCCATTTTGACTATAGGGTCTCCTTGTCATTGAGTAACTTCTATATCCTTTCAGATAATAGGAAATTTTACATTACCAAGATTGAGACTAAACCTAATCCCCTTATTATTTTGGTAAATATGATGCATCCCATTTCACTTTTACTCCTTTAGATGCATTAATTTTTCCCGACCATGATAGGCTTTTTATGTATTTTTTATTCTCCCTAGTTAACTTCTTATGTATAAATAGATTAGCAGCCTAGTGATCATGCAAGTTCTTGAAAACCGAAGTTATAAGTTAAAGTTTACAAGTTATAGATAAGAACCAATTCTACCAAACGTTGATTTTGTTTTGAAATTTTCCGATAAGAGAATGTAATCAACATATTTAGGCTTCTTAGTAGTTACATGTACACCACGATACCTAAAGGGAGAGTAATGTATAGCCAGGTTTGAAATGTTGCTAAGAATCTCACCATTTTGAACATCAAAGGAGATATATAAACTGCTTTTACGCAAATTCACTCCTAGACCAGATAAACCATAAAACTTCTTTAGAATTCTCATTAGGATCTTAAGGGAATAGGTTCATCACCATAAGATAGCATTAAATGGGCAAATAGATAAGGGAAATGGATCCCCTTGGCTAATACCCTTAGTTCCCTTCAATACTTTGAAGGGGTTTCCATTTATCAAAATGTTGAAGGATGTGGTGAAAATATAGGTCTTAATCCAGCTGACAAACATGATAGGAAATTTAAATACCTGTAGACATTTAATTATGAAGCTCCAATTAACTATATTAAAAGCTTTGAAGAAGTCAATCTTCAAAGCACAACTTCTTGTTGATCTTTTACAGTCATAGTCTTTCCTCAATTTCTGCATAAAAATTATCTTGTCACTGATTGACCTCCTTGTTCACACATTCAATCTGCTTGCTACTTGCTTGGAAATTATTTTTAACTTATATTACAACATTAAAATGGTTAAATAGTCAAGTATAGAGCTCGAGTTCACCTTCTTAGGAATTAAACATTATACGAGTCTTGTTTCACTCTCTCAACATCCTAGTACTTGAGAAAAATTCCTGTATTGCTTCAACCAAAAGTCCTCTAATGATGACTTAAGTTGATTGAAAAAAATGTGCATTATATCCCTCTAGAGTAGGAGATTTATTAGGATTCAAACTGAAAAGTGTCTCCTTAACCTCTTGAATAGAAATAGGTTTGATAAGGTATTCCTTCATTTCAGAGCTAAGTTTTTCATTAATGAATCTTTCCAGTTTAACTCTTCTTTGATCCTAGATGGTACTTGAACCCATCAAATTATTAAAATAATCTAAAGCACCGGCCTCAATTTTATATTATCTATGTAAGGAATCATATTTTTATCAAGTAGTGTAGTGATTTTGTACCTATTTCTTCTTGCAATTATTGCATTATGAAAAAACCTAGTATTAGTTTCACCCTCTATAAGCCACATTACTTTAGCTTTCTACTTCAATAAGGAATTGTGTACGGCTAGAGCTAAGATATATTCCATCATCATACTAAATTCTTACATCTTCAACTCCTAGTTAAGAGGATCTTAGTAAGACTCATCTTAAACTCTTTTGAGTTTCTCATTAGCCTAATGAAGAAATATTGCAATATTTAAACAAATATTTTTAAAATCCCTTTAGGCCTTTTTTACTTTGTGAAGCTTCCTCCTAAGTTGGAATGCCTACAATCCCTTACCTCATGATCCTAGCTTGCCTTTACTTCTTCATTAAACCCCTTTGTTTCAATAAGGAAATTGAAAAACCTAAATGGAGCCCTTGAAGCAGATTTAGTGGTAAGCTTTTATATTTCAATCCTGGAATGATCTGAGCAAACTGGTGCACCAAAGCAAGCAAAGGAATCAGGGGAATGAGTTAGCCAAAGTTGATTCACAATTGTTATTGCTAATTTCTTCCTAATGAACCACTCTCTTTGCTGCCTATTATTTTATGTAAGAAGTCACCAACATATCTTAAGTTTACCACTCTTATGTAATTTACTACCTACTTAAGTTTTTTATAAATAACCCTTAATTTGATTATATGACCTTCAACCTCATTAGGTGATAAAATACAATTTAGATAATGTACTAGCATTTAAGGTCTATTCATTAAGGATTAAATTCATCTTCCCATAAATTCTTTGAAATCCAAAATTTGCAGCATATATTATTAAAATGTCAAACATAAATAGAGATCCTTCCAAGCAACAGATTATATGGATCAATTCATTTATGGAGCTCATGCAAGAAACCTTGACTTTTTTTAAACGCAAGGTTAATTTTCCCATTTTAATGATGTACACGGTTTAAATAAATTTCCTAATCTACTCCCAAAATACTTGGGCTATTCTTAAGATGTTCCATTTTTATTTTGGTATTTAGTAATCCCATTATCATAGGATTTGTTTCCAAAAAAGATGTCTTTAATAACCTACTTCTCAAGAGGATCAGTCAACTATCTCACATTCCAAATCAAAACGGAAATTATATATATATATACATGAATTGACTTCTGTTTAACCATGGCAAAGATCTTTAGAGATTGATAGTTGATGAACTTTACATCAAAACTTCCCTTTGCAGATCATCACCTTTTTTCCTTATAGTATTAACCCCTCCTATCTTAATGTCTTGCTCAATAGGACTAATGGAAGGATCAGACTCTAGCAAGTTTTTTTTTTGGTTTACATTTTCCTTTTTAGTTCTTAACAACTTTAAGAATATGTTAGTATTGAATTTTTTTTGCCTGCATCATAGGTTTGCAATTATAAGATAGACTATCTTCTTACTTAGTAAGCTTCCACATTCATTAAACTTTATTACTGAAATGGCTCCAGTAAGCTTTACTCCTTTCGTCACCTCAATATATATTCTAGCACAACATAGCTTATCTATTCGTGCTATTTGAGACTTTAAGAAAAGTTGTTTACCAATTGAACTAGTTGTAAAACATATTTCTTTCACTGCTAATATTCTAATAGGACATTATAGAAGTTAATCCAAATGTTTTAATTTTTCTCGTGTCCAACTCTAATTTAGGTTTGCATCTTTGTAGGAACATTGGTTGGCCTCCAATATATCATGACCTTTATTCTAAAATCTTTAGTAAGCTATTATCATTAGTAAATTTA
This sequence comes from Erythroxylum echinodendron, assembly GCA_027575705.1. Lineage (NCBI taxonomy): Eukaryota > Viridiplantae > Streptophyta > Magnoliopsida > Malpighiales > Erythroxylaceae > Erythroxylum > Erythroxylum echinodendron. Next base: position 20,654,427 of record JANZXR010000003.1, read on the forward strand.
AAGATAAAAATTTAATCTTCAGTTAGCATTGGCTTTTCTAGGCCCTTTTTCCTCAACTTCCCCGTGGCCCAGACATGAACCTAGGGAAGGGCAATTCTTTTTCCGTGGAAATATCTAACTTGTGTTGAGGACCAAGTAGAGACAGCAGCTTGAAGAAGCTCTACGAGAGGTGTGATGACCCCATCCATCATTGCTTGTTGAAATAAAGTGAGTTTCTCCTTCAAGATATTAAGGGCCACTTTTTCACTTTAGGATTTCTACATAGTGACTGTTCTCTTAGCTACTCCACTAACATTTCTCTCCTCCTAGATTCATAAGGTCTTAGTTTTAGCTCTAGATTTAATTTTTTCTATAGCATGCTGAGGCAAGGGAAACTCTTCCTCAGTCAAGTGATCCTTACTCTTACTATTCTTCAAGGGAGCCATATCCTTCCCATCTACATAGGAAGCTTCCAAAGGAACTGGATCTAGTCCTTTAGTAAGGCTTTAGCCCTCCTCCAAAGCTACCATCATTAGGAAACAACTAAAAATGGAAACTAAACTAAGTTCTCCCCGTGACAAAGATACCAAAACATAAAAGAGAAGTTAGTTTAGGGGGTAGTATGGTAAATGTCCTAGTGAGAAGTCAGAGTCTATCTCCGTTTATCTTGAAAGATTTAATACTTAATTTAGTAATGCTTGCTTATTGTTTTGCCTTTTGTGTATTCTTTATCCTTTGACTTAAACACAACCAAGTCCTTAATGAATATATCACTTATTATGGTTAGTCTATCTATCTTGCTTTATAGGATCAACCAAATAATTTTCATCCACTTTAGGTCTCCTTAAATTAGAACTTGAGACATATTAACATCCTAAAGGCATATTATGGATGGTATTTGCATCAATTATATAGAAAATTAAGTTTGATTATATACTATTTATAAGCATGCTATGTTTAATATTGTTGATGGTCCATTTAGGTTGAACCTTAAATCATGCTACATCTTTCTATTTGTTGGTTAATGGGAATAACCAAATTTTTTTAATGGTCATTAAAGTAAATGTATTCTAACTTGCAATATAACGATAACAAAACACTAGGAATACTAATTTTGTCTTTAGTATTAATAGATAATATGAAATATTTGAAAGATTTTGAAACAATACAATTTTCATATGAAGATGTTTGAAAAATGTTAAAACCTTAATATTTATATTTGAAATTAGTTGAAAGATGTTAAGTTTTCAAATTACTATATAGAAATGTTTGAACTAAAGGTTGTTACTTGAAAATGTTTCAAAAGATGTTAAATTTTTATACTTGTTATTTGATAATGTTCGAGAGATGTTAAAACTTTAATAATTAAGATGTAATAATACAAACTGCAGTGTATTCTTTATAGTCTGAAAGAAATAAAAGAATCTTTAAAAGAATAGCTCTTTAAGAGATATCTCTCATGCAGAAATTGTTTCACAACCTATATTGCACTTAATTTGACATAGGACGCATAAGAAATGTAGTTAATCCATAGTTAATTACTAAGTGTTCAATGCCAATGTTGGACTGAATGTTATTCTAACACTCATACTTCAAGTGTTTATTAACATTAAGTGTGAGATAGATAGTGGGAACATCATTATATTGAGTGAAATAAGTTTCTTGCATACAAGTGTCCTATGACTTGATTTTTTTAGTGTAACTCCTATCTTTTATAAGCTTTGTATTGGTTTTTATACCTTATCAATGAGATTATTTACTTTAAAAAATAAATGACTAAAATAACAAAAGAAAACTTAAATGGTTAAAAGAAATCAAGATTTAAGAGTAACTGGGTCAGTCAACCAACTGTTTTCAAGAATTCTTTTTGGTTAGTAAATTGAATGGTCTAACTGACCAATGATTGGAAGAACAAGTTAAAAGTAATATTTTGCTAAAAGAGGAGACAGATAGTTAAGTAATAACTCATTGATTTAGAAGTCCCAATTTCCAAATTTTCTTTACCATATTGTGTTATTTACTTTCCTAATCCCATTAAAATCATAATATCAAAATTATTTTTCTTTGATTTTTTAATATTTTTCTTAAACCTATGTTAGGTAATTTCATAATTTTGACAATATAAAACTTTTTTCAAATTCTACTTGTTTAAATCTTTTGCTTTTAAATTTTCTATAAATTTCTTAATCTTAAAAGCAAAAAGAAAAGAAAATCCTCCATTCCTATACATTTTTTCTTAATTTTAAAATCCTTTTCTTGTAATCAAATTCTCCAAGTTTGCTATACCTATTTAAATATATGGAACTATTTATAAAGACAAAGTGAGATGTTTAACACCTCTCTTTAATTAAGTTCTCCAAGTTAGATGGCTCGAAGTGTAAATCAAGCATACAACTTAAACCAAAGCCAAATCTAATTAGGATTTAATTGGAATTAAACTCAAATGGTTCACGTTAGGCCCAAAAGTCCATCCCTTTTAGAAAGTATTAAATGATTCAAAGCTGATTTATGTTGAGTCAAGCCCAAAGCTTGACTTTTTAAAAAGTATTAAATGTTCTAAAGCCGATTATGACAAATCAAGCCCAAAACCCAACTATTTGGATGTGAGATTGGTAAAAAACCATGCTTTATATATGTACAATCGCATTCTTCCAACTTTTCTTTTCACTTTCAATAGGGAAATTAAGAACCAATTCTTAACTCAATCACACAATTTTTAAAGGATTGGGCTATTAGGATAAAATTCCATCACATTCGACCTAAGCTTGTTGACTTCAAGAATGATCGAGTTGAGTCAAGTCAAGATAAGCTAGGCCAAGCTATTCTATTATCCCTACATCTACCACTATTTGTATCCACTAAATAGATAATGCATATATGAAAAATCATAGTATTCTTTTGGTCTTGTCGATAACTTTAACAATAAACAATTCAGTAAGTCTATCACTTCAACCTTCTAGGCATTTACTTTGTTGTTATCTATCACACTATTCTCTTGGCATAGATAACCTATTTTATAACTAGACCTTTGAAATCAGAAGATTCAGAATTTTTTTTATATCTTTTTCATTAAAATTTATCTTTATGTTTCGTAAAATATGGTGAATCTTAAAATTTTAAGTGTTAAGATTAAACCTAATGTTTTCAAAATGTTAATAACAAACCCTAAATGGATGAAAAAATTTGACAGGGCTAATTATTTATCAGTTAAATGCCATGTCAATGCTGACATTACATAATTTTAAATTTTTAAATGAAAAGTGGGTCCCATTGTTACGTAATTAAACTTTTTCAATTAACCAAAAAGTGAAGCCCACTTCACGTGATAGTGGGCCCCATTATTTACACATTTTAGATAGTGAGCCTAACTTATCACATAGAAATGATACCCTTATTTATATATTTTAGACAGTGGGTCTCATTTGCTATTTGACAGTGAGACCTACATTTTATTTAAAAATAAAAATAGTACCATATTAGTATTAATAATGACATTTTACTAATGGAGAGTTAACCTCCTTAAAATTTTAATCCACTTAAGGTTTGTTTCGAATGTTTTCACAATGATTATGTTCAATTTGAATGCTTCAAAACCTTAGGATTTTTCTATATTTTGTTTTGATCATTGTGGGTTTTTTTCCTATACTCTTTTGTAAATATTATGGTTCAAAATGCACTCCTATCCGTAAAAAATTTGAATTGCATGTGCCTCTGTTAATGAGCCAAGCGTTGGCTGGTGTATGCACAAATTAAGGTTTCTACTACATGTGGTACCTCTACTTCTAGCTTTGGTGTTTCTATTTCCTCCTTCCTCTTCCTTATCACTTCTCCCCTATTTGAGCATCTAATTCATTTCACTTAAGACTCTTTTCAATGGTAGTAGGTAGTAGTTACCACCGATGACAAAGAAGACTTCATCAGTGGTAACTAATATCATTGGTGTAATTCTTCGTTAACAACACTAATGGCTTTGAGAATGTTTAGGCATATTTAACGTTACTTCTTATTCCAAATCACTTATTCGATTCAAACCAATTCTTAACATCTAAGAAAATCAACATAAAGATCCAAGGCATTTAATCAGATTCAAGAAATAAGCATTATACAATTAGATCTCCAAGACTTTTAAATTCATATTCAAGATGGAACAAATCAAAGATATGCTTCATTTGTTTTTAGGGATGTTAAAGATATGGGATATGCGAATTGTGTTTTTAGAAGCTTTAAAATTAAAGGCATAGATCATATTAATATATGAAGTGGAAAAAGCAAAAGTATATGAAGTAGAAAAAACAAAAGGGAGATGTGTATGTTTTAAAGGCTTTTACTTTTAGATGCATGAAAGCAAGAAACGTAACTTTAAAATAGAGGTAAGCATGATTTCATATGTTTTCCAAAACCTTCAAATAATTTCTAGAAACTTAAAGTCAAAGAGGGCACACGTATGTTTTTAGAAGCAAAAAAAGGAACTAAGTATAAATCCTAAATTATCAATGTCCTAATTTGTTTTAGATAATTTCTTAAAACAAGGCGAGAAATGTGGGATAATACCAAAACTATTTAACTTTTGCATTAATAAATGTTAAGTCTTGATTTTAGCAAATCAATCATAACCAAGCCACTTTAATCAAGTTAAACAATTGAACAATGTTTTTTCAACACGGTTGAATCATAAGTATAGTAGAAAAATGTTTTTTCATATAATTTCTTGATTATATCTTTTTAGTTGAATAACTTGAAAAATACAAATTATAAACAAAGGGTTTAATTGTACCTAATTCAGATTTTTGTAAAATTTCTTCTCAAACTATCAAATATAATCTTGCCTATGTATTTAGTTGTTAACAAAATCCATAGAGTAAAGTAAAAAAAAAACCCAACACTAAGTAAAAAGAAATAGCGCTAGCTCCTTTGTAAGTTTTTCTATTTATAAAAACACAGTAGAGATTCTTTTTTTATTAAAATTAACCATGCTAATTATAATCAAATTCTAACTTTTATAATTTAATTTTGAAAAAATCTATTTAATTAAGTTAAACATAATTGTTAAGATTAACAAATTTCAAGAATCAAATATGAGATATTTAATTTTAATTATTATCTCATATTTGATTCTTGAAATTTGTTAGTCTTAACAATTATGTTTAACTTAATTAAATGGATTTTTTTTCTTTTAAACGCTTTTTATGTGTAACCCATTATGTTCCTAATACGTTGGTAATGTTTATAAATTATAATTTTGATTATGAATTAGAATTAGAATTAAATAAATTAATTCTTCATTTAATTTATCTTTAATTTTTTAGTTAAACAATTTATAATCACCGATCAAGATTTACGTTTAGCAACATGTAATGACTATCCAAATATTAAGAATGTCAAAGTAGTTTAACTTAACCTGATGTATGATTATGATGTATAACCAAATCATTTCATCATCTAATATTTCAATTGGATACAAAATCGAAATTAGTCTCCACTCTTTTAGATCTAATCATATTCATTTTTATGAATTGATAATTGATTTATAATTGATATTAGAAAATATCTTTTTAAACTACAATTCACTTTGACTAGGGAATTCTTTAAATCACTACTAATTAAGAATGGTGAAACATTTTCTCTAATTACTTTATAATGACTAATCATTTATTGACTTACTTAATTATCTCGATAAAGTTTGAACCATATTTAAGCACTACTGACTAAGTTATCTTAAATAGTGTAGGTCATAAGTAACATTAAAACATAATAATTTCACATGAGATACTTTAGTGATATGAAATCTGAGTATCAACTACACAACAGTCATAATGAAAAAATTCACACACATAAGTAATATTGTATTTGTAATCATCATAATTAGGTTAGTTCAGAAAACTTATTTTCTAATAAGTATCCACACATTTGTTTAACTATCTATACATTTTAATTTTTGAGATCCACTACTTCTTTTGTAAAAAAGAAACATAATGTATGATAGTTTTACCATTCAATCTATATTCTATCTTAATAAAACCACAACTAGGAACAATTCAAAAATAATAAATTAATACAAATTAAATATCATAATTATAATTTCAGTTGCACATTAATCATTTTAAAGATTTTGTCTATAGTATTAAAATATCAAATATAATTGACAAAAATAAATTAATTATATCGCAAAATTCACAGTCAATTAATTGGTTGTAGGGCATATACTAACATTTTTTAGAAAAATAAAATCCAAATAATAGTGACATACTTGTCTATAACACCTCAAATTTGTAGTATTTCTTAAAACTCCTAATGGTATGGTTCTTAATAAGCTGGTATGGTGGGTGCCCTTGTAGGTATAGAAATGGGTCTTTGGGACATGAGAAACCATGTTTTGTGCTCTCGGTGGAATAAAAGTACACTTTAAATCCTAACGTTTATAACAGAATACAGAACAGACTTTAACATTTTGAAACGTTTAAATTATACCCTTTCATAACATTAAAAAAAAATAAATGAATAAAAAATTTAACGGAATTAACTTCCTATCAGTTAAGTGGCATGTCAATACTGATATGACATCATTCTTTATTGTGAAATAAAACGTAGATCTCATTGTTATGTTACAATGGGACCACTTTTAGATTATTTTTTTAAAAAAGCTAATTATGTGGTAATAAAACTTTCTTTCTATTTAAAAACATAAAAAACAATGTCACGATAACGGACGAAAAGTTAGGTCTGTCAAATTTTTCACCCATTTAGGGTAATGTTTTGAAAATATTAGGGTTTAATTTGAACGCTCGAAAACGTTAAGATTCAAATTGTATTCTATTGTAGACGTTCAGGCTTAAAATATACTTATAGTTGCACTTGGTGGAATCTGATTCTTCTAATATGATTGTTACCGCTATATTTGACGGTGATGCAGATGTACTCTCACCGTAATGCTTGCTGCTAATTCCATAAAGGCCGTCTTGCGACAGAATTGTTAGACTTGCAAGATTGTTCATATCGAAAGTGTACATCTTGGGTACACACTTTAACTAAAATAGGTCATGACACGAACTCCTCCTCGGTCAGATTTTTCTATTTTTGGGTTTACAAAAAGAGAAATTTTATACCTAAACCTGAACTCCATATTGGAGGAGCCTGCTAATAAGGTTTTAGAGTTTTGAAATTCATGTAAGATAGGAGTGTATATCTTTTATAGTTCATCTTCCTAGTTTGTTTTACTATGCACAAAACTAAGGAATATACATTTTGTCGATAAGAATTTACTTATATGTCTTTGATCAAAGGAATAAGGATCCCAATTTACTTATATGTTCTTGAAATTCTTGAAGATTAATAACAATGATAAAAGAACGCCAAATATAGCGGTCTTAGTGAGGAGGATAGATTCAGCTGTAATCATAACCACAGAAAAATAGGGTTAGAGGCTTAACATGTATTGTAATAATCATGAATTTCATTAATATCGAAATAAAACCTACATTTTTTTTGAACTTTACCATTGTTCTCTCACACACATTGCACGTTATTCCTTAGTTATTCATTATTATTTACTTTTAATTAATAAAGAAGAAATTAAAATATCAACTCGAACTGAAACTTTGCCTTATTGTTTGATTGTAGAAAAGCCTGCGTTTAATTACGAAAACTTAGGTAGGGATGCAAAACAACTTCTTTCGTTCGTATTGTAGAATCAAAGTTAAATTTAAATTGAACTCATTCACGTTTGAAATAAAACATTTAAGACAAAGACATACACCCACCCGGCGAAAGTGAAATACAAATATATTGGATACATTATTTCAAGAGCCGGAGAAAATAATACCACCTTTCTTTGATGTATGCGGATTAACCAAACAAAAACTTTTCAATTAAAAAAGAAAATATAACAGCAGATGAGAACACAAAAGGATTACAAAGAATAGGCGGAAAAATAAATTCATGAAATGTAAATGTGACATATTAATGATGCCAAGATTAATATACATGTTTTGAGAAGATACAACTGATATTGGGACTGGTAAGCAAAATGCAAATAAATGTGACTGGTATTAAGATCAACATCAAACTAAAAAGAGTTTAAATGATATTGAACATATATGGCCCTCACTACAACAAATACATCCTTTAGCAACGAAACCAAACGTCGCTAAAGAACAAACAATCTTCGCAAATACTAGTTTACGACGAAAAAATATCATCGCCCAAATTGTCGCTGAATTCTGATAACAAAACAACATCCGCAATGTTTTTTTAAAGTCGTCGCTAAAAATTATTTTTAACACAAATAATTCGTCAGTAAAAATTATAACCGACGAGAACTACAAACGTCGTATATAGTTTTGTGCGATGTTTTTGTAATTCATAGCTAAAGGTGTTTGTTAGATCCCGTTTTTAGGATTTTTAGTTTTTATTTTATTTATTAAATTATCAAGCATGAAAATAAATTAGAATTTGTGAATTAGAAATGTTTGGAGTTTAATGTGATGTATTATGAATTTTATATGGTGGTATGAATTAAAAAGAAGTAATTAAAATAAAGTGGAGGAGTTAGGAGGAAATTGTTTTTATAAGGAAGGGCAAAATTGGAAAAGTAAAAATTTTGTCTTAAGTTAATAAGACAAAGAAGAGAGGAGTCGTGTGTGTTAAGGAAGAAAAGAAAGAGAGAGTCGTAGAAGAGACTAGAAGGAGAGAAGGAGAAAGAAAGGGAAGAAGAAAGAAAGAAAGAAGAAGGAGAAAGAAGAAGGAAAAGTTTAGGTGAGTTCTTCTTTGTCTATTCTTTTTGTTTTGATAGAAGAAGGAAGTGGAAAAAAACTAGGTTTTTATATGATGAAGATGAATATGATGAAGATGAAGAAAGAAAGAAAAAGAAGAAGAGGTTGATGTTTTCTTTAGATTTTTATAAACCTTAACTAGATCTTAGTTTTTCTAGTTAGATGAAATCAAGAATAGATTAAGCATAAGTTTATTCATGGATAGCTAGGTTTAAGGAAAGCTTCATATGTGTGTTGATTAAATGAAATATTTTTGTTCTTAGGGAATTAAAAATATCAACGTCAAAAGCAAGGAGAAGAGCAAGCTTGATTTTGGAAATATCAAGTTAAATAGGTGGGTAATATGTTTATAGTTTTGTGATGATGAGCTAAAATAATTATGTGTATGAATGATGAATATGTTTGTTTTATTCATTGTGAATGTAGGAAAGATATTCTATGAATGTATATCGAGTTGCTTTGTGAGAATTCTGTTACTTTTGTGTGAATAAAAAACAGAAAATTTAAGAAGCATGAAAGCATGAATATATTGTGAAATGAATGAGCATTGAAAAACCTGTTATGTGGGCAAGAGAGAAATCCGTTTTGTTAGTCTCGTGCACGATGACCTATAGCTTTCTCTCGGCTGCCCGCTTGTGGCCACGAGATCCTGAGAAATCAGATTTGTTTCATTTCACGGTGTAAACTTCGGTTTCGCCATTTCGTTCCGCAGAACTCTCGAGCCATTATGTTGTGCATTGCATTTTTGATATGTCAAGTTATGATGTATTTGAGTGTTATGCTTTGATGATAAGTATTCCTATATGAGCATTCATATATGTTTGTGTGTGGTTCATTATCACTGGCTATAAATATATTATCCACTGAGCTTTTTGGCTTACCCTATAAATTTTCTACTCCTCAGGTGAAGAATCAGCAGATCATTATTGAGCCTAGCAAAGTTTTGACAATCTCCAAGAATTTCAGACTTTTTTGTAACTAAGTTAGTGTGATCATTTATGTTGATCTTAGAAGCATATTAGCATAAACATTCTGTATGTATTTTGTAACCATGATACTGATATGGCATTTTGCTATAAAGTATGAAGATGTGTATCAACTTTGTTGTTGCAAATTGACAGTGAGAGTTGTTAGTGAAAGTGCAGAAAATTTCTGATATATGTATGTATAGATATACATGCAGATTCTTTCTCTTCTATTAAGTTAGCTATGTGTTGAATGTTGAGAGATCTTTGGATGGACTTGTTTGAAGTAAATGTGTATCAAAGGAGTTTTGGTATGTAGGAAATTGAATGTTGGTTCAAGTCCTTTGGGATTTGTATTGGAAATTCGTGTGAACAGATGAATGAAAAACAGAGAATAAGATAAAAATGTGATATGAAATTTAAGGAATAAACTGCATTGATATAGGTAGATTTAGGCTAAGTGGCCTTCATGAAAGTTGTATATTATTCTTTTAGCTTTCTAATGGTATAAAGATTGAAATTTTTGGACTTCATACGCAAGAGTTATGGCCTTTATAAGATAGTAGTATTGGTATGAAATTTTTGCAAAATTGGTGTACAATTTTGACTGATATAGTAATCTTTGATTAAATGATTAAACTATATCTATATAGGCAAAATTAGACAATATTGTCTACATGAAAGTTGTAGATCTTTTTCTTAGCTTTTCAACGATATAAAGTTTGAAATTTTTGGACTTCTAGATTGAAAGTTATGTTAGTCCGAAGTAAGGATGTATAACTAGGAAGTCGGGATCATGATGAAGCGCGATCGCGACAGTCCCAGAATTTCACGACAATCGCGATCTAGTGCTAGAAAGTCACGATCTAGACGGTCCCAAAAATTTCACGACAATCGCGATGGAGACAAAGTGCGATCGTCACAGTCCAGAATTTCACAAAAGTCACGATCGTGATACGGTACGATCGCGACTCCCCTCGCTTTCCTGCTACTGTTCACCATAAGTCGCGATCGTGACACAGCACGATTGCGATGCCCCTGGTTCTTTGTCCCTCTTACGGGTATGAGAGATAAAAGTCACACCCGGGACTTTTGTCACAGGTGTGACTGAAGAGTCACGTCTGTGACTTTTCTTCTTTTGAACTAAGATGGTTTATTACTAAATCCAAATTGCTATTAATTCTTTTAATACCCAAATCATTTATTCTCTGATCACTTTTGCTATGGAAATTTTTTCATTAAATTGTTGGGTATTATTTTTACTTCTTCTATGAATTTTATTTATTTAATATAATTATTATCTATTTCTTTTATTATGATATTATCTATTAATTTTGTATCTTATTAATAATTGTTTATATTAAATCATTTTTTGAATAATTTAATTTTATGTCTAAAATCATTCTATGATATTTTAATTATTATTTGCTTATATTAGAAAAGTCCCACCATAAATTTTCCTTGTCTAGACTTTAATTAAATTTAAATGTTATGTTTTATTTTATTGCAATGCTCCCAAATAGATTTATTATTATTTCAAATAAATTCCAATGGTGACACGTAGTCGCCATAAAATTCATATGGAGACCTGGGGCTAACAATGTTTCCCTACTAAACTGTATTCGTAGGTAACTGTTTTTAGTAGCGATTTCATTTTGATAGCAAAATAGTATTAGTTACTAATTATTTATTGCAGGGAATTATTTTTAGAGACGTTACTAAAGAAGTATGTAAAAACAATTTGTGACTATTTTAGTTTAGTAGCTAATAATAATTTGTGACAATATTTTAGCAAAATACTTTTAGATACTAATCTGTGCAAAATGTTTTTAATAACGTTCTTGTTTACGTAATTAATTACTTTTTGTGACGATTTTGTTTTAGTAGCTGATATTATTTAGTGACAAATTTTAATTTTGAATTTAAATATTATTATAATTATTAAAAACAAATTTATTTTAATTTATTACAATTTTTAAGATTGTTTGAAATATTAAAATTATTTAATTTATAAGTAATGTTATTGACAAAATTTTAAAATAATAATAAATTGAAATTAAACAAACATTAAAAATGGAATGTATTTCATTAAAAAAAATAATTACAAGTCAAACAAAAACTAAGACTCCTCATCGTCCTCACTGCTACTGACATATGTTGAGCTTAGTAATTGTTTTACCATCTTTTTAAGCTTGTTAACTTCTTTTAGTCCACAATTTTCAGTGCCTAGTTCTCCTCTTGAAGTGCCGTGACATATGCTGGTTGTTACGAAGAGGCACCAACATGCTTAGTGTCATACTCAAGACCTTTGATATAGCCCGATTGTATACTAAGGACATTGTTACAAATGTAATCAACATTGGGTTAATTTCCCTCAGTCAATGACATCTGCAACACTCTTGCATCTTGCCCTACAATTTAAAGTAGGAAATCGAGTTAACTAAAAAATAATTACTTACTATTACATAGAAAAATAAATTTTAATATTAATTTATTTGTACTCACATAATTATTTTGTGCCTCTTCAGACGTCTAGCCTTGACCTTCCTCGTAATGTGTATGCTTGTATAGTGTGATCCTATCACACTCTTGCCATTAGAGTTGTGTTTGACTCTATAATATGAATTAAAAAAATTATAACCAATTAGAATTTATTGTATTAAAAAATAATAATAAATTGAAATTACACATAAAAATTCTTGTCAGACGACAACGAATAACCTGGACCCGGTGTTATGAGGAGTCTTCATTTTTGCTCTGTTGGCCTTGTCTTTACTTTTCCTAAATTAAGAGAAGTAATTACGAGATGTTTTAAAGAAGGAAATATGGAGAGAAAAAACAAACCTGAACTTTTGCTGAAGCCCAATAATTGCACATTTCATTCCAATTTTCTTTAGTCACCCATTTTAGAAAATGTCTCCTTTCCTCTTAATCGGAAGGGAAAGACTAATAATATTTATGAAGTCGATATCGATGATCTTTCATCCTTTGTTTCAACAGTGAACTAACACTGCTTGAAACCTCAGACGTGTCGATATCAACGATATTGAGCTTCATCTATGAAAACATATATTAGATAAGTTATTATTTTAGTTAAGTAAAATTGAAATACATATAATGAAATTTATTGAAATATTACCGAAACTTTATTTAAAGCATTTTGTAACAAGTTGTCTTCCTTTAACTACCTAACATGCTGAAGGCATGGTAACTCATTCCTCACTACGACGCCCAATTCACTGGCCAATTTTGTAGTTTAGATCTTATCCATTAGGCGCCCTTATGTGTGGTCAATCATCACTGACAACTTGGTATTCATTGCAACATTCATCCATTGCAACTCAGCTCCTTTTGTCTGACCTCTACCTCTTTTTCTGAGTCCAGTATTGGAACTTGAAAAAAAACATAATGATAAAAACATACTAAACATGTAGTGAGAGCATAAATATAAATATGTTTGTTTATCAATAACAAACCTGAAGATCCCTTATGACTACCAGACGATGTTGGTAAAGGATGTTGTTGCTGACTTTCCTCATTCGATAATGCAATTGCTAGTTGTTCTGCGAGAGAAACTTCATCGCCCATTACTACCCTCTTTCCTTTGTTTTGACTAGGTGTCATTATAATAAACCTGTGTAAAACATCAACAACATCAGGCAATTATCTTCTTAACATTTCAAACAAAAAAAAACAATTTATTTACAGAAATCGTCATGATCAAGATTTTGAAAATCATCAACTACCGTAAAAACATAACTTAAACATTTAAAATATGCTTATAGTCATCCTAAATTAACATAACTACAAAGTCAACAACATAAGACGTATAATTATCTTATTAACATTTGAAACAATACAAACAATGAAACTTACATTCAATCATCATGAGCAAGATGAAGAAAATTATCATCATTAAGTACATTATCGTTTGATTCTTCATCACTAATATATTCTAGCAAGGTATCGTCATTGTCATTGAAGTCATCCTGAGTATAGTCTTCATTTGTTTGTAAGATAAGATGGGGTTGGACTTCATCCAGTTGAACTATGTTGGCCTCGAAATCTCTCCTATAGAATGATGATATATTTGCATTTTCTATTGAAATGCCTTCTGGCAATTTTTATTATATTTCATTTAAGTAAAGATTGTTTTATGAATGACTTTTAATATGAAGAACTGACTTACAAATTTCATTATGTTAGAAATTTATTTGAATTTTTAAGAAAATCTTAAGGTTGGTGTTGTATTTTAAAGAGATGCAAATTGCTATAAATAGAATAGAAAAAAAGAATAAGGAGCTAGAGAGTATGTTCTTCCTATGAATTGATGCCTAAAAACATAAGTAAAAGAAATAAAGCAATTCAAAGATGGTAAAGTCAAAATATCTTTTCGTACAAAATTCACAAGCTTCAATGTTTGATGATAGTGCTTCCACATTGACAATTGAATTGGAGAGACTTTCTATGATGCTTTTTGTAATAAGTATTCCTAATAAAGATCTTCTATGATACTCCACTTATTAATATTCCTTTCTTTGAAAAAAAAAAAATTATATTTGACTAAATATTTTTATCCCTTGGGTAATAAAGAAAGGACACTAATTTTTAAATAAGTTCCTAGAATGATGAAATCAAATCCGAAAATTATTATGATTCATAAAAAGTTAAAAAGTACATATTCTTAGGTTTTTATTTGTTTGATGTATATTCTCAATAACAAATTAGATTATCTTGTTAAAGCCCTTAGTAAAAATAATAAAGTAAAAACTTGCAAAACCACTTTAAGAAAAAAAATCCATTTTAAAAAACAGTCCATTTTGTGATATTAGAATTCCTATAGACAAAACACTATTATAACTTCTCCTTTCAAGGTTGAAAATGAAAATGAAAGCATAACCTCAAAACACACACATGCCTTAGTTTGTGTCCTTCTTTAGAAAAGACCTTCATCACACTAACAAAATTGCGTTTTAGCGCTCCAAAAATGTGTGTCAGATATGCTCAAACTTCTAACAAACACTTATACTCTTCCATACCATATTTTATTCAATGCTCAAGATAGTTCTTCCTAACACCATAATTGGATTCACATATCATAATCTTTCTCAATTCGTCAATAAATGAAGTAACACCACCAATGTTTATTCCAAAGGGACTATAAAAATATTCAACACCAATATATTAATCCAATCTCAATAATTCATGCATCAATTCTGATAAAAGCATTAAATACACTTATTAAGCTAATCATGCATACAACAATGCCAATTTCCAAACATACATGTCAATATATACTTGTAAAAAAATACACTTGAAATTAATCTATGGCAAAAACTCCTAATCCAAGCTACTACACTTAATCAATGCTTAAGATTTCGGTATCTCTCAATATGTATAGTGACCCATACGTATGATTCATAGTTGAGCATAAAAATCATCAGCACTTGTATACATGTCAAACTCCTCACACCATAAACATTCGTCATTCCTCTTGCATGTTCAGAACAAATTAAAGAACAGAAAACATAGACAAGAGAAGGAACCACCGAAATCATACCTGTGGAACTTCTTCAAATTACAGAAACTTCTTCAAGATTTTCTGCTCACTCGTAATACACTGCCAACATGCGGACAACTCAAAGTGATGACAACTGAATAAACAAGAATTGTGTGCATATATAAAGATAGAAGAAGGTTGGAGATGGAAAGTAAGAGGTACTGGTGTTTCAACACCATTTCAAATTGGATAAACCAAATTGGATCAAAACAGAACGACGACATTCCTATGGGACTTTCATCAAACACCTTGTAACCATGACATAACACCCTCGAGACTTCAACCATTCAACCCATCTGTTCCCTTTCTTCACCATAATAGACACATTCAAACTCCTACCCAATAATTATACATGTCAATCCATTCATTCAAACAGTCATACTTATCCTACGTTTGCTACTAATAAACACAAACCCACAACAAAAGTTTGTAGTACTTACCAGGTTTAGTTTTACTTTTTAGAGACGCTAGATGACAACCAAAGATAAGCAGACAATGTTGTATATGAATGAGGGATGAAAATAGCAAAAAATGAACGAGAGAGGGGAGGAAGAAAGTTCACAGGTGGGCTGGGGTGGAAGAAGGTCAGGTTTAATTTTCGCTTATGTGGGATGACGTCGTTTGTGCTAAAACAAACGATGTTGTCCCACTTAAAAAATTTTTACTGTTGAAACATTTTGCGACAAAGGCACAAATCGTCGTGCATTTCCCATATTTAGCAACCTTATTTGGTAAACGCCACCAATACATTTTTCAAAACACAAAAAATGACGTAGTTATATAATTATGATATTTTACATTTCTCGATGGCTCCATATTTCGTCTCAAAATGTTATACTTTTGCTATAAAAGCTGGACAACATCGTAAAACGTACAACAATTTGCTACCAAATTGATAAATGATAGCTTAATGCGGATATTTCGCTACCAATTATGTAAAACGTCACAAAAATTGAACCATTTTCCTTACATTCTTAATTTTCTTAATTAATCAACATATATCTTTTTTCCTATTACCAATAAAAAATGAAAATTTAATCTTCTCACTTATATATGCAATTGTTCTTCATTTGCTTATTTTTTGGGAATGAGTTATCTTTAAATATAATTTGTTATAAATATTTTTATAATTATATTAGAATGTCTTGTAACATTATTATTATTTATTTTTCTAAATTACAAAAGGTTAAATGTTTAATTTTTTAAAATAAATTTTTTTGAAATTATAATAATGAAAATGTATAATTTTGTGAAAATTGTAAGTCAAGTTTAAGTATTTTAATGGTTAACAAATTAATTTCCAAATATTTTTCAAATGAATAATTTAATTTATATTTCAAATTATGTTTTATTTGGAATAGGAAAACAAATATATTAAAAATTATTTATGAACCGACGGCCTTTAGCGACGAACCATGTATTAGTTGCTACATTTGACGATTGTCGACTAAATTTAATAAATTGTAGCAAATTAATTAATACTACTTCCAAACAACTACAACAAGCAATAAACCGTTTACCTAAACTACAGAAACGAAGTCGTTTTGTATTAGGTTTTCAAAAACAAAAACATAAAAGCCTACTCCATTCTCATTCAAGCTGTCTTCTCAAATCCAAAAACCTCTTGTAGATAACTTTTTGGGTTTTGTGTTCTGCTTATCACAATCAAGGACCGATATTCACTGAATCGGTATTATTCTCCTGTTCTATTTTGAGTTATTGTGATTATTCTTTTGTTCTATCAATTTTCTCCTGTTCTATTTTTAGGATCTATTCGATCGATTTTCTTTGTGTACATCTGTACATATGGTGCATTCACTGCATGGTTTTAGGTTGTCTATGAATGAAAGTAGCATGGAATGTGTTAATGTTAGTGCTGGAAGGGAAAACATATGAATTACATTTGAATCATGGGATGAGTTTGTCATGTTTGGAAGGTGTTCGATAAAATTTCTGTAACGATTTGCATTCGAAAAGTTTTATACTCTACACAATCCATTAACAGTGTTATCCACTCCATTTTTATTCTAAATCGACTTTTACAGAATTTACCTCTTAATATTATTAATAAAGTAATGTCGACATGGAGACTAGTTTCGAATGGCCCTAATTCATTTCGTTGGGAGGAATGTGGCAAAATTGTCCCTACTAAGAAAACCAACAATAAAGATGAAATCTCCACTTTATATACTAATCATCGTTTGCCTTCCAATAACGATCTTCTGCTTCAAGGTGTTTAGTATCATCTGAACAATGTCACTTATTATGTACATGGCATTTCCTTTTATGAAGCTATTATATATATATATATTCACATTTGATGGTTTATACTAAATATTGTTTTAAGCTTCCTTGAGTCTCGAATATGACATGTATGGCTATGGAGGCAGGAGTGATGTCACAACAGTCCATAAAAGATGAGGGAAATCGGTTGATTTGGGCAATTCGTCAATTCCGAATACTTCGTGTGCTTATGCACGTATGCATGTCACTTCAATTTCAGTTCATTTAACAATTTACTAATATGACAATATTTAACTTCTATACTGATTATGTTTTAGGTACTAAATCTAGCAACTTATTCACTGCATCCTCTACTAATTTAGCTATAGTAGAAAAGCTATTGCAAGAGGGTGTGAAAAACCCTACACTTGAGGGAACAACTGTTACTTTTCCAATTGATGCATTCGAACATGCAAAGACCCTTATGGGGAACCCAGATATTGGGTACTCATTTACCTTTACCGACTCTCCTGTTACTTGGAATCCAAATAAATAATTATATCATTATTAGTTAGCAAGTCAATCAACTAAACTCACCTTTTAAAGTTTATTTATTGTTGTATCTGTAATAATTTATTAAACAGTATATCTACTACTTAGGGGTCAAGTTGTGTACTATTGAATGTGGACTGTTATTGTTCTAGTTCTATGAGTGTATGAATTGGGTAACTTCTAATTCAAAGTTTGTAATACTCCATATATCATATTATTATATTGAAAAAATTATTGAAAGTTTTTATTACTAATTTCTGAAATGTTAGTAAATACTTATATTGATAGAACGATGATATTGTTGAATCGGTTTCATATCCTGATTCTATTAGTTCTAAATTATATGATTGTGCAAAATGAAGAATATTTACTTTTTCTTTAAGCTTAGTTTGATTTCGTTTAGGACAATTGTTTGCATAATGTCTTTCTTCTTTACATAACTAACATCGACATTGTTTTTTATTTTGGGGACAATATTTTTGTTTAGGCTTATATGTTCTATAAGCTATTATTATAAAAATGATTAATTAATACTACTGTTTAACACTTTAAAATATGTTTTGAGTTTTTTTTCAATAATACGTTGTAAACATTCAAAATAAATCTCCAATAAAACATATCTTAACCATAATAGATTATAAAAATGTTAATTTATGAAAATGTCAATCATTTGGTGACAAATTTTAGAAATCGTCACCAAATGTATATATTCAGTGACGCTTTTTATAATTCGTCACTGAATGTGCAACATTTGATGATGATTTCCAACAATCGTCCCTGAATGCTTGACGTTTAGTAAAGATAAAAACAAATCATTGCTGAATGTATAAGATTTTCGACGAAAGAGGACTTTCGTCACCAAATACTGACCTTTTGGTGACGCTTCATAATATCGTCGCAACATATATAACCTTTAGTGATGATTTACTAGATTCATCGCCAAATGTTAGAAAAGTTATGGTGACGTTTTCAAACTTTGTCGCGATTGCATAATTTCACGACGAATACGAGAAATTGTCATTGATTGTGCATGATTTGGCAACGATTTTCTCTGTACATCGCTAAAGGTTTTCTCTTGTACGATGCTTTGTAGTATCATCACTAAATGGTAAGTTTTAATGAAGAAAACATCACAATATGTTATCTTTTGGTGACGAATTTGGTTTCATTGCCAAAGAAATTGTCGGGAAAGGGTGTCTTCATTGTAGTGCCTAAAGATATTACTAAATTTAGTTGGTCATAGTTTGACAAAAGAGTTAACATTAAGATGATATGAGAATTACATATATTACTTCTTTCAGAATGATAAATTTTAAGGCATATTGGAAGCGCCTAATGAGTTATAAATGATATGTAAAGTTATCAAGTAAATTGTTAAATATAATTGGGTAATTTGAAAGATATCGCTTATTTTGTGATTACTTGTCATGTTATCATTTTTTTGTGGTATTGAATTCTCTTATTAAACAAGTCACCTTAAACTTTAAAAAAGAAGAAATTTGATCAAATAGAGTGCACGAATACATCAATTAAATGTGTAATATAAGGAATCATTTCAACATACTTGGTCCATTTGATTTTTAGATTTAGAAAACTTATAATCTTAGTATACTTATATATAATAAATCCTTCTTTATGCTACCATGTTTCCTTAATGTTGATTATAGATTTCCTGATTCCACTTATCATTCTCTTTAAAATCCTTTAACAAAGTGAAACATATTATATTGTTATTATTTTAAGATTCCCTTCATTGATTATCTGTGCATGTGTTTAATGACCCTTCTCACATTTACTCAAACATATCACTTCAATTCCAAAATATAAATATTCAAAAAAAGACTTATAAAGTGATAATGAAATTAAGATGCTTAGAAAAAGTAGGTTACGTGCATGTAATGTTACATATTTTATGTAGTATTTTGTTAATTTCCCATAAAAATTATCTTGATTTGAATGGGTTTATATTATATTTTAGGTCAATATATGATTTTTTGGGAAAGATATTAGGGAAGAATTAAAGAGTTTTATAAAGAAAGATAAAAAGAAAAATCATATTAGTTAATCATAGCCTAATACACGATTATGTACTAGGGTGTCCCCCTATCTAAATAGAAATAAGGCAACACAATCAAACATGACCTGGATAGTGACTGTGTGTTAGGGTGTATTCCATACTAGAATTTTTGTAAAGGAGACTTGACCTCCAATACCAATGAGTTAGAGCCCGTGTTATATGGATAATATGCATAAAATGTGCACAAGTGTTTCGTAGTATTATTCTCACACACTCTCTCTATATATATATATTTATATATACACCATATATATATATATATATATATATTACCTTGATTTGTTTAATTTGTTGTATGCTTTTAGGTAATTAAGAAGTTTTTGCTTAAGGATGAGATTTGTTAATATTTAGAAAGGATTGCAAGGAAAATATTTTAAAAATCATAATTCTTAGTTAAACATAATCTAGCTTAAGACTACGTGTTAGCCCATTCCTAATAATATAGTAAGTATACTAAAGGCATGACCTAGATCCGTGGCTTGGGGAGAGACAATGTGCGATTAAATAAATATAGGATAACATGGCATTGCCATGGACTATTTGCTAGTCATAAGAGAAATGAGAATATCCATGATCTAGAGGCATGAATGTGCGATAATATGTGTACTATCCCTTAAGGAAGGAAAAAGATCTACTAGTATAGAGGTGTGAGCGTGACAGAGTCCATGTCTCTATGTTGGAAGATTTATAAATAGCTTGAGCACTAATTCAAATTTTGATAACAACCTTTGCACCCAAACTTCAATTAACATGATTCAAGTGACTATAGAAAGCTAAGAAAGAGATGCAAGAATTTAGTGTGTTGAGTTATATAAGTTTCAATTAGACACAATTTAGGCCATTTTAAGTTTGTAAGTTTTTAATAGATATGGTTTGAGCCATGACTATTGCTAAAATCATGTCTTAATGATAAGACAAACTATAAATAGACATGAAAAATCCTAAATTTAGGAGTTGTTTCATATTATTTCATTTTAAATTTAGAGTTAGCCATTTAGAAAAAAACGCTTTAAAAATATACTAAATACCCTTCTTCAATATAAAAACTGATATAGAATCAGTCTTTCAGAATAAAAAACACCGACATATTGAGTTTTATATAAGAAAAACACTTTTAAGAATTATTTAACTCTTTTGTTTATATCTATTATTTCAAATATGACACACAACCAAGTTTTATTTATGTCTAAATAGGAGGAGGAACTCTAGTTATTGTTTTGTATGGGTCTATTTCAATTATTCTTTGAAGGATATTTTAATACTTATGAAATATTTATTATTTTCTTAATAATGATCTAATTAAGCTGGCTTAAGTTGGATTATAATTTGCATGTGGACAATCAATAAAATTTGCTTATGAATTGAATAGATATTGAGAATTGAATGGGGTGTTAGAAATAACATTACATGATTCGTCTAGTATTAAGATAAAACTTTTTATGAAATCTCATAGATCTTAAGATGCCTTTAAATGTTTTAGATAGAATGAAATTATTAGCTAATCCTTTAAAGGTATATGGCAATACATCGATAAATGGTGGATTCTTACACTAAATGTTTTGTAAGTTCAAGTGATAAAATCATTAAATAACTAAATCATGAGTTCGAGACAATTCTAGAGGGAATTCTTGGATAGGTATATTGTTATATTTAATTTCTTTTCTTTGTTCAATTGTTTGTGTTGTTACTTGTGGTATTTGGTAGCACATCGTAATACTACACAAAATAACTAAACTTAAAACTATAGCTAGTGATAAGTCTAAGATGACCACACAGAAAGTGCGTGGAAACTTTTGTGATGAAAGGAATCGGTGTTTATATTATAAGGGTGGTTTGGTTTGGTTTCAAATAAAAAAATAAAGTAAAATTAAACTAATGAAAGCAAATTAAAGAAAGAAGTGAAAAATTATAAAATTGATGAATGGGTTCAGAATTCAGTTCTCGGTTCAATCTTTGCCTACATAAGAATAAACATACTTTATTGTCTTGTTATTCTCGTACCTCTTCTAGCAACTATTAATCGTAGGTTAACAACAAGCTCTTTAATCAAACTTAGCTATCGAACAAACTAGAATAAGCTATTTAGATTTAATAGGATATTCGCATTACAAGCTAGGAAAACAGACTAATCTAGGCAACAACCACACAAGCTCGAATCATTTAACCTTTATTCCTAATGATTCAAAACTATTAGTTGCCACAAATGAATCCAAACGCAACTATTATATATTATATTTATTATTCTAGAAATGGGTTTACATAAAAACAATCTAATATAGCATTAAGATCATTCTTACATAACACCCAACTTAATAAACATAGGATAATATAAATAATCCCTAAGAGAGAAAGAACATAATACATAATGGAGAGATGCCCAAAATGTGTCTTTAGCTTCGATATCTCCTCTAAACTAGAAGAGGGAGTCTTAGCTCCCCCCCGTGTCCCAAAACTAGATCATGTTTGTTTGTCTGCTTAAATGTTGTTTTATATTAAAATTTAGGTTCTAGGAGATACACGATTTGATACATGACCATGTATCAAATCTTGTATAGAAATAATTCTCCCCAAATTGTGACTATAAACAAATGGGTAAACATCCGTGTATCCAATTGTGTAAGTAAAAAAAATCTTTCACATGCATACATAGCAGTATGAATAGAAACACAGCTGTTTATCTTCCAGATCATCTTGAAAGCTTTATTTCCTTAAATTTTCTTGTCCCATCTTCACCCCAATTCGTCTCCTTTTTATTCCATAAGGACAGTTGAGTGTGAGCATCAAAATGATGGCTCAAATAAAGTTCTTTTAACTCACTTTGGCTTTTATGCTTACAAATTGTACCTAAAACCAAATATAAACTAAAATGAGTTTGTAAAAGATTTCGTAGCATTAATCACTAAGTATTATGGAATAAATGTACAATCAATTAAGCATATATTAGCATTCAACTTTTCTTTAGGTTTGGATTTTAATTGCTAGATAATAGTAGGAGGTTTAGACATAGTATTAACCTTTTTCTTCACGCAATTAACCTTAACTACCACTAAAATATTACAAAATAATAGGTTTATTTTTCCTAGATTAAGTATTAGGATAGTAAAAATATATAAAACTCACAAAAAAATTTTGATGTCATTTTCGAGGAATTTAACATCTTATCATTTTAATCATTTTTTTGTTATTTTTTCTTGTTCATCTTATCATGTTCAAATTTATTTTTTTTATTTTTGGCGTGTATTACATTTTGGTTATAAGTATTTGGAACTTGGTGCATGAAAAGAAACAATCCTTTTCAGATCATTGAAGGAGATCCAAAAATAAAAAGTACACTTCTTTGAACACTAAAAATTGTTTAAGATCATTAAACCAAGAAATTCAAGAATATGAGAAGATGAATGGAGATAACTAGAATTGGCAAACATTGTATGAATATGTAATCTCTAACACAAATAGGCTTTAGAAAAGTATATTGACGCCAATCATAAATGGTAATAATTTTAAAATCAAGTTTAGCGTCATCACTATGGTTCAAAAAAAGAAGTTTAAGGGAGATGTCATAAAGGAAACAAATGCACTTATAACTAACTCCTTGGCCATTTGTGTCGATATCAAGAAGAATGGATTGAGTAAGGATGCAATTAGATTGAGGCCTTTTTTTTCCTTTTCATTAATAGATAAGCCAAAGTATGGCTGAATTTAAGCATGATAAAAAGTAAGGACTGACCAAGTCTAAGGCTACTAGGGTAGGCCTAAAAGCCTTTATAGTGGCCCGAAGCTGGATCAAGTATGGTTTATATTTCTTGAACACGAGATCAGATAAGCTTTAAGTAACTAAAAGCCCATCCAAATCCTGAATCTCCCTAATCTTGGCTAGTTGGACATGAGCCAACCTAATCCAGTCTACTTGCTTCAATCTACTTCTCACCATTCACAATTCATAAGCTTTTAAAGCAACTCCAATCAACTACAAATCCACAATAATTTATTTGGTTAACAAAATGAGTAATAACTCTATGATTAAAGAGGCTATATTTAAGATGTAACATTCTAACAATGTGAAGGAAATTAGAAGTTTCTTGAGACATGTAGGCTTTTATAATAAATTTGTTAAGGATTTTTGCAATATCTCTCAGTCCCTATAAAACTTATTAAATAAGGATGTAACATTTAATTTTTACACATATTGTATTGATACATTCCATAAGTTGACTAAGAAATTGGTATGAATACCAATTTATAGTAACAATTGATTAAAGTTTACCATTTAAAACTTATATTTGATGCCAATGATTTTACAGTCAAATTATTTCCTAAAAAAGAAGGACTAAAAAATTGCATATTATTTACTATACTAGTAACACTCTATTAGTTGCTTGATTGAGTTATATAACCATAAAAAAGAACTTTTTATTAATTTTTCTTAAAAATTTAGAGCATATATGGTATCCCATGGTTTGAAAGTTTTGTCAACTATTTAGTTAGAGGTATTCTTCCACCTATCGTAGCTATTAATAGAGGAAGAAATTTATGTGGGATATCAAACATTATTCTTAAAAAGAACAATTGCTATTAAAACATTAGAGAGATGGAGTAATCAAGAAGTGCATCCCTCTTAAAGAAGTTACAAATATCCTAATCATTTCCATTCTAGGAGGTTTGGTCTCTATCTTAATATTTCCAAATTATTGCTAAGATGAGTCAAACCAGCTTTTATTTACTTACAATATGTCAAGATGATAAACATTTATTGGTGAGTGTGTAGATGTTAGAATATTGAAAATATCTCTAAGGGAAATGAAATGCCTATGACTATAATCATGGTAATTGAATTGTTTGATGTTTAAGGCATTAATTTGTTCATTTCCTACTTCATACAAAAGGTTTTTTTATCTCTAAATAATTTTAAGTTATAGCATCCAAAAATAATGACTTTAGGAAGTGTTAATTTTGCAAAGAAAAGCATTTTTCTAGGTATAGAACACCTAGAGCTATCAAAAGCAATGAAGGTTCCCTTTTTACAACCATTCTTTCTATTTATTATTGAAAAAGTATAAAGTGATTCATAAAATAGTAGTGGCTTACCATCCTTATGCTAGTGGATAAACAAAACTAGCAAACAAAGGAATATTAGAAAAAATAATGAGTAGTTTAAAAAAACTTTTAATCATCAGATCAGGGATTGTTCTATTGTGTATGGAACATCGTCTGGAAGGAGAGTAGGAGTGGCAACAGAAACTAATGTCTAGTATAGTCGAGCTAGTGGGTCTGGACAGAGAGGTTATGGCAGAGGTAGAATGAGTTTTGGGAGCCCTACTATTAGGACTGAGGTGCGGAGCAACCATCCATAATCTCAAGCCCGAGTATATGCAATGACCAAATAGGAGGCTTAGAATTCTCCAGATGTCATTACAGGTGTGTTGCTTATATTTACTTGTGAAGCTTTTGCATTGTTAGATCCTAGATCTATGCATTCCTTTATTGCACTGCATATAGTATCTAGGTTGCATTGTGATAGAGAGCTATTGAGATATGGATTAGAGGTGAGTACTACCTATGGACATACTCACATCTAATCCATATCTCAATAGCTCTCTATCACAATGCGAAGTCTACAAGAGGTGTTTAATTCGAATTGATCATGTAGAATTGGAGGCAGACTTGATTGTGTTACAGTTAAAGGAAATAAATGTTATTATAGGAATGAATCATAGGGGCATTATGAACTGCTATACTAAGGAGGTAATATTAGAATCTCCTAATCAGCCGAGAGCACTTTTTAGAGGTATTAGTTAAGCCATACCAGTCCAACTGATCTCATTCATGAGTGTCTTGAGGTTAATGTAAGGAGGATGTGAGGTTTATTTGGCCCACGTCATCGATACTTGCACTGAGCAGAATGTGCATGACATTCTTAGTTAGGGAATTCCTGGATGTGTTTTCTGCTGAATTATCTGACTTACCTCCAGACAGGGAAACCGAGTTTACTATCGACTTGGTTCCAAGTGCTGCTCCTATATCCATTCCTCCATATAAGATGACACCTGTGAACTAAAGAAGTTAAAGGCTCAATTGTAGGAGTTATTGAAAAAGGGTTTCATTAGACCTAGTGTATCCCTATGGGAAGCTCCAGTCTTATTTATGAAGAAGAAAGATGGAACTTTAAGCCTGTGCATCGATTATAGGCAACTGAATCGGGTAATAATGAAGAACAAGTACCTGTTGCCTAGAATTGATAATTTGCTTGATCAGTTGTGTGGAGCTAAGGTGTTCACTAAGTTGGACCTGAGATTTGGGTACTATTAGTTAAAGATAGCAACGGCTAATGTGATGAAAAGTACGTTCAGGAGTAGGTACGGACATTTTGAATTCTTAGTAATGCCATTTGGGTTAACTAATCCCCTAGCTGCATTTATGGCCTTAATGAATAAGATGTTTCAGTCCTACGTGGATCATTCTGTAATTGTGTTCATAGACGACAATTTGGTGTATTCAAAGAGTAAAGAAGAGCATATTGAGAACTTGAGAGTAATCCTACAGATTATGAGGGAGAAATAATTGTATGTCAAATTTAGTAAATGTGAGTTTTAGCTGCATCAAGTAGTTTTTCTGGGTCACATAGTAAATAGGCAAGGTATATAATTGGATCCAAAGAAGATAGAGGCAGTAATGAAGTGGGAGGCTCTTAAGAATGTATCAGAGATCTGGAGTTTTCTCGAATTAGCTGAATATTATCGAAGGTTTGTCGAGAGATTTTCATTGATCTCATCCCCTGACTAAACTTTTGAGGAAGAATGTGATTTTTAGATGGAATGACGAATGTCAGAAAAGCTTTAAGGAGTAGAAACATCAGTTAACTACGACACAGGTATTGACTATTCCATCAAAAACTGGTGGTTATGTAGTTTATAGTGAAGCTTCGTATTAAGGATTGGGATGTGTATTGATGCAGTATGGTAAGCTGATAGCCTATGCATCGAGACAATTAAGGTCTCACGAGATTAAGTATCTGGTACATGATTTAGAGCCTACTGTAGTGGTTTTTGCCCTAAAGATGTAGAGACACTACTTATATAGAGAGACATTCCAGATATATACTGACCATAAGAGCTTGAAGTATCTGTTGAGTCAGAAGGAGTTAAATAAGAGACAGAGGAGATGGATAGAATTACTAAAAGATTATGACTGTACAATTGAGTATCATCTGGGAAAAGCTAATCTACTGGTAGATGCATTGAGTAGAAATTCGAATAGTAGTGTAGCTCAGATTCAGTTATTGAGGTTACCAAGCTTACTTCAATTGAGATCTTTAAATGTGGAGTTAAATCTAGAGCAAAATGAGGCATTGATTGCTACATTAAGACTAAGGCCAATGTTACAAGACAGAATCAGAAAAGTTCAGAGTAAAGATCCCGAAATGCTGAAGTTTATAGAGAAGTTGAAAATGAATCTAGATTCTGAGTTTGAACTGAGAGATGAGACATTATGGTTGAAGCAGAGGTTCTGTGTGCCCAACATTGATAATTTGAGAAAGGAGAATCTTGAGGAGCCCATGTAGCAGCTTATACTGTGCGTCTTGGTACTACCAAGATGTATAATACACTGAAGCAGCATTTCTGAAGGCCAAGAATGAAGAAGTAAGTAGCTGACTATGTAGCTAAATGTTTAACATGCCAGCAGATTAAGGTTAAGCATCATGCTTCCATTGGGAAGTAACATTCGCTACCTATTCTGGAGTGGAAATGAGAATGGATTACCATGGATTTCATTATGGGATTGCCAAAGACTCCAAGACAAAATGATGCTATATGGGTTATGGTGGATCGATTGACAAAGTCAGCCCAGTTCTTACCAATGAGCGAAAATAACTCACTAGAACAGTTGACTCAAAGATATGTAAATGAGGTAGTTAGACTGTATGAGATTTCGGTGTCCATTGTATCGGACAAGGATCCCAGATTTACTTCAAGATTCTAGAAAAGCTTACAGTCAGCTATGGGTACGAAGTTGAACTTCAATACTGCATTTTATCCTCAAATGGATGGACAGAGTGAGAGGACAATTAAGATTATTGAGGATATGCTCAGGGCATGTGTATTGGAGTTTCAAGGAGCATAGGACTAGCTTTAAATGAGTTTGCATATAACAACTACTATCACAGCCGTACGGATTGGCACCGTATGAGGCATTGTATGTAGAAAATGTCGATCACCTCTATGAAGGGGGTTTGAGAATAGTAGAAGGCCTAGAACTGATACAGGATACTGTGGATAAGGCGAAACTGATCTAAAGTCCAATTAGAGCAACTCAAGATAAACAGAAGAGATATGTAGATCAACATCAAAGGGATATGGAATATAGTGTGGGAGACAAAGCATTTTTCAGAGTGTCGCTTTGGCGAGGAGTGTTGAGGTTCAGAAAAAAGGGTAATTTGAGCCCTAGGTATATTGGTCTTTATAAGATCATTAAGAGGATAGGACCATTAGCATACAAATTGGCCTTACCGAATGAGTTGTCCCAGATACACATTTTATTTCATATGAGTATGCTCAGAAAATACCGATCTGATAGAATGCATATATTACCAGCTGAAGAGATCGAAATAACTAGTAATCTAAGTTATGTTGAGGAGTTGATCAAGATAGTGGGATATCAGATGAGATAGTTGAGAAATTGAGTAATTCTATTGGTGAAATTCCTTTGGAAGAATCACTCGAATGAGAAAGCAACTTGCGAAACGGAGCAGCACATGAGGAGACAATATCCTCACTTGTTCAAACAATCAGGTGAGAATTTCAAAGATGAATTTCTTAAGGAGTAGAGAATTGTAGCATCTCGTTCTCCCATATTAAGGGTTAGAACCCTAGAATGTTGTACATGAGAGATAGTATTGATAAGTTAGAAAGTGTATTTCATACTCATGCATAATATAGCATACACATACATGTGAATTTGATTATTGCACACATTATAATGATTGTACATGCATTCATTGACATTTCCCAGGTGTAACTGATTTTAATGTGATTTTGATATAAATTGTCAATTTATTGATTTGAAAATTGAGTTCAGGAGTGTGATTATTGATTTAGAAATTTTTGGTGAAATTTAGAATTTTTTTTGAAAATTTTGAGTAATTTTTAGACTAGGAAAAATGTCAAGTGGCAAAATAATTAACAGATAATAGTAGAAATAAGTGATGGATGAAAATAGAAATAATTGATGAATGACCTTAGGAATTATTGTTAGGTGTAATTGAAAATTGGGAGATAGTTGGATTATAAATTGAAAACAAATACACTAGTTTTTAATAAGGGTCCAAATGGGACCATAGGAAAGTGACAAGTGGCAGTGACAAGTGACACTACCACTTCCCACTCATCTTATATGACTCTCCCTAGTGAAAGACAAGTATTTTGTTGTCTTTCACTTGTTAATTTCTTTCATCTTCTTCGTGTCTTCCTTCTTCTTCTTCTTCTTCTTCTTCTTCTTCTTTTTCTTCTTCTTCTTCACAATTTTGATTTTACCAAATCTTCATCAACGTTACACCTTGCTTTCATCTATCAATTGCTACTTCCATCTTATTGTCTTCTTCTTTTTCACTAAAAGACCTAATCCTCTCAACTTCCATGATGATGTTCATATGAGAGAAGAAAGCTAGGTTAAGTGATATCTTTAAGATTTTAAAGTTTTTATCAAGTAAGTTATGCTTTGATCTTCATAGATAGTCATATATGAAACAAATATGATGATTAATTGATATTAAATGATCATATACAAATATGGTGATTAATTGATATTAAATGATCATGAGAACAATATACATGTGCATTGTGGATGAAGAATGAAAATATTGATGTCTTGTTTCTTTAGGAGTATGATGAATAATAATGAAGAGATTATGTTCTAAATTTAATGTGTTAATGTTGTTCAATAATTGCTTAATAAAAAGGCATTTATGATGATAGATTAAGAGATGAATGATTATGAAAAAGGAAGATGAAATACGATGATGTGTAGATGAAGAAGTAAATAGAGTTATATCTTGTTTTTGTGTTATGAATGGGTGTTGAAACATTGATGAACATAAGGACGTGTTGATGTCCTATTTTTGTGGTTTTGATTAACGATCTTGTGTGACTTGTTTTGTGAATGTTTTACATAGGTAATTGAGGTAGAAATAAAGAGGTTATGAATTCTAAGTAATGAATTATGGAAATGAATTGCTTGATTCCTTATGAATGTGATATATTATGAAAAGAGAAAGGATTTCATGAATGATGAGATTAAGTTGGAAATGGTGGATCAAATGAGTAGAGGTTGAGAGTTTAATGGAATCAATT
This sequence comes from Erythroxylum echinodendron, assembly GCA_027575705.1. Lineage (NCBI taxonomy): Eukaryota > Viridiplantae > Streptophyta > Magnoliopsida > Malpighiales > Erythroxylaceae > Erythroxylum > Erythroxylum echinodendron. The sequence continues at coordinate 20,684,894 of JANZXR010000003.1, forward strand.
TGGTAGTTGAATTAGTATGAAATGATATTACATTAGAGGAGATGAAATTTGGTAAATTTGGAGTGAAATGGTAGTCAAAATATGTGTTGAATTCGTATGAATGGAGGAAGAAATTGCAAGTCTCACCCCACGATCATGACTTAGTGTGGCCTGGCTAGAAAAAGTTTCTGTCACGATCTTGGCAGGACCACCACGATCGTGGCCAGCCCCAAAAGTTTCTGTCACGATCATGGTAGGGACACCACGATCGTAGGCAGACCTATGAAGAAAAAGAGTTATCTTTTGAGTGATGTTTAAATCAATTAATGTTAGGGTGCTTCCATATGATGTGTTTAGGCTGAAATGAGATCTTGAATGAACCTAGTTGATGATGAATAAGGTGATTAAAGTGATCAAAGAGTATTAGGTATTAAAGAATGATTGAAAGATGATGTAAATTGATTATGAGATATGTATTAAGGAAATGTGCTCGGGATTGTCATTGAGCATGCATTATGTATAAAATATATACATATGTGCATAAATGAGTACTTATGTGAATGTGTAAATTAGTAATGTATAAATATGTATGTTTGCATGACATAGAAGAGCAATTAGAGTGATGGCATCCAAACATTGCCAGGACCTCGAGGTAATATGCTACCTGGAGCAAACTGTGAGTAACCTAGATGGTCTCACATGATTAATTGTTTGCTTTAAATTCTGTATTGAATTGTTATGATAACTGTGAATGTGTTGATTCTGGGCATTAAATGTCTGAGGCATTTGATGCATGTAAAGCATATTGGAAGTGCTCATTAAATGTGAATTTGACTGAATAAGTGATTCTCAACTTAATATGGAATGTCGAACCAAGGTTCGATGATAAATGCGAATGAGATTATGATAATGAATTTGAATGTGTAAGATTGAGAACAATTGATTGAATGAATACATGTGATGCATTCCATTATATGAATGCATGATAACATAAACGCAATTATGACAGAAGTTGCAAGTGAAAAAGAGCTTAAAACTCAGAATATGGTAAGAGTCTTTGGCTCACTATGTATAATAAACCTTGTATCCCAATAGATAAGGGACAGTTATTAATGAGCCTGGTATCCACAATAGATATAGGATAGTGAAAAAAGTACTCGGTCACAACAACAAAATAAACGAATATGAATCATATGAGCATTGCATATATATTAAATAGTATGTTTTGAATGATTGCAATGTATTGTTGAATTGTGTTGAATGAGAAATGTGAAAATTGTGATAAAAGTGTTTCGTAATGTTTCCTGATGATAAATGAAATGATGTAATTATATGAATTGATGTGTTATGTGATATGAGTGAGCCATCGAGGATGGTTAACTCACTAAATTCACAAAACTCACAAAAATTGCAACGTTGTCTTTTCAGGTTCAAAAGAGGCGACTTAGATTCTAATATAACTTAGAAGAAATTTGCTACTGCTTTTGGGATAGAAGAAATGACTCAAAGATCGGTCAACTGGGATTGAAGGATTAGATAAACATTTTGTATAATTGCTCATATATGTAGTATGTTTTTGTACACAAAACTATAGGCTCTGATAGGTCGTCGATATTGTATATACATCGATGTTGTATGTAATGCTACATTGTATATCATGTTTTATGGAATGAGATAAGGAATTTGGGTTTTTAGACTTTGTGACATCTATGCCTTTAAAATTATGATGCCATGAGATAAGTGAAAGTGATATAGTTAGCGCGTCGTTTCCGTCAGGCTTGAGCTCGAACTTCTGATGGGCGTACGAGCATGTGTCAGAGGGAAGTGGGGTGCTTCACTTTTGGCCTTCCATAAAACTACTTTGATGGTCAAGAATTCTTTTTTGTAATATTAAAAACAATTTTTTTCTTGATAGAGAAAAAACTATATGCATTAAATGATATGATTGTTAGCCCTTGTATTTTTTATTATTTATTTATTTATTTATTTATTTATTTTATAAATAAGCATGATTAGTTTTATTTGGGGTCTTGCTAGATTATTTTATCTTGGAGTTAATTAGCATGTTAATGTGA
>JANZXR010000003.1:20687047-20709671 GCA_027575705.1 Erythroxylum echinodendron
ATGCCACCCTCGCGGGGCACGGATCCGGGTATCACTGTCGATATCGGATTCGGGTTCAGCGGGAGTGGGGTGTTACAATGAAGGTGTTCATATGAATGCTAATGTATTCAAAGAAGATGAGAAATGTGTATTAAGTAAAGATGAATGAGAAATGTATTCAAAGAAGATGAGAAATGTGTATTAAGTAAAGATGAATGAGAAATTGGATATTATGTGATCTTATAATGCTAGAAAAGAACTGATGAATGACTAAATTGTGATATTAGAATAACTAAGTTCTTTGAGCTATGAACCTAGGTGCAAGTTAGACATATACAAATGAAATTGTTTGAGTGATTGAGATATAATATTTAAGAAACATACCCGGAATAGTCAAATTAAGCATGCATTATACATTACTCATATAGACATGTGTATAATTGAATGTTTACGTGATTGTGCAATTAGTGATGTGTGTACAATGTGTATTGCATGAAGTTGATATATAGGATTGAACGTTAACGTCCACACGTTTCTAGATCATAGAAACAAATGATTTTCTAGAGTGTACTGTGAGTCGACCTAGATAGTTTTACATAAATTGTTTATTTTGTTAAATTCCTTACTGAATTATTATTGATGTGAATGTGTTGATTTTCAAACATTAATAGTTTGAGGATTTTGATAAAATGTTACTATATTAGAAATGCTTCATTGAATGTGAATGAGCAGGAAATAAGTGATACTCAACATATTTATTGAATGCTATGCTTAGGTCCGATGATATGTGAAAATGAATGTGTAAAGTAAATATAAGTGACTGATTCATATATGAGACTTGATGCATTCCACTATATGAATGCATGATCAGATAAAGGTAGTTGTAACTAGAGTAGCTATAGAAAAAGAGCTTAAAACTTAGAATGTGATTAAGAGACAAAGGCTCATTATGTATAATAAGGCTGGTATTCCCAATGGATACGGGATAATTATCAATGAGCCCGGTATCCATAATGGATACGGGACAGTTAAAGGCACTCAGTCACAACAACATAACAATTGAAAGTGAGTCTTATGAGCATTGCATATATATTTGATATGTATGTTATAAATGATCACAGTGAATTGTTTGAATTGATCTGAATGAGAAATATGAATTAAGTGAATATAAAGTGTATTTGATTCAATATGATGATTAAGTGAAGTGGTGTGCATTATGTGATTATATGAATTGATTATGAACTGTTGTGTATTATGTGATATGAGTGAGCCATTGAGAATGGTTAGTTCATTGAGTTTATAAAACTCACGAGAATTGCAACATTATCTTTTAGGATCAGAGGAGATACTCAATTAGACAAATTGGATTATAGCCAATGCAATCGAATAAGAGATAGAGGTCGAGATCAGTTTGCAGCTACATAAGTTTTCTGAAATTTTTATATTAAGATTTGTATTCTGCAACTGTGACATTTGTATAAATGAACTTTGAAATGTAATGATTTTCTGATTGGAAATGCTTGTAAATGAGATGGATTAGTGATTGTAATAACAATTGTGATTAGTGATGTTTATGAATAAAATGGGTTGAAATGATTATAAGTTTTTTTTTTAAAATGCATGTAATATGTGAAAATTTGCAATGAATATGATTATCTGACTGTCCTAGTGTGCCACCCCGCAGAGGATGTTCTCGAATATCATTGGTATGTTCGAGAATATGCCCTATGAGATTGTGATGCTACAGATTGGTCATATGCTTGGGTTATAAGCCGAACCAATATAAATCAATTGCGTCATTCCTCTCTCTCTTTTTAACTTTTAAATTTTTGTAGAATATTTTTTTATTTTCATTTTTGCAAGAGGCCTCTTCACTTTTATAATAGGCTCCTTCTGTTTTCAACTTGTAAGATATTCTTTTCAGTTTTAACATGTGCCTTCTATTTTAAATTATTTTGACAGGATTTATAGTCTAATAGGCTACTATCGTTTAACAAGCTTCGATAGTCTAATAGGCTCCTGTTGTTTAATAAGGTTCTATCGTCTGACAGGCTCCTATTATTTTTAAATTTTAATAGACCCATGTCTTTATACAGATTGAAAGTAACTTGCAAAATTTTTTAAAGTCATATATAAATCACACCCCTCTTGTTTGTGTTTGCTTTATCATTTGGTATTAGAGTGAGATTTCACATTTTTGTGTTTTGCAACAAGTGATAGATCATGGAAAACAATTTAAGAAGTTTTGAAAGACAATTTGTCTCAAAGCCTCCTTACTTCAATAGAAACAGTTACTCATACTAGAAAGAGAGAATGGCAATTTATCTCAAATTTGTAGATATTGAAGTCTCGCAAGCCATCAAAGTTGGAGCTACACTTCCCTATTTAGATAACATAGAAGTATAGACTGATGCTGATAGAAGAAATGCATAGCTAAATGCTAAAGCAAAACATCATCTAATATGTGCATTATCTCAAGAAGAATATGAGAAAATATCTTACTATTCTGCAGTAAAGGAAATATGGGACAAACTAAAAGTCATGTTTGAAGGAACAAATGAGGTAAAAAGCCATATAATAAGTCTTTTAGTGCATCAATAAGAAACTATTGGCATAAAACAGGGAGAGACCATGGATGAATTCTTCGGACGCTTCAACAACATCATCATGACTTTAAAGAACTTAGGAAAGATATAGTCCAATGATGAGCTCGTAAAAAAGATTATGAGGTCGCTACCAAAGGAATGGAGACCTAAGGTGACAACTCTAGAAATGAAAAAGGATCTAAACACTTTTTCATTTGACTAGCTACGAGGAAATTTGATGATCCATGAAAGTGAGCTTAGACGAGATGAAGGATCCTCTTACAAAAAAGGGATGATATTAAAAGCAAGTGACGAATCAAACGGTAATGAAAGTGAAACTAAGTTGCAAATAGATGGAGATGACGAGTTCAACTTTAAGGTCAGAAAATATGCCTGCTTTTATAAAAAGAAGCTAATGAAGAAAAGAGAATGAAATAAGAAAGATGGAAACAACAAGTTCCTATCAAAAAGCAACAGTAATAATAACAATACATAAAATAATCAAATCATATGCTATCACTGTAAGAAGTCTAGACACATAAGATCAGAATGTCCTCTTTTTCAAAAGGACAAGTGAGAGAACAGAAAATCTAGAAAGCAAGCAATGACTGCAGTTTGGTCAATTGAGGATTCTCAAAATTTGAAGAAGAAGAGCTAGAAGAAGTCAGCAACGTTTGCTTCATAGCTGAATTAGGAGATAATGAGGTATATTATTCTGACTCTAATATTGAAGTTGATGAATTGAAAAATGCATATCATGAATTATATGATCAATAAAAAAAGGTTGACAGTGAAGCATTTCAAAGAAATTAAGAAGTCCAAGAGTAATGATGCATCTTTGAAGAGTAAGATTAAATCATTGGAATCTGTAAATGAGAATTTGGTGACCAGGAATATGTCTTTTGAGATTGACTGTATGTAAAAGGTTTCTGAAAAGGAAGTTTTGGAAGAAAGAGTAGTTATGTTGGAAAATACACTGCTAAAAAATGATTGTGATAAGGTAAGATAGTTAGAAAAAAAATTCACCTCCTTAAACCTTGAATAGGAGAAAATTTTTGGAAAGATCTTATCCCCAGAAAAAATCTAGAAAATTTCATTAATGGAAAGAAGAATCTTGATGCATTAGTTAGTAGTGGTAAATGCATTTTTAGTAAGGCCGAAATAGGATACAATGAGAACAATAATATTATGGCATACAAGAACTTTTTTGTCAAATCTAGTAGTAGCTATAGTCAAAATAGCAAGAATCTGATACACGGTAGAAATTGTATCAATTCTCATTCATCTGTTGTATGATTCTAATGTGGTAAAAATGGTCACATTAGTCATTATTGTAATTTTCGTAGAAAGAAATTATCTTAGATGTATGTTTAGAGACCGAAAGGTCAAACTACTAACCTGAAAGGTCCCAGAAAAATTTGGGTACCTAAAATAAGATAATACTTTCTACGGACTTGTTTCAAAATGAAGACAAGGGAGAATGAATGGATAGTTGATAGTGGTTGTTTGAGACATATGACAAGTGAAATATCACATTTGAACTACATTGAAAGAAAACACAGAAAAATTCAGATAGAAAAAGAGTACTGCATCTCTTTAATTCAGAGAGATTATAGATGAGAATTTGATAACATAAAGTTTGAAGAATTCTGTGACAATAATGGTATAACTCACAACTTCTCTTGTCCAAAGACACCTCAACAAAATGGGGTTGTAGGGAGAATGAACATACTTTGATATGGCTAGGACCATGCTGTATAAAAGTGGACTACCTCATGGATACTCCACGACATATTATGTACTTAATAGATGTCTTATAAGGCCTATACTTAAAAAGACCCCCTATGAGTTGCGGAAGGAAGAAAATCGAATGTTGCTTATTCTGAACATTTGGTTGCAAGTGCTTCATTATAAACAATGGAAAAGATAATCTTGGAAAATTCGATGCGATATTAGAAGAAGCCATTTTTTAGCCTACAGTAGTGTGAGTAAGGGATTCAGAGTTTACAATAAAAGAACAAGGAAGATAGAATAATCAATATATATAGTATTTAATGAAGCACTACCATCGACAATAGTAGCTAATTCAGATGATAAAGAACTTTTGATTCCTAAAAATAAATCGAAGACTTAAACCATAACTATAGTGACTTTAAAACAACAAGATCAAAAGGTTCCTTCTGAAGCTGGGACAAAGCAGGCTCCTTCCCCAAGCACCTCTCAACAGGAGGCTATGCAACGAAGAACACTTAGATAATGGAGAGGTCTTGATACACATCAATATATTCTTGGAGACCACTCTAAAAGCCTAAGAACAAGATCATCTTTCAACAACTATATGGATTTCGTCTTACAATTAGAACCAAAGTCTACTGAAGAAGCCCTTACTGATGAGAATTGGGTCTCAGCTATGAAAGACGAGCTAAGTCAGTTTGATAAGAACAAAGAATGGAATCTGGAGCCTCGTCTACAAAACAAGTCAATTATTAGAACTTATTGGATGTTTTAAAACAAACTTGATGAATATGTTAAGGTGGTAAGCAATAAAGCTAGACTTGTAGCTCAAGGTTATAATCAACAGGAAGGCATTGATTTTGATGAGATTTATTTTCTTATGGCTAGATTAGAGTTAATTAGAATTTTATTCTTTTGGCTATATTGGAGTTAATTAGAATTTTACTTGCTTTTGCAAGCCATAAAAATTTTAAGTTATTCCGAATGGATGTCAAAAGTGCTTTCTTAAATGGATACGTTAACGATGAAGTGTTTATTTAGCAACCTCCAGGATTTGAGAATGAAGAGCTTCCATATTATATGATAAAGTTGGCTAAAACTTTATATGGTCTAAAGCAGGCTCCTCGAGTATGGTATGAAAGGTCAAGTAATTTTTTGCTTGAGAATAGCTTCGAAAGAGGAATTGTAGATAAATCCTTATTTATTAAGAAAAAGAAGAATGATTTACTCATAATACAAATATATGTTGATGACATAATATTTAGTGTTACTGACCCATCTCTCTGTGAAGAATTCTTAGCTCTAATACAGGGGGAGTTTGACATAAGTATGATGGGAGAAATATTCTTCTTTCTTGGGTTGCAAATTAAGTGGATAGAAAAAGGAGTTGAAGCTTTAATTGAACATTGGTTGACTGTCACTTACTTCCCTCAACAAAATGGAGTAATTAAGAGGAAGAACATAACTGTTATGAAGATGACTAGGTGTCTACTAGTTCAAAAGAAAATGCTCAAGTGCTTTTGGGCAAAAACTATTAAAACAGTTGTATATTTGTTAAATAGACTTCTAACTCAAGATGTGAAGGATAAAACTCCATTTGAAGCTTGGTATAGAGTTAAACCAGTAGTGGAGCATCTTAAAATACTTGGAAGTGTGTGCTACACTCATACGCCATATGTGTAGAGAGACAAGTTGAATTTAAAAGCTGAAATGGTAATCTTTTTGGGATATAACTCTACCTTTAAGGGATATAAAGTTTTCAATTTGAAAACAAAAAAAATTAATGATTAGTAGGGACATCAAGGTTGATGAAGTAGCGGTATGGAATTGGGAGAAAAATGAAATGAAAGTTGCAGATTTAATCAAAATGGGATAACTATATCTCAAGATGTAGAAGAAATGGAAGATAATGTTAGTGTTGATAACTTTGATGATGCTCCAGTAAGAGGAACAAGGTTACTTGATGAAATCTATAAAAAGTGTGATATAGCTCAACATGTTATGAAGATGTCGTTAAAGAAAATAGGTGAAAAGCTACAACAGAGGAGGAGTTAAAAATGATAAATAAAAATGGAACTTGGGAGCTATGGATAGGCCTAAAATAAAAATCAAAAAGTAATTGATGTTAAGTAAGTTTCAGAATTAAATATAATTTTGTAAATAAACTTAAGGCCAGATTGGTTGTGTAAAGAGTTATTTTCAAAAGCATTGTGTTGATTTTTCAGATACTTTTGCTTTAGTGGCTAGGCATGATACTATAAGGCTACTAATGGCTTTAACAGCAAAGATGGGCTGGAAAATTCAACATCTTGACGTGAAATGAACTTTTTCAAATGGTATGCTTAAAGAAGATATTTCTGTTGAGCAACCAGAAGGATTCAAAGCTCCAGGTTGTGAAGAAAAATTTTATAAACTTTGCAAAGTTCTTTACGGGTTAAAACAAGCACGAAGAAAATGGTACTGTAGAATTGATGTTTATTTGTTACAGCACATATTTAAAAGAAGTGAAAGTGAAGCTAATTTATGTATGTTGCAGTTACAAGAAGAAGTTCAGCTTATTGCTTCTTTGTATGTTGATGACCTGTTGGTTACAGTTTATAACTTAAAAATCTTGAAGAAATTTATAAGCAGATGGAGAGTGAATTTGAAATTTCCAATTTAGGAGAGATGAAATATTTTTTAGGAACGGAAATTCATCAATGCAAGGTTGTAAACTTTATCTCGCAATAAAAGTCTGTCTTGGAGATTTTAAAGAAGTTTCATATGGAAATATCTAAACTAGTGGCAATTCCATTAGTTGCCAATCAAAAATTGTAAGAAAATGAAGTTGACAACAAAGCAAATACTATATTTACATAAGCTTAATTTGTAGTCTGCTTTACTTATCTATTACAAGGCTAAGGATATCAATAGGCTGGGCTAACCGACCCAACTTTATATATTTTTAAAAAAGTTAAAAAATGACGTTGTTTTTGACTTTTCGATCGGGCCACCAGTGGGTCAAGTCAAGCCTAGCTTAACCTACGGTTCGATCAACCCAGGCCAAAATTAGGTCAGACCAGGACAAAATTAACATTCCTATATAAGGCTAGATTTAATGTTTGCTATAAGTCTATTCTCAAGATTTATGCACTCACCTAGTTAAATTAATTTTGGTGCAACTAAAAGAGTTTTAAGGTATATTAGATGTACTTATGACTATGGTTTGTGATTCATTAAAGAACTCTAAGGATATGTAGATAGTGACTGGGTAAGGAGTGTAGATGATTGTAAAAGCACTTCTGGTTATGCTTTCTCGTTTGGAAGTGGAATTTTTTCATGGAATTCAAAAAAACAAGAGATGGTAGCCCAATCCTCAGCAGAAGCCAAGTATATTTCTACAGTAATTTTTATAAATCAAACAATTTGGTTATGAAAGCTACTGATAGATTTGGAACAAAGTCAAGATATGCAATTGTAATTTGGATTAATAACAAGTCAGCTATAGCTATTGCTAAAAAACCTATGCAGTATGGAAAAACCAAACACATTAGAGTGAAGTTTCATGCAATTAGAGATATTAACTAAGGTACTCTCTAAAGCTAAGTTTGAACAAGAAAGATCAAAGGTGTGATTTCACCACAAACTAAAAAACTCTGTATAACCCTATATTTTTGTTTCTCATCTGCCATATATGAAAACTCCTTTTCTTGACAAAAAACTCATATTTTCAACAATTTACCATTTACTATTAATATTAGCCATAACGGTGAAACCTCTATCAAATGTAAAATACGCTCAGAGGAGTTTCTTAATAGTTAGGAGCTCAGTAGTTACTAGATGGAAAACCACAAAAAAAGCAGTGGTTGTTTAGAGGTCATGATTATATTATATGCCTAAACTCTTTTACAAATAAGAAAGGTTTGGAAACATATGAGCAAGAGAGACACCATATGCAATTTGACGAACGGTGTATGCTTCTCTAGTGGATTCCCTTAATAGCCATTTTGGGAATGTTCAGCAATTATGGCTACAAGTAGTTTTAGTTCATCTAATGGATTTGAGGATGTCAAAGGTTGCTCAGTTGCTTAATTTGCCAATAGGTTAGGAGAAAGATATTCCTTTACCAAAACTTAAGCAGACTGTAATTCCTATAGAAAAAATAACTTAAAGAATTTAATCCATATTCAGAAGTTTGTTGAAAAGAGAAATAGGTGGGCCAACTTTTGGGAACTTAGTGACCCTAAATAAGCATGTAAGGAAATATAGAGAATTTTACAAGTTTTGTGGGTTGAAATTTGATTTGTTGCCTAATCTTGATTGGCACCATCTGGTTGCTCATATTAGACCAAATATATTAAGTCCTTGCCCCTCATAGAAGGGTATTTGTTTTTATGATCACAAATTAAAAGTTAAAATACTTGCCCACCTTATATTTGAAAAGGTTTTAAGAGGAATAATATATAGGATGAGAAATAGAAGTAGTGTTGGTAGTAACAAAAGCATCCAACCATCAAAGTCACTTAAAATTGGGGATTTAAGTATACGGACTCAATTGCCTGAGACAGTAAGTCTTGGTAGGCTGGTAGAATCACATGTACAATAGTTATGAAGATATTATTTTTTGAAGTTTAGAAAAGCAAACCTCGGCCAAATAACCTAGACATTGTGGCTATTACTCTTTCTGGTATTATAAGGTCAACTTAAAAGCCTCATAAGAGAGTAAATATGGAATGTTGTTGGAACATAAGTATCTTAAGATAGCAAAACTTTGCAGTGAGCATAATATTCTACGAGAATAAAATCAAGAGGGATTTATTTGTCTAAAAGGTTGTAAGAGTTTTAATTTATTTGTCCAAGAGTTTCAAGGACCCAAGATTGATATCACCATTAGTGTCACTTCCAGACAGGTTTGTTTGGAAAATTGGCAAGTGTATCTGACCACATGAATAGTGAGTGGTGCATGAATGAGTATCATAATGTCATTTATTTGCATAATCTTAGAAAGAATCCTAGGCGAATGGCCACCATACTATGTCATTATATGAGTTTTTGAAAGGAATAAATACCAGCCACCTGTGTAGTAAATGAAGGTTTATTTGATTCCCTCCATCTTTCTTTTATTGGTTATACTGATGAAACTTCTAAAAGCTCCATGCCTTGGGAAATTTTTTACCTATGCCACAAGGCCATTGCTTGATGAACAACATGGTATTCATATCAAGGTATGGTACGCTATCCCTTGTACATGTCATTTGATTTTGATCGTGACCTTTCTCCGCTCAATAAACATATTCTTTGGTTTAATTTTCTACCAAATGAGAATTGCTATGCTTATTGGCTACTTATCATCATGTACATGCTTAAGGCGGTTTTCTGTTTTTCTTGCTCCTTTAAGCAGATGTTAGACTTAGGTTGTTCTTGTCAACATATAATGTGTTGTACTGAAACATGTGGTCATATCTACCTCTTTGAGAGTGACTATGTACATGCAAAAGATAGTTGTGGCAGAAGGAAGATTCCTATATCATGATAAAGGCGAATTATTTTAGAAGCCATGTAAACCTTTACATGCTCAAAATTGCATTTAGTAGTATTTTATTTTTATTACTTTTTGTTGCCACGTTTTTGTGCTTGGGTACAAATTATTAATTGATATTAATCTTTGAAAGCCTGAGCCTTTTAGTTTCTCTTTATTATTTGCATAATGATTTTAGCCCCTTTTATAGTCAAATAATAACAAAAAAAACCTAGTAGAATTCTTATTAAAGTGCAGGATTTAGAGCGATAAAAAAATATGCAACCTTACCCTTAATTGATAGTTTCAGCCTTTGCAATCAATTGCAATGCAACAAATTGTATACGGTGCATCAAAATCAATTTAAAGGAAGAGACATACATTTATCGATGATGCCTATGTTTGCTTAGCATTTGAACCTTTTAAATTTATGATAACATTTGAACCTTTTAAATTTCTGATAGTTAACTCTTTCCTACACCCTTCTCTTTGACAGATAGCCTAATGATTAGCATTTACATTTCTAGCTACACTATCAATTCTAAGAAAAAATTATGTAAGAGGAATATGAGTTTGTTTTCATTGTCCGTTTCCTTCCCCTTTCCTCCCTCTCTCCCTGTATATGCATATGTGCCAATTGTTGTTGAGAACAACCATTTTTAGAGAGCTAACTAAATGGGTCTTCAGCTTTTCTCTTCAGATCTAGGTTACGCCTCCCCTTTCGGTGGGTTGCTTTGATAGAGACACAGAGACATCACTTAGGTCTCACCTTCCCTGCACTCATGCCACTCTTGTCCCACTCGCTTACCACTCCTGCACCTAAGTGGGTTGTCACTATCCAACTCTCCTCTTCAAATCTGGTTCGCGTGTCCCCTGTTTTTGTACATTGTTCAGTGTTGCTCTCTGGGAGATCTGGTCTATGCTTGATCTATGGGATATTCCATTATGGGAAAGGTGTAAGATGGAGGAGCTACATTGTGAGGCTAACGGTGTAAAGAAAATTTACGAGAGGATGGAGGGAAACGACTAGAACTTCATGACAGTGGATGAGGCATCTTCATCCCTGTCCATGGAAGATTTTCCTGTGGTCACACGTGAGGTTTGTTAAAAGTTTGTATTTGGAAAGGAGCTAAACTCAATACCCGTCAAATTCTTAAAACCCGTTTCCCAAGAGTGGTGCTTGGACAAAGAAAATTCACTTGCAATAGCCTAAGACACATCTGAAATATTACCCAGATGCTTTGAAGGATGGAATTGTTAGTCCACCAATTGAATTGCTGCAAGTCGGAGTGAGGGCTTGGTCTACTACCTTGGTTGGATCCTTCTGGAGTAAAAGGCTTGAATTCCAATTATCAATGACTAGGCCACTATTCGATAGGGTAAGAAAGCTTTGGAAAAAACTTTACTCATGGATGATAGCACTATTCTGTTTAAATTTACGGCTGATAGTAATTTGAATCAAATACTGGAAATGGGACCTTAGCATATTGGAGGCCAATCCATGTTTATTTAGAAGTGGAAACCTAGGATAGTTTTTGACAGGGAATGTGTAGAATTTTTTCCTATGTGGGTGCAATTTCATAATTTTCCACTAAAATTTTGGACAATTGAAGGATTGAGTTTTTTAGCAAGCTCTTTAAGAAAGCCTCTTTGTATGGATGCTCAAACATATAGAATGGTTCCTATAGGAAAACTCTTTCAAACCGAATGGTAAGATGAATTATTGGGGGTTGATTATTCTACAATAGAAAATGTTGAGGTTATGAGTGTACAAATTGATGCTAATGATAACTCAGCAATTGATATCCCAAATATTGAGGGTGGGAATGCTAATATAACATCTAGACACACCTCTCCCAAGGGTACGGAAAATGAAGTGCAGCACTTCACCTTGTAATATTTGGAGCATTGGTAGATGGATTGGGCTAACATGTTGACTCTATTAGTAACTAGTGAGCAAAATGAGAATTTTAAGTCTATGATGGAGAATGAAGAACAGAAAATAATGGTTAACTCTAGTGATTATAGAGTAATAAGTAGGGGGACTAGGAATATCATCTCTCAAAATGTAGAATAGGAAATAAGTTCCCCTAGAGAAAGTAATCTAGATTTGACAGTAGAGGATTGTGATTCTTCATCAGCTGCAGACCGAATCCTTGAAATTCCAGGAGATTTCTGTGTGCAGGTTAAAACTTAAAAGAGGAAATTAGCCAGGAAGAGAAAGAAAAATCCCAAATACCAACAATAAGGGATTAAATGATCGTTATAAACAAGAAATTGTATGTTGGCATGCAACGTCCAGCCTAATATTTCTATGGCGATGAAGTATAATTAAAGTCTTTAGTTAACTTGTTTTGTGAACAAATCCTGCCTTTCTTAAGGAGTTAGGTTGTCATATTGCCAAAATGATTATGGAAGCGAGATGGAAAGCCTCTGGATTATCTCTGTTCTCTTAACCCTAATTTGGAAACACTAGTATCTTAGAGGTGCAATTGAGAGGGATTTTTTATCTCTTTACAATCACCTTGTCTTTGATAAGAAACAGTGTCCTTACTATATTGTTGTTCAAATTGCTTTAGTTTGTATGGAGTACTATGTTGTTATTTTGTTGTAGGAGACTAAGGAGAGTATTATATTTCTCCTAATGTTGTTCTTCATCTCTTATCTATCAATCAAAATTTTTAATTTTTCAAAAAAACTAATTTTAGATTTCTTAGAAATACATTAGAGGTTAATTTGTTTATAAGTGCAATATATGTGTAGCTGCAATAAAAAATGCCCCAACAGGGTCTTACAAAATGACATACGAGCAAAATTGGAAGTTTTTAAGACAGAAACTAAGGTGATAATTTCATAACTTTTAATTCTTTATTTTACCTTATAAGACTCCTCTTCTTGTTCATGTTAGGACTGGGCAGTCAAAACAAGTGAAACTATCTTATGTTGCACATTTATATATGAGTACATTGGAGAGGTTTTCGAGGAGTAGGGCTCAGAAAAGTGTTGTGATAAGGTATAGGTTTTGAGAGATGCAAGGCTTTTCAACCTCCACTTTTTATGCATATCTTGATATTGATATTTCAGTTGTGGTTGATGCTGATACTAATGAAATTAGTAAAGGTTTTGATTGAAGGACAAGCCCTATTAGAAAGTGCTTTAAAATAATTAAATTAACTTATTTTCTTAGTTCCTATTTTCCAGCATTAGGATCTTAGTAGAGTAAGTGGTCAAATTATCATGTGATATTTTGTTGATATTCTCTAGTTGTTAGTGGAGGATTACGTGGGATAATGTTTACCCACTTTCTTAGATGGTTGCTTATTTTTTGATGAGTTTAGTTTGTTTGTAAGCTTATTTAAGTAGGCATAGTCTTGCTTTCATTTTGCAATTGAACATTACATTAGTTAAAATACTAAACTCCTTGCCTTCCTTCTCATTTTTTATTCTTTTTTTCCAACATATTGGTACCAAAGCTCCAGTTATTCTCGGGCTTGTGAGGATTGAGTAGCAAACTATTTTTAAACAATTATAAATGTTCAACCCTAGCAATGACATCAAACAATTTCTCTATTCTAATTCCTATTTTCAATGGAGAAAATTACCACTCTTGGTTATCAAAATGAAGTCCTATTTGCAATGTAATATGCCATTTTTCCATACTAAGGGTTAGGACATAGGTCCTAGACCACTATACACAAGAAATAGCATAGAGAATATGTGAGGGCATTGCATTCAAATGCATATCATGAGCATACACATGAATTTTTAATTTTTTTACACATTGCAAATACTGTATTTGCATTCAATTGACATATTTTAGGGTATAGAAGGTTTAATATAATCATAAAGTGAATTATGAATTTTTATGTCTTGAATTTTGATTTGATGGTTTCAATTATTAATTTAGAATTTAATTGTTAAAATTAGGAGATTTATAAATTTATATGTGTTTTTGGACTAAGGAAAATACTAAAAGGCAAGATAAATTGATACATGGTAGTAGAAATAGTTGATAAATGGCAATAAAAATAAATAACATGTGGCATTAGGATTAACTGACAAGTGAGATAGAAAATTGGGTGACAAATGGTTTAGAGATTGAGTGACAATTGGCCTAGATATTTAAAGACATGTGGAACCATAAGTTAAAGACATATGACATGTGACAAGTGACAAGTGTCACAACACTTGCTACACAACTCACTCATGATATTTACTTACTTGAAAGACCATTCCTTTGTCTTTCATTTTTCTGCTACAATCTCTTTTCTTCTTCTTTCTTCTCTCCATTCATGACTCTCACTCTCCATATTCACGACCTTGAATCTTGCCAAAATCCGTCATTTATCTCTTCAATATTTTGTTGTCTTCCTCATGTTAATGAATATATTCTACTTTAAATTTGTGAACATCATGCATTCTTAGAATGAGGGATACTTGATGACTTGAGAAGTGTTTTGAGTTAAACAAGTAAGTAAAATATTGTTCTTCATGGCTTGCGTAATAGAAACATATATGACGATAGTTTGAGATGATTGATAGTAAAAATGGTGTTGATGATGAGTGCTGGAAAATTTGATGAATGAATGGATATAAATATGTTCTGTTTTTGGATGTATAAAAACATAGATCATTGATTATTATAGAGAAGAATTATATTGAGTTTTGAAGCTACAGAAAAGGCTAGTTTAGTATTTTTGAAATGAGAAGAACTAAGATTTATGTATCATAATGAATGATGTTTTGCTCTATTTTTCTATAGATGATAAACCATAGTTTATGGATTATTTTATAAATAATATTGAGATAAAATTGAGGTAAAAATGATGAGGATACGAAGTCTAAATGATGAACTATGTATAAGATGAGTTGATGTAACATGAAAGAGTTAAAATTTGGAAAAACATGGAAGAAGTTACCTGGGTTTTTTGGATTACATAACCCACAATCATGTGAATGCCTCCAAAATCATGGGAAATACAAGGAAAGGGCTGGAAATTCTTAGATGAATTAACCCACGATCATAGGAAGTCCTCTACAATCATGGGAAAGGCCATAGATGTGGGTTCTTTTCTTTTGAGTGATGTTTGAACCAACTAATGCTAAAGTACTTTCCTTTAGCGTATTTGGACTTGGATAAGGCTTAAAATGAACCTAGCTTGATGCTTGATTAGTTGATAAAGTGTTTGATATATTTATGTTGTTAATTGACGTTATAATTAAGAAATGGATGGTTGATAACAATGTATCAAAATCTAGAAAATTATGATTGATATAGGAATGAATGTGTTCTTATGTTTGTAATGTGATCCAAAAGAATGATTTAGGTGTATTTGATATGAATGAATAAGAAATTGGATATTGTGTGATTATAAAATGTTAGAAAAAGGATTGATGAATGTATGATTGAAGAGTTAGAATAATCAAGTTTTTTGAGGTATAAACCTAAGTGCAAGCTAGACATATACAAGTGATAATGTTTAAATAATCATGACTTGTGATTAGGGATACGTACCCAGGAATAGTCAATTAAACATGCTGATCGATGGTTTCCAATATGAAAAAGCTTTAATAATTTAACATCGATATTTTGCAAGTACACGGGTCATTCGTGTAGTACCTAAGGTGTCGATCCCACGAGAAGGGTTAATTTAATCCTAAAATCTAAGCCCAAAAACAATTTTCAATAACTCAAAAAGAACAAAACTAAAGCAATAAAGTATTTCAATCATGCAATTAATTCTAAGAATCAATTTCGAAAATACAAACAAGATGACAGATGCAATACCTAATCAAGAATTATCCTAGGAACTACCGATTGAGAGAAAGAAGACTTTTATCCGACTTTAATGAAAACCTAATTGATTATGAAATTACTAGATTACCAGTTCTAGACAATCCTAGGGTTAATTACTCTCTCTCGAGTTATAACCATTAACCCTAATTTATAAACCCTAATCAGATTATGAGAATTTCAATCTCTCGATTCACAATTTATCCAAAACCTAAATTCGATCTTAAGTTGTCCAAAAACTACCGAAAACCTATGCAAGATTTCTCTTTATACAAATTTTCTGATTTGATTTAATTCTTGATCTATTAAATTACCTAACTCTCATTAGCCTAATTTAGTGATTTTTCACTCGGTTCGCCTCTCAATTTATCAACGAATTATGCAATTGTAAAATTGAAATCACAAGAAATCCAACAATAATGCAACAATCAAATTTCATTAATTTCAAAGATAAAATATCCCTAAGGTGAGTTTAGACAAATCCTCAACAATCAACATGTTGGACCCCGTTTTCGGAGCCCAACTATCCGGAATATCAAAAGATATGAACATATTATCCTATAAAGTTATTTACATGGGATATCTCTAGCTAAAACTAGTTCAGACAAAAAAATTACAAATTGACTTCTTCAGAACAATTGTAGCTCCATGTCTCTAGTTTATTTTGAAACAATAATCATCTCATTCGGAGCTCTACAGGTTAAGATATGATTAAAATACCAAAGTATGTTTGGTAAACAATCAATCCATTCTCTTTCAATCATTTCCCTCACTTTCTCTCCATCAATATTTTTTGAATCAACCCTAATGGATGCCAAAATTTTATGGAGAGGTAGAGAAATATTTTAGGAATCTATTAGTTCAAAATTCACCTCATTTGAAGATTGGGTGATGAAGTTATGGGCAAAAGAGTCAAACCTCATTATGTACTCAATCATATTGTACCTATCTTGGGACAATTGGCATAACTTTCACTTGAGATATCGAAAGTTGGACAATTTAAGATAATTTCAAAGAGGTCTTCGAGATCTACAACTTTCATGAAGACTCTGAAGAAAGAATTTGTCATCTAGAGGCCAAAATTGCTTTGTCTGGTGCTTCATCTCGTGCCCATGCTTCTTCTGGCGCTTCGTTTGATGCTTCGTTTAGTGCTTTCTTTGATGCTTCATTTGGTCCTTCGTCTGATGTTTCATTTGGTACCTATCCTTCATTTAATGCTTCGTTTGTTGCTTCATCTAGCACCCATGCTTCGTCTGACACTTTGTTTAGTGCTTCATCTGACATTTCGTCTGATGCTTCATTTGGTACCTATGCATCATCTAAAGGCCATATCTTTTGTGTACGAAGTCCAAAAATTCCATACTTTATATCTTTATAAAGCTAAGAAAAATATCTACAACTTTCAAGTAGACAACTTTGGCTAATTCTACCTAAATTGATACAATTTTTCCCTTAAATTCAGAACATAATTTCTACACTTATGAAAACTTGCAAAATGCCATATCTCTTCATTTCACTTCAACTACTAAGTACTTTTGTTAAATTCTTAAATCCCACCTCAAATGATTAATCCCATACAACCTTTCCAATCTCTAATATGTTATTCTAAAACAAACAACAATTTTTGCAATCTCAACGAAGAAGAATATGCACATACCCATTCCACTTCCACAACCATCATACTCAACCCGTAAAAATAACTTCATCATACATGAAAGCAATTTCTCAAATTCTCATTCTCATTACTAATCAAAGTAAATATTTGAACAAACTTTACTACATATTGACATACACATCACTAACTTAAAGCAAAAATGCCAAGGATGCTCATGTTTGATATGCCTATAAGGCTATCCAAAATGTTCACTAACTTAGTACAAAAGTCTCTTACTATCTTGAAGTTTTTGATGCCTTCCAAGGATTTCTAACTGTCTCATTTTTGACCTGAGAAGGGGGGAAAGGATGGGTTGAGCTACACGGCTTAGTAGCCAATACATTTATAGCCATCGGCAATTAGCCACAATTCAAGCATACGCACATGTATAGCTAGCTATTCAAGCATTTATCGATTTAACTCAAAACTCATAACACAATACATGGATTTTATCCATTAAACACAAAACTCAAATTCATCATACTTGACAATTCAAAGATGCAATCTACAAACAAATAGATTGAGAGTTCTGTTTAAAGAAACGGAGAAACCGAAGTTTCGGCTGTAAATAAAATAATTCCAATTTCTCAGGATCTCGTGGCCTCAAGCGGGCAGCCAGGAGAAGGCTATAGGTCAACATACACCTGACTAACAAAATTCCTCTCTTGCCCAATCACAAACAAATTTTATGTTCAATACAGTCAATCACAAATCCATAATCTCATACTTCTTTTACTTTTTCTTCTTTCCTTTTATACAAATACCATAACCTTTTTCAAGGCATAACATAATCATAATTCATCATGCATTTTCAAACATTCACATCAATTTCAATTTCAGGAAAATCAAATACAAGAAAATCAACTTACACATAGGCAAGAATTCGCCCAATTACACAAATACTATGAATAAAATATCCAACTCAAGGTTGTCTTTTCTCTTGCTCTTAGGTAGGATTCTCTTAGTTTCCTAAAACAACCAAGGTTCCATTCAAAAAAACATTCTAATAAAATTTATAAACTTCAATAATCACAAAATAATGCAATAATCACAAATTAAGCTCAAACCAAACCTACCCATAGTCCATCTAGGTTAGAAAACCCAAGACCTAGTTTAGAAACCCTAGGAATCAAATGGGTTCCTTCTTCCTCTTCTTCCAACACAATGCCCACTCTCTCTCTAATCCTTTCATTCTCAACACAACCCGTTTCTTTAATAAAGCAAGAAGAAAAGATGATTAACTTACCTTAATAAGCTTGATTTCTCTTCTTCCCACGTTTTCTTCTTTTTCTCTAACTTCTCTCTTTTTTCTTCTCTTCTACGACTCTCTCTTCTCTTCTTCAAAATTTTAAGACAACTTTTATCCTTGATCTCCCAATTATGCCCTCATCATTTAATATAATATTCATTTACCCCTTCTTTTGTCTTTGTCTATTAACTCCGTAAGCTAACTCAATTCTAACATTCCCATATTAATTCTAACTTAATTCTAATCTTTCCATCTAATTCTACTCTCTATTCACCCAATTCTAAAATAAATAAATAAGCAAACAAATCGTAATTAAATAATTAAACAAATAAATCAATAATAATTGAAAAAAAATTTTGGGGTCCAACAATTCTTCCCCTAAAAGAATTTCATCCGCGAAATTCTTACCTGAGTCCATGAAGAGATGCAGATACTTCTCCTTCATTGCTTCCAAAGGCTCCCATGTTGCCTCTTCTGTCCAATGGTTCTTCTATAAGACTTTAACCAACTTCACAACCTTGCTTCTAAAAATCTTTTCCTTCGAATCTAAGATTTCCACTTGTTGCTCTTCATACATCAAATCCTCCCTTAATTGGACCTCTGATGGTTGAACTATGTGTGACGTATCTTATTGGTACTTCCTTAACATCGATACATAGAAGACATTGTGAATCTTATACAATTCCAGTGCAAGGCTAACTTATAGGCTAAAGTCCCAACCTTCTTAATGATCTCATAAGGGCCTATGTATCTTGGACTAAGCTTGCCCTTCTTACCAAACGTCAAACCCCCTTTCCATGGAGAAGCTCTAAAAAATACTTTGTATCTAACTTCAAATTCCATCTCCCTTCTATGTGCATCCATATAACTTTTCATCCTATCTTGAGCTGCTTTAAGTCTCTCTTTCACTAATTTAATCTTATCAACTGTGACTTGCACCAATTCAGGCCCTAAAAGCCTCCTTTCACCTTCCTCATCCCAACAAATAGGAGTTCTACACCTCCTACCATACAAAGCTTCATAAGGTGTTATTTGGATTTCCAAGTGATAGGAATTATTATAGGCGAATTCAATTAACGTCAAATGATCATCCTATGAGCCTTTGAAATCTATTACACAAGCTCACAACATTGCCTCCAAAGTTCAGATTATTCTCTCTGATTGTCTGTCAGCCTGTGGATGGAAAGCTGTACTAAAATGCAACTTAGTTCCTAAAGCCTCCTGTAAGCTTTCCCAAAATTTGGAGGTGAATTTCGGATCTCTATCCGAGACTATAGAACTAGGAATCTCGTAAAGCCTGATTATCTCATCTATATATTTCTTGGCTAAAGCATTTAAGGAATCTGTTTGTTTAATTGGCAAGAAATGTGTTAACATAGTTAGCCTATCCATAATCACCAGAATAGAAGTATTCGTCTGTGATGACGTCAGAACACAGAGGACACGTCATCACATAGAAGATAGAACATAGAGGAAAGGATGAGTAGAGAGTAGAAGTATCGTCTGTGATGACTTCAGAACACAGAGGACACGTCATTACATAGAGGATAGAACACAGAGGATAGACCACAGACGATAAGTGGTCAACACAGAAGATAAAAGTCAAACACAGAGGATAGACCATAGACAATAGGTGGTCAACAAAGAAGATAAAAGTCAACCACAGAGGATTGATCATGGGCCAAGGATTATAAGAAGGAGTTAAGAAGTTATACGAGTTGAAGAATATCATCTGTGTTACTATTCACAGACTTCGTTTGAGTTACAGTTCTCAGAGTATCATCTATGTTACTGTTCACAGACTTCATCTGTGTTACTGTTTACAACTTCGTCTGTGTTATTGTTCACAGACTTCGTCTGTGTTACTGTTCACAGACTTCCTCTGTGTTACTATTCACGATGTCGTCCGGGTTACTATTTGTAGTTATCTTCTGTCCTATTTTTGACTATTCGGAAGTAAAAATTGGCCTTCGAGGTCTTCATAAAAGTTGTAGCCTTTGAAGTCCTCTTTCAAATTATCTAAAGAAACCCTAAATTGGATGTTTATAGCAAAATATATGCTAATAGCACCGAAGCATGTTTATATGTAAAGTGAGGACTCACCAACGCTGTTCCTTGAGGTATTCAGGTTGAAATAGATAAATGGATAGTCGAAGAGCAGAGCTCAACTAAAAAGGGGTGTTTGAATGCAAGTATGGGTGATGAATATGTGTTATAAGTATGCGACATCTTGTGGTATCAGAGAGAAGAAGATAAACCGATAATGGTCAAGGTGTTCTCTATAGGAGATAAACTCACGTATTAAGATATGTTACATGAGAGTTGGACTTTGAAAACGGGGTCCAACAGGGTGAGATGGGAAACTCAGTGGCTAATGTGCTTATAGCCATCGGTGATGAGCCACACACACACAACAAAGCATATATATATATATATATATATATTGTATTATAGTCTTAGCAAATTACATTATCCATATTTCTAACTTTGAGAATTCACGTGGTCAAGAACATATTGTCACACAAATCAAATCATATATTCATTTAATCATCAAAAAATGCCACTCAATTATGCTCCATATATAATAAATCAAGATGCAATGCACAAATATAATGGCTCAAGAGAATCCTATAAAATAGAATGGCAAAACCGAAGTTTACACTATGAATAGAATGAGCCCATTTTTCAGAGCTCAAATGCCACAAGCAGGCAGTTGGGAGAAGGCTTTAGGTCAATATACATGTGATGAACATAATGGTATCTCTCTTGCCCACATAAGCAGATTTTCGATGCTTACATATTTCCATATCATAATCATACTCTTATGCTTGTTAAATTTTTTGTTTTTATCAATATAAAAGTAGCTGAATTTTTACAAACCGAACATGATTTCAATCACAAAATATTTTTTCCCACATTCACAATGAATAAAAACAAGCAATTAAATTCATATACAAGCAAATAGTTTCAGCTCATCAATATAACTACTATAAACATATTACCCACCTCTTTACTTATAAATCCAAGCTCAAACTTGTTTTTCCTCTTGTTCATGACCTTTCTTGGTTCCCTTCAAACAAACATATTTTCATTCTACCATTATATAGGAATAGAACTATCTTTAAGCTCTATTATCCAAAAATAAGCATAGACTTAATCTACTCTTAATTTATCTAACTATAAGAACTAGGATCACGTTAAAAGTTTATGAAAAATCTAAGAACATAAATCTCTTGTTCTTCTTCTTTCTCTCTTTATTTTCAGCACATAAAAACTTATTTTCTCTACTTTCTTCTTCTATCAAAACAAGAAGAATAAATAAAGAGGTTACCTTAAAAGAAAACTCAGCTGAATCTTTTTCTTCTTCTTCTTCTTCTCCTTCTTCTTCTTCTCCTTCTTCTACTTCTCTTCTTCTATTTCCTTTTACATTTTTCTTCTCTTTTCTTTCTTACTTTTCACAACTCTCTCTCTCTTTCCTTACCTCTTAAACATGTCTCTCCCTTACATGACTCTCTTCCTCTTTCTCTAGTTTCTTCTAAGTTCTTCTTTTCTTTCTTTCTTAACCTCTTCACATCTCTTTCTTTCTTTACTCACACACACACCCTTCATTACTTCTCTTATTATTCTAAAATAAATTCTAATCTTCCAACCCTACCCTTCCATTTTTTATTTAATACCTTCAAACTCCTTAACTTAATTCTAACACTTCTATTTAATCCATGCAACCATATGAAATAAAAAAATTTCATAAATAAACTCCATAAATTTCTAATTCAAGAATTCTAATTTTTACTCATAACTAAATGCTAACAAATTCTCATTAATGATTCTAACCTCCAAGAAAATCAACTTACATGAAGATCACATTCACTAATTCGGCCAAATTCAATCTCAATTAATTCTCCAAAGTTTCTGCACAATTCATGAATCGTATTTACTGTTCATGCTGATATTCAGGTTTACTTTCAAACTCAATTTAAGCACTCTTATGAACAGAACTAGACTTTCATATCTTCATATGAAATGAAGCTACACTTCTCTAGTTTCTGTTAAGCCAAGAATCACCTCAATATCACACCTACGTACAAAGTTATGGTCAAAAATCCGAAACTACCTCAAAACACAAATTCCA
>JANZXR010000003.1:20709771-20726530 GCA_027575705.1 Erythroxylum echinodendron
AGGTTATTTTCTTCTAGGTGTGATTCCTAGAAATCTACCCTTCAATTCTTATTATTAACACACCGAAATATCCTAAACACCCAACCGCTAAGCTGTCCTACATCATCCTCACTGCCCCTCCTATGCTCCCAAGTAAAAGGGTATCCAGAAAGGTGAAAATCAAACAAGCCAGCCTCATTTATTGCAGACTGAAACCCATTAATTAATAGAATAGGTTGCGGTCTTCTACCTCGTTTCTCATAAGCAGCTAAAATATCATTAAAATCCCCCATAACGAGCCAAGGTAAATCATTATGTGATGCTAGAACACGCAACAAGGACCATGATTCAGCCCTCTTATTTCTATCTGGGATGCCGTAGAATCCTGTCAACCTCCATTCTCCAACATCTTCCACCTCAACAATAGCATCAATGTATCGTTGTGAATAACCAATAATAGAATCAGCTTTGGTAGCTTTCCATAATAGCGCTAGTCCCCCACTATGACCCAAAGCATCAATTGAAAAACACCCGTCATATTGTAACAATTGTTTGATTTCATTTATTCTAATAGCATTACATAATGTTTCAATAAGAAAAACAAAATGTGGCCTCTTCAAATTGATAGTTTCAGTTAATGTTATCAGTGCTCGTGGGTTGCCAAGCCCACGGCACTTCCAACTTATACAACCCATTGTTGTCGGCGAGTCTTAACAACAGAACTCGCCGTTAATCTGTTTTTTGCCTGAGAATGATTCACCATCAGCCTACTCTTGGTCAAGTTAAAAGAAGACATGCCCGACTCTATTCGCTTCCTTTTAGGATCATTAATCTCTACCCCATCTTTCTTCTGGTCATTCAAACTACCATTATCTTCTGCACTCAAATCAATGCCCCCTACTTGATTCATGACCCCTTTGTTATCATCCTCCTTAGTGCCATCAAAACTTGAATGTGAATCAAAATTATTTTGGGAACCAACTCCATACTTTCCACTTGGAAATCCACCCATGGCGGCACCTTCCTCCCTGAGCCACTTGGCTCCAATATTGACAACATTCTTCCGGTTATTTGCCCGTAATTCTGGACCATAGTTTTGAATAAAAGGGCCATCTTTTCGCTCCAATAACAAGCGACAGTAACGTTCTATATGTCCAAGTAAACCACAAAGAAAACAAAGGTGAGGCAAATTTTCATATTTCAATTCGGGCCAAAACCATTCCCCTTCCTTCCGTCTCAATTTAATCTTCTTTTCCAATGGCATTCGCACATCTCACTTAACTCTAACTGTCATATATTTTCTCCAGAATTGATTTTTAGGGTCATTCTCCACAAAATAACTAATTTGATTACCTATCTTCTTCGCCGCCCTCGCTGACATGCACCACGACTCCAAACCGTGCACCTGCACCCATATATTGAAATGCAGTAATTAAACTTATGAGGGATGAGAATAGCCAGCCAACCTCTCAATAATCAATAACTGATTTGAAAAGGTCCAAGGAGACATCTCTAAAATGCGTTCAATCATGATATAATTTGAAAACATACAAACCACCTTCTATCTCTGAAATAGTAACACCCATAAAAGGGCTCCATAATGAAGCCATAGTCTGTTTCATTGCTGTAAAAGTGATTACTGTATCCGTTAGGAATCGTCCAACACATGACAAAGAGTAATCAATACCTTCAATATTTTCATCTTCATCATCCAATTCCAGCCCCTCCTCATGCTCATTATCTACTGATAATTGGGCCATCTCCACCGAAACATCATCTACAACGACCATCGATCCAGAACAAGACAAACTAAAGTCAAGAAATCAAAATTTGCACCAAGTGGCAAGACAAACGAGTTTTCCAAAGAAAAACCTAGAGAGAACTCCCGATCGCAAGTCAACTGCCAATGTAATAATACTAATAAGTAGCATGGTTAGTTGCTCAAGTCTTACTCATAATTTGATCAATTTTTATTTCTAATAAATAAGATTATCAAAGTTAGTATTATTTCATTACTTTATCGTGTTTACACATAATTATCTTATATTAAATAGTATAAAATATCTAATATTAACAAATATAATTAATAAATATAAATTTGTCATATTTTATTCATATTTATTATTTATTACTTTTAATTGATAATAAATTATGTATTTCATTAAATTTATATTTATTTTCTAACAAAACTAATAAGTAAGATGATCAATTTTTGTACTTTATTTAAAATTCAGATGTTTAAAATATATAACAATTGAAGGATTTATTTTTACTATTACTTCTTTTTTATTAACTTGTCTTGTCATATAAACCTGTTATACATAAAAAAGTTTTATTAGTCTATTGAACTTAGTGCCATATTGATTAAATTTGCATGTCTTATTTGATTGTAAGAACTTAATATCATTGTTAATTAAATTTTTTGCCATAATGCATTAATTAAAGCTGATCATACATTACATATTGCTTTAACATTGGGGGAGCTTATTTTATGTCATATATTTTTCACAAGACCTCCAAATGTTTTGTTATCTTAAAAATATATGAGATTCTTAAACCAGGTAGGAATATAAGTTATAGTTTTGATGATAACAAAATATATAACTATTGATGAATTTATTTTTGATGATATTAGTAGCTTTATTATAAAGAAGTTAAACAATATGTGAAAGATATAATTCAATAAAAGACAAAATAATTGACGAGTTAGTTGAATAAATAGATCAATCAAAGGATGGAAAAAGAGCAAAGTAGAGCATGTACGCATCTTAAAAGAGTTTTAAGCAAATTCAAGTGAATAACTAATAAGGAGAAATCAAATATTTCAAGATGTAATAATTTAGTGTAATTTAATAAGTGCGAAATAGACTATAAATATAGTATATTTTTAAGTGCATTATGCTTGTATTTAATTTTTATAGGATTTGATAATTAAAATAATTTATATTTTGATTCAGATTATGTTTTAGTCCCTCAATAGAGAAGAAATAGATTTGCGATGATTTGAGTCAAGTTGGAACATTGGCATGATTTTAGACTAAGGACTCAAAGCAGGGCACCAAGACGATATTATGTTACTTCTTGTGTTGTAATTTGATGCATTTTATTTTTAAGAGAGTTTGTTATATAACCAAACATGACACTATTAGGGATTCATATTCTTACCATGTTTAACATTGGGTCATTTTGTTTCCTCAAGTGTTTGTTAATATGGTACTAGTCGGGTTGTCGAAGCCCCTAAAATAATTCTGATTTTTCAAACTTTTGTAGTAGTCATGGAACCAAGTTGAATACCTAGAGAACTAAACAATAGCTTCTTAATTTCAATTAATAAAATTAAATTGGGGGGGTTTATTAAATAACTGATTAATTGTAACATTTAAATAACTGATTAATTGTAACATTGATCATTAGTTTAAAGAGAATATTTTCACAAATCAAGCAATTAGTCTGAAACATATTAGGATAATCGTAATAAGTCTCATATTTTTCTAAATTAATTAGTTCAAACCCAGCATCTAAACAAAAACTTATCATCTATTGACTTGGTGTAATAATATTCCATATCAAATAAATAATAGCAACAAGCTCCGTAAAAAAGACTAATTCAATTTAGTTTTCTTGTTTATCATAAGTTAAATGTAGAAATTCATAAATAACCTATTTGCTACTTATACAAATCCTTTATGACAATTACGGATCACTAAATTGATGGGTAGCGATAGAATAATCAATATTAAATTAAATTGCCAAATTAATCAAATGTTAATCATTTATGAAATATGAGAACTTAAAACAAGAAATACTTGAATTAAAATGTGAATAAAAAGTTTAGAACACAAAAGCTCACAAGGTTACAATTAGAAGATTGAATCTCTTTGAATCAGAATAACTGAGTTTAGCCATAAATGACTTTTTCTCCAATAAAAAAAATAGTAAAAAGACTAAGAATTGCAAAAGACGTAAAAAAGAGAGAACCCTTTTCTGTCATGAGGAACCTCCCTTTTATAGGGTTTTCTAATCTAATCCTAATATAACTCTAACTTGTAAAGATGTCTATCTGATAAGTGTAAATTGTATCGCGTTTTATGGAGTAGTTTGATATATGTTTAGCCGTTAATTCAATCATTTAGTATGTATTTCGGTTAGAATTGTGTTAGTTTGTTAATTATTTATATTTTAAGTGTTCTATAGGTTAGTACAAGTCTTTGAGCTTAAATATTATGTTTTTGAGGTACCCTGATGTGTTTGCTAGTGTTTCAGCGTCAACATCGAAGAATGGAGGACTTTCGGGGACATTTGGGTCAAAACAACGGCTCACAGTCATGGCAATCAGGCCATGATCATGACAGAAGCACCAGATTTGACCCACGATTGTGACAGAAGCCCAGAGAATGGCCCACAATCGTGGCCTACGTTGGGTAGACGCACAGATACTTACAAACGTCAAGTTTTGAGGGATTTTTGTATCTTTTGAACCTCGAAAAAAATCCTAGAGTTACCTAAAACATAAGAGGATATACAAAGAACAAAAAGAGATAGAGAAATGAGCTTTTTGCATCAGCCACCTTAAGAAACCCTAGAGAGAAGTCATTGAGAGATAGAGGAAAATAAGAAGGAAGAGAGAAGAGGAGAAAAAGTTGACTCGAAGTACTTCCCGAATCAGGAGGCTTCCTAACGTCGCTGCCTCCCGTCATCCATTTTAGATTTATTTCTTATTATTTTCAGTTTTATTATTTTATAGAATTAGATTGAATAGTTGATGATAGGATCTAGAATGTTGAGGATGTTCTAAACTAACCTTCGAAATTTTATTCTTAAAATAATCATAATCTGATTGTTTATATGTTTATTGGATATTGTTGTGGTTTGATTATGTTATTACACAATTCAATAATAAACTGAGAGGGTGAATCGAATGAAAAATGATTAAATTGAACTAATGAGAGTTAGGTGATTTAATAAAAACCATAATTAAATCAGATCAATAATTTACGCAGAGAGAGATCTTGTACAAGTTTCTGATAATTTAGTAGAGAACTTCATAACTAATTAGGGTTTTGGATAAATTTTGAATTAAGAGATTGTAACCTCCATAATCTGATTAGGGTTTATGATTTAGGGTTAATGGTTATAACTCGTAAGAGTAATTAACCCTAGGATAGTCTTTAACCAACAATCCAATAATTCATAATCAGTTAGGTTAGCATTAAGAATAGGTAAATTTTCCTTTCTCTCAATTGATAATTTCCTTCGGTTGATTCTTGCATATGTTGCAAATTGCTTAATAATTAGTATTTTCATGTTTGATTCTTAATTTGATTGATTAAATTAAATTCTTGTATTAGTTTCATTGCATCTTGAATTTCGATTATTTGTTTATAGCCTTAGCGTTTAGGATTAGATTAGTTTCCTTCTCGTGGGATCAACAGCTTTAGTACTACGCTAATGAACCATGCACCTCCAGATTATCGAGGGTTAATAATTAAAACTCACACACACCAAATTGCAGAAATTGGGGCTTGGTGAGGTCAATCAAATGTGAGTGCTAATTCAGTTGGCTTATCAAGATATTAAAAGATCATTTGGAGTCATGGAAGAAGTTTTAATGCAAGTGGACAAGTTCATTATTCATGTGGACTTTGTGGTTCTGGACTTTGAGGAGGATGAAAAATGTCCACTGATTATTGACGACCTTTCATGAACACAAAAAAAAGCATTAATTGATGTTCATGAAGGAAAACTGACACTTCGGATTGGTGAAGATCAAGTGGAATTTAATATGAACAAAGCTTTAAAGAATTCGAAGGAAAGCAGGGCATGTATGAAAATTGGCATTATAGATAAAAGTATGCAAGAACAAATAGAGAGTTATTTTGCAAATGTGAAATCAATAAAAGTGGAGACAGATTATCCAACAGAAAAGGAGAACAAAGATGGGTCTGAAGGAGTTGATGAGATGGAAGAGTCAGATGCTCGAACTCATAAAAAAATATTACTATGATCCAAAGCATCTCTACCACCCTCCAGAGAAACCACCCTTTTTAGAGTTTAAACCTTTAATTACACATCTTAAATATACATTCTTAGGTGAAGGTCAAACTTTACCCATCATCGTTTCTAACCAACTAGATAAGAAATAAGAGAGTAGGGTGGTAGCCATTATTAGGAAGTGGATGAAAGTCATAGGATGGAAAATATCTAATATTCGAGGTATAAACCCAAATGTTTGTAAGCACCGAATAAACCTTAAAGAAGGATGTAGGGTAGAGTAGGAACTTCAACGTAGTTTCAACCCTAACATGAAAGAAGTGGTCATGAAAGAAGTAGTCAAACTTTTAGATACGGAGATAATCTATCCTATATCCGATAGTGAATGGGTCAGCTCGATACAATATGTACCAAAGAAAAGTGGAATGACTATGATGAAGAGTGAAAATGAAGAATTAATTTCAATAAAAACAGTCGCGGGATGGAGAGTGTGTATAGACTATCGCAAGCTCAACAAGGTAACTAAAAAGGACCATTTCCCTCTCCCATTCATAGATCAAATGCTCATTCTACTAATTTTAGGATGGTTAATTGGGATATCAGATATTCATATATTCATATACCCCAAGGATCAAGAAAAGACCATGTTCACATGTCTTTATAGTACCTTTACATATAAACAAATGCCTTCCAAATTATGCAATGCCCTAGCTACATTTCAAAGATGCCTGATGTCTTTCTTCATAGATGTGATTGAGGATATAATAGAAGTTTTCATGAATGATTTTTTAGCTTTTAGACTCTTTCGAGATATGTTTGAATCATTTAGATAGGGTACTTTAAATATGTGAAGAATCACATTTAATGCTGAATTAGGAGAAGTGTCATTTATGGTACAAAAGGGGATAGTGCTCGTGCATAAGATTTCACACAAAAAATTTAAAATGGACAGAGCAAAAACAAAAGTTCTAGAGAAACTTCCACCTTTAATCAACGTCAAGGGTGTTTGAGGATTCTTCAACCATGTTGGGTTCTATTGTCTTTTTTTAAAGGTTTCTTGTAAATACAACACCCTTGACAAATTTGTTATTCAAGAATATGCCTTTCCTTTTTGATTAAAATTATTTATAAGTATGTAATCAATTAAAGGGGGCACTAACATTAGCCCTAATCTTAACGCCACCTAATTGGACACTCCTGTTTGAGGTTATGTGCAATGCGAGCGACCAAGCTATAGGTTACGTATTGGGTCAAAGCAAAGACAAAAGATTGCACGTGATATACTATGCAGGCAAAACCCTTACAAGAACTAAACTTAATTACACCACCATA
Source organism: Erythroxylum echinodendron (assembly GCA_027575705.1). Taxonomy (NCBI): domain Eukaryota; kingdom Viridiplantae; phylum Streptophyta; class Magnoliopsida; order Malpighiales; family Erythroxylaceae; genus Erythroxylum; species Erythroxylum echinodendron. The sequence continues at coordinate 20,717,074 of JANZXR010000003.1, forward strand.
GAAAAGGAATTACTCGCAGTGGTGTATGCATGTGATATGTTTCGATCGTACCTCTTAAGGTCTAAAGTGATCGTATTCATTGATCATATTGTTTTAAAATATATCTTTTCTAAGAAAGACTCGAAATTGAGACTTATTCGATGGGTACTATTATTACAAGAGTTTGATATAGAAATATGAGATAAGAAAGCAGTGGAGAATGTGTTTGTAGACCATTTATCACGTTTGGAAGATGGGGAATTTGAACAAAGTGATGATATTAATGAGAACTTCCTTGATGAAATCCTGATATAACTTAACAACCTGGTGACACCATGGTTCGCTGATATCACAAATTATGTTGTCATTGGTAAACTTTCCTATAATCTATCATATCAACAGTGGAAACGGTTCTTGTATGAATGCACCCAATATTATAAACCAATCTTGTATCAAACATGTGCTGATGGTTTGGTAAGATGATGTGCTCCTTATAAAGAAATGTTGGATATATTAATACAGTGTCATGAATCTCAATACGTTAGCCACTATGGAGCAAATAAAACGGCAGCTCGAGTACTCGAGTGTAGATTTTATTAGCCATATTTATTTAAGCATGCTCAAGCTTTCATGGCATAGTGCGTTCACTGTCAACGAGTAGGTAACATCTCTAAAAGAGATGAGATGCCTTTGTCCAATATTTTAGAAGTTGAAGTCTTTGATATATGGGAAAGCAATTTTATGAGGCCTTTTCCATGTTTCGTGGGGAACACACACATTATAGTGGGGGTGGATTATGTATCTCGTTGGGTCGAAGCCATGAAATCTCTAACTAATGATGGAAAGTTGTCCAAAAGTTTATCAAAAGGTTATTTAATCGGTTTGGTGTGCCAAAAACTATAAAAGGTGATGGAGGAGCACATTTTTGCAACAGATCTTCTGATGCCCTCCTAAAAAGATATAGAGTCCACCACCTAGTTGTTACTCCTTATCACCCACGAAATGAGTGGACAAGTGAAAGTTGTAAACTGAGAGCCAAAACCAATTCTAGAAAAGACGGTGAATAGCTTTAGGAAGGACTAGGCATTAAGGTTAGATGATGCTTTGTGGGCTTATAGAACTATGTTCAAAACACCTATTGGAATAACTCCCTTTAGGCTTGTATATGGTAAGGCTTATCATTTGCCTGCGGAGCTAGCGCATCGAGCATGTTGGGCGATGAGAGCTTTAAACTTTGATTGGAAGCAAGCGGGTGAAATTCAACTCTTATAACTAAATGAACTTGAAGAGTTTCGTTCCAATGCATACAAAAATGCTAAACTTTACAAGGAGAAGATGAAGAGATGGAACAACAATCATATTAAGCAGAACGAATTTAAGGTAGGAGATGCTATTTTTCTATACAATTTAAGGTTGAGACTATTTCCAAGAAAGTTGAAATAGCGACGGAGTGGACCTTTTATGGTCATCCAAGTTTTGAACCATAGAGCCCTAGAATTGGAAAACGCAAACAAAGAAACCTTTAAGGCGAATGGGCATCGTTGCAAACCGTATCTTGGTGGAGTGATTCCAAAGGAAAAAGAAATAATCTCTTTCCTTTTGGAAAATTGAAGATGCTTCTAAGGACACAAGGTCAAGCTAATGACTATAACTTAGCACTTTTTTCAATTAAATTTAAATTGTTATGTAGTTAGCTTTGTTTTAAATTCTATTAACAAGTCTTAACGATTTGGAATGGGTTGGATTACTAATTCTCTTACTGTCTTAAATCAATTGTAAGAATGGAAAGAAAACTCCGTGTCAAGCAAATTTGGTCTCACGACCATCACCATCACCACCTCAATCACCATATCAGTTCTATACTATAACCCTTGTATTTTATTTTATTTTTATTTTTAACTGTTCTCATGTTTCTCTTATTTCGTTATTTTTATTCCCATCTTATGTATTATTTGTTTGTTCTTCTCACATTAAGGACAATGTGCTTTCTAAGTATGGGGAGGGTTATGTGCATTATATGTTTTTTATTTGAACGTGAATTATGCATACTGCATGTTAGTTTGTTTAGGATTTTATGGTAGGATTTGTGTGAATATGTCAATGTGTAGGACTTAAGGGAATTGATTTAGCTTTGAACATAGTCTTTTACATTGTGAAGATTTATTAACTTATGAAACTAGTGTTCTAGGTTGTTTCAGTTAAATATGCATGTTAACTAGAATATGATGTTAGTTCATTCACTCTAAAAATTTACCACATTCATTTATAACTTTGAAGGCAATTGAATACGTAGCATTGTTAGTGTTGGACCCCATTTCTAGAGTCTAACTATCCAAAATATTAAAAGACATGAATGTATTATCTTATAAGGTTGTTTCCATAGGATCTCTTTAGCCAAAACTAGTTCTGACAGCAGAATCACAAATTAATTTCTTCAAAACAATTGTAGCTCCCTATCTTTATTTTATTTTGAAATAATTAGAATAACTTTCACTAGAGATATCAGATTTTTACCATTCAAGTATGGTTTAAAAGAGAACTTCGAGTTCTACAACTTCCATGAAGACCCAAAAAAGAGATTTTGCCATCTAAAAGGTCAAAATTTTAACATTTTCATAACTACCTCGAGAATGTCTACTTAGCGGACATATGTCCCTCCAAACGGACAAGAACAAAGCTAAAATGTTGGAAAACCTGAGAAGGTCTGCCCAGCGGACATAAACTCCACCCAACAGACCTTTACGGGTCAAATTCTAGATTTCTAACTCCTACAAGTTACCTATGACCTCTTATGCATATTTATCATTTCTAACTTATTTTCCTCATCATTTTCACCTCCATTCCAATTCAATATCACTTACAACCAAATCATATTCTACCCTTGATCATCAACCTAAAAACATAACATCATCCATGTCTATAAAGTGTCCAACATTTACCCTATGCAGCATCACTAACTTGTGAAAAGCGTAACACTTAACTCCGATATCCAAAAATTTCATACTTTATATCATTGGAAAGTTAGAAAGATAAACTACAACTTTCATGAAAACAATTATGGCTAATTGTACCTAAATCCATACAGTTATTCCTTTGAATTCAGAAAAATATTTCTACACCTATGAAAGCTTGCAAAATGCAATATGTATTCAAATACTACAACCATCATACTCAACCTGTAAAATACATCATCATACACAACAACAAATCCTCAAATTCTCATTCTCATTGCTAAGCAAAGTAAATATTGGAACAAGCTTCGCTTTCATATCAACATACCCATCATTAACTTAAAACAAAATGCCAGGGATGCTCATGTTTGATATGCCTATAAAGCTATACAAAATGTTCACTAACTTAGTACAAAAGTCTCTAATTATCTTGGAGTTTCCAATGCCTTGCAAGGATTGCTAACCGTCTCATTCTGCACCTCAATATCTCTTCATATGTATTCAAATACTATAACCATCATACTCAACCTGTAAAATACATCATCATACACAACAACAAATCCTCAAATTCTCATTCTCATTGCTAAGCAAAGTAAATATTGGAACAAGCTTCGCTTTCATATCAACATACCCATCATTAACTTAAAACAAAATGCCAGGGATGCTCATGTTTGATATGCCTATAAAGCTATACAAAATGTTCACTAACTTAGTACAAAAGTCTCTAATTATCTTGGAGTTTCCAATGCCTTGCAAGGATTGCTAACCGTCTCATTCTGCACCTAAGAAGTGGAAAAAGGCTGGGTTGAACTACACGGCTTAGTGGCTAATGCCTTTATAGCTATCAACAATCGACCACAATTTAAACATATGCACATGTATATCTAGAAAATTCAAGCATTAATAAATTTAGCTCAAAACTCATAACACATTTCATAGATTTTAGCCATTAAACACAACACTTAAATGCATCATTCTTGACAATTCAAAGATGCAATGCCCAAACAAATGGCTTGAGAGTTCCGTGAAACGAAATAGATAAACTGAAGTTTACACAGTGAACAAAATGAGTCCGATTTCTGAGGATCTCGTGGCCTCAAGCGGGTAACCGGGAGAAGGCTATAGGTCAACGTGCACGTGACTAATGAAATGTTCCTCTCTTGCCCAATCATAAACAAATTTCATGCTCAATTCAATCAATCACAATCCATAATCTCATGCTTCTTTTACTTTTTCTTCTTTCCTTTTTATACAAATATCATAACCTTTTTCAAGGTATATCATAATCATCATTCATCATGCATTTTCAAACATTCACAACAATTACAATTTCAAGCAATTCAAACACAAGAAAATTAACATACAAATACATAGGCAAGAATTTGCCGAATTACACAATAACTATAAATACATTACCCACCTAAATCCTTGCTTAATAGTTGCCCTTCCAAAATTCCAAAAGTTTAAGCATAAACTTACCTTGAATCTTTACCAAGTAATGAGATTTTTGGCTCAAATGGAAGCTCTTCTCTTCCTCTTTCTTTTTCTCTTCTGGAACAACCTCAAAATCTCTTTTGAAGACTAAGAAAAGATGAGACCTAACCTTTGTCTTTTTTCCTTTTGTCTAATGGACGACTTCTCTCCTTCTTCTCTCTTATTTTCATTTTTTTCACTCTTCTCTCCCTTATTCACGTTCTTCTCCTTCTATTATGCAAGCAACGCTTTGTTCTTCCCATTTTACCCTTAAGAGTGTTAAAAGTCATTCCTACCCTTCCTTTAATGCTTCATGCCTTTTAATCTTAAGTGACATGCGAAAATTGCCCTTATACAGTCTTACCACTTTAATCTAATTAACCAATGTAAGAAAATTCTACTAACACTAAAATAAATAATTAACTCCAATAATAATTCTATCATGACCTTATAATTCATTCTAAGGCAAAAATTCAAATTCTATGCTTATTCCATAAACTATCATGCTTAATTCAACAAAAATATTTTAGGGGCCAACATTTCTCCCCCCTTAAAAGAATTTCGTCCTCGAAATTCTTACCTGAGTCCATGAAGAGATGTAGATATTTCTCCTTCATTACTTCCAAAGGCTCCCATGATGCCTCTTCCGTCGAATGGTTCTTCTATAAGACTTTAACCAGCCTCACAACCTTGTTTCTCAAAATCTTTTCCTTCGAATCTAAGATCTCTATTGGTTGCTCCTCATACATCAAATCCTCCTTTAATTGGTACTTTCTTAACATACTGTGTGAAGGATCTGATCGGTACTTTATTAACATCGACACATGGAAGACATTGTAAATCTTAGACAACTCTGGTTGCAAGGCTAATTTATAGGCTAAAGGCCCAATTTTCTCAATGATCTCATAATGGCATATGTATCTCGGACTAATCTTGCCTTTCTTACCAAACCTCAAAACCCCTTTCCATGAAGAAGCTCTAAGAAACACTCTGTCTCCTACTTCGAATTCCATCTCCCTTCTATGTGCATCCGTATAACTTTTCATCCTATCTTGAGCTGCTTTAAGTCTCTCTTTTACTAATTTAATCTTATCAACTATGACCTGCACCAATTCGGTCCCTAAAAGCCTCCTTTCACCTTCCTTATCCTAACAAATAGGAGTTCTACACCTCCTACTGTACAAAGCCTCATAAAGTGCCATTTGGATTCTCGAGTGATAAGAATTATTATAGGAGAATTCAATTAACGGCAGATGATCATCCCATGAGCCTTTGAAATCCATAACACAAGCTCTTAATATTGCCTCCAAAGTTCGGACTGTTCTCTCCGATTATCCATCAGTCTGTGGATGGAAAGTTGTACTAAAGTGCAACTTAGTTCCTAAAGCCTCCTGTAAGCTTTCCCAAAATCTGGAAGTGAACCTGGGATCTCTATCCGAGATTATAGAATTTGGAATCCCGTGAAGCCTGATTATCTCATCCATATATTTCTTGGCCAAAGCATTCAAAGAATTCGTCTGTTTAATTGGCAAGAAATATGCTGACTTAGTTAGCCTATCAACAATCACCTATATTGCATCATGCTTCTTGCTAGTTCTTGGCAATCCCATCAAGAAATCCATCGTAATCTTCTCCCATTTCTATTCAGGAATAGACAAAAGTTTAAGCTTACTAATAGGAGCTTGATGTTCTGCTTTAACCTGCTGACACACTAAGCATCTTTTAACATACTCTGCAACATCTTTCCTCATTCCTCTCCACCAGAAGTGCTTTTTTAAATCTCTATACATTCTTGTACTTCCTAGGTGCATTACATATGGTGCATTATATGCCTCATCAAGAATCTCGTCTTTCAGCTCTTACATATCAGGAATACATAGTCTGTTACCTACCACCATCAATCCATCTTTCTTTACCTTTATTTCAAAAGGTTTACTATTTTTAATCTCTTCTCTAATCTTGCTCAAATGCTCATCTTGCTTCTGCAGTTCCTTAATCTTCTCATTCAACACTGACCTTACTCTAAAATTAGCCAATACATAACCCAATTCAGCTTATTTCAATGTCACCCTGAGTTTGGCTAATTCCTTTAACAAAGGAAGATACATTGTCTCCACATGTGCCACAGTTGATTTTCTACTCAATGCATCTGCTACTACATTAGCTTTCCTTGGATGATATTCTATAATCAAGTCATAATCCTTCAGTAGCTCTAACCATCTTCTCTGTCTCAAATTCAACTCTTTCTGACTCATCAAATACTTAAGACTCTTGTGGTCTGTAAACACCCTGGTGGTGACTCCATATTTTCAACGTAAAGATTATAGTAGCTAACTCCAAGTCATGCGTAGGATAATTCATCTCATAAGGTTTCAATTTCCTAGAAACATATGCAATCACTTTATCTCCTTGCATCAACACACACCATAATCCCTTCCTCGAGGCATCACTGTACACCACGTATCCATCATTACTAGTAGGCAAAGTCAAAATTGGTGCAGTTGTGAGCCTATTCTTCAATTCCTCAAAACTATTTTGGCACTTCTCTATCCACACAAACTTTTGATTCTTCCTTTTCAATTTGGAAAGTGGAACTGCTATCATGGAAAAGCCCTCCACAAACCTTCTATAATGCCCAGCTAAGCCCAAGAAACTTCTCACTTCAGCTACATTTTTAGGTGCTTCCCATTTCATAACCGCTTCTATCTTCCTCAGATCCACATGTACTTCTTGTTCCGAAATCATGTGTCCAAGAAATGCCAATTTCTTTAGCCAAAATTTAATTTTTTGAATTTGGCATATACCTCTTCCTTCCTCAATGTCTTCAAAGTAGTCCTCAAATGTTCCTCATGCTCCTTGTCACTCTTGGAATAAACCAATATGTCATCAATGAAGATTATGACAAAGAAAGGCTTGAAGACTCTATTCATTAAGTCCATAAAGGCTACAGGGGCATACGTTAATCCAAAGGGTATAGCTAAGAACTAAAAGTGCCTATATCGTGTTCTAAAAGCAGTCTTTTACATATCAAACTCTTTTATCCTCAACTAGTGATAACTTGATCCAAATCTATCTTAGAAAAAACCCTTGCCCCTTGTAATTGATCAAACAAATCATCTATGCATAGAAGCGGGTATCTATTCTTGATAGTGACATGATTGAGCTTCCAGTAGTCCATACACATTCTTAACAATCCGTCTTTCTTCTTCACAAAAAGGACCGGAGCTCCCCAAAATGAAGAGCTAGGCCTAATGTACCCCTTCTCTAATAAGTCTTCCAATTGCTCTTTAAGCTCCTTCAATTCTGGTGGAGCCATTCTATAAGGCGGAATTGATATTGGTGCAGTACCCGGAAGAATCTCAATGGAAAACTCAATTTCCCTAAAGGGTGGTAGTCCTGGTAATTCCTCAGGACAAACATCCTGGAATTCCATGAGCACAGGAATATCTTCTAACTTTCCTCTATCTTCCTTCGTGTCTACCACATAGGCCAAAAATGGTTCACACCCTTTCCTTATCATCTTTTCTGCTATCAGAGCTGTAACAATTCTGGACGGGCTTGCTTTCCTATCCTCTCTAAACACTACCATTCTACCTTCATCCAATTTGAACTCCACTATCTTCTGTTTGCAATCTAAATAGGCTTTATACTTTTCTAACGTATCCATGCCTAGTATCACAACCAATCCCCCCATCTTCAATGGCATTAGATCCACCATTAAGTGTTCCCTACTAATACGTACTTCAAAATCTCTATAGACTTGACTAATAATAATATACTGGTCGATTGGAGTACTAATTATCAAAGGATTATCCAATAGGCTCAGTTCTCTACCATGCATAGTTCTACTTCATGAAATAAATGAATAAGTAGAACCTGGATCAATTAAAACAACAACATTATCATCAAATAATGTAACTGTACTAGTCACAACTTCTGGAGCGATTTTTGCATCCTCCCGTGTCATTGCAAATACTCTAGCTGGTGCTTGCTCCCTCAGTCTTCTTGGAGGGTTCACCTTCTTGGTCACATCAGAACTGCCCACTTCAGTTATTGTCTTCTATCCCCCCGTCTCAGCCCTCTTTGAAGCTTGCATATGAGTTTTCTCCTGTCTTGCATACTGAGGGCACTTTCTAGCCATATGCTCTTTTTCCCCACAATTGAAGTAAGCTCCTGTCAATCGGTAGCACTCCCCTCTATGGAGTTTTCCGCAGTGATAACATTTGGAGATGGACGACTTATCTTCCCCTCCCCTTCTGCTGCCTCCAGCCATTGAGGTCTACTGAGAAACGGTTATCTATTGCCTAGATCTACTTGCATCGCCGCTCCTCTCCTCAGACTACATAGGGAAAAGTCCTGGCAATCCTTTCTGATATAAGAGTACCACCTCCCCTCTTGAACTGTTCTCTTCCCTTTCTCTTTCTATTTACAACATTCCTGATGTTCTCCACATTCTCAACCTTTAGCGCTGCTTTAACTAGCTGCTGGAAATCACTAAAGTTCTGTGCCACCACCTTTTCTCTGATGACCAAATACAATCCCAATTCAAATCTACGTCACTTAGCTGCCTCACTCATCATCATCTCAGTTGCATATCTGGACAACTATGTAAATCGGCGCTCATACTCGTTCACTGTCATCTCCCTTTGCGTAAGATTCAGAAATTTCCTCTGCTTGTAGCGCCCTCGTATCGAAGGGTATACACCGAGATTCCCAGAGGTCATTCCGGGATATAACCTAGGATAAGAGCACGCTATATTCACTTCACATGGTATGGTATCATAATTCACTTATAAATCATCATATGAAAACCACAATATTTCAAAACCAACTTTTTCCTCATTTCATTTCATAAAAACCCGATTGTCTACATTGTGACTTTCAACAATTTCCATATGCACATCATCAAAACCTAATACAATAGTACTATATGAATGAGGAAAATATGTACAATCTAACTAATCTGTCCAAAAATCCCAGCTGACCGACCTTTGAGCCATGACTTCTCTTGCCAAACACAATTTACACGACTAGCAGAGCCTCTCAGTAGCTAG
>JANZXR010000003.1:20735234-20761949 GCA_027575705.1 Erythroxylum echinodendron
TAGGTTCCGAAATCAGGGCCTGATAGATTGTGGTATCAGAGAGAATGAGTAAGCATGAGTGGGATTCCGATAACCGGACAGAGATGGTATCAGAGCATGAATAATGTAAGTCTGAGTCGGACTCCAGAAACGGGATCTAACAAATTATGGTATCAGAGCAAGTAAGCAAGTCCGAGTTGGGCTCCGCAAGCGGGATCCAACAATTTTAAAACCCAACCTTTTCCTCATTTCATTTCATAACTCAAAAGTCTACATTGTCCTACAAATACTTACGGCATGTACATCATTAAACCTAAAACAAAAGTGCTACATGAATGAGGAAAATATACAAGTCTATCTAAGCCATCCAAAATTCTCAGCTGACCGACCTTTGAGCCATGACTTCTCTTGCCAAGATCACGTAGAGTCTCTCGCTTGATAGAGTCGTCTCTCAATCCTGAAAAGACAACGTTGCAATTTTGGTGAATTTTGCGAACTCAATGAGACAACCATCATCGATGGTTCACTCAATTCATGCATCACATTATCACACAAAACATATATCACATTAGATTACATACAGTAGATCAACCATGTCATGTTGTACGTTTAACACTTATAATCATTTATCAACAATGCATATGAGACTCATTTTCTTTCTTATTGTTGTGACCAAATGTCTCTCACAGACATATACAAATATTGGCCCATAGGGCTCAATCAGACAGAATCACGGAGCATAGCTCTACGTGCCAGATCAGAAAAAAATCACTGAGCAAAGCTCTACGTGGAAGCGCTTCATAAGGCACTCAAGTCATAACACCTTTATCTGAATATGCATTTTATGAAATGCAACAATTTCTGCATACCTCGTATATCACAATCTTATAAGAATGTTTAGACAGAATTTCAGAGTCATCGAACCTAAGTTCGGCATTCAACTAACGTTGAGAATCAAGTGACAATTTCGTATCAAATACACATTTGTTTCATCTCATTCACATACAAGTAGCACTTCAATATCTCACTCCTCATTCACATTCATCGGACCTTCTGTCAGGAATCCACAATCAAACACATTCATTTATCATTCACAACATAATTTAAGTAAACAATAATTGAGAGAGACCATCTAGGTTACTCACAAATTACTCCCGAAGCTAATGGTTGGAAGTGCCGGCAACATCTAGAGATTGACGTTCCAATTGCTCCTCTATATCAAACACCATACATACAAATCACAATTTGCAAAATTATGAGTGTTTACTAATGCACATGTATGAAATGAATTATGTACAATACATATTCATAACAACCTCGGTATCTTCCCATCAATTTCATTCAAAAAATCATTTTCATATCAAAACTCATCTAAGTATAATTTATACTTAGGTTTATGCCTCACTAAGACCATTGGAATCTCAATTTATTTCTTATTGACTCACTTTAGATTTTTTCCAAGTTACACTTTCGGGTCTATTGTTCACATCTATATGGGAGAGAAACTGATGTAATTAGGTCATACTATCTTCTAGAAAAATGTTCCTCTATGTCTTATCTTTCCATTGACAGCAAAATCACTCAATTTGGTTCAGAAATTTGGAAGATATACCTCCAACATTATCGGGTTTTTCACAATCAAAAACAGTGTACTACGTACAACTTCCATCTAGAAATTCAATATCTTAGAGAAAGAATCAAAATTATACTTTTTGAGACAATTTGTAAGCCTATATCTCTAGTTTACTCCAAATTAAAAAGAGTCTCATTTGGAATCCTATAGATCCATATATAACCAAAATACCGAAGGGTGTTCAGGAAGAAAATCCTATTTCACTGTTCCAACAGATTCTACACTTTGATTTGATCAATAATTCTTAATTCAATTTATAAAGCTACAAAAATTTATGGAGGGATAGAATGCTGCGTCAAGAATCTATTGGTTTGAAAATCAGATCATTTGGAGATCTAGAAAAGAAGTTATGGTCATATAAGTAAAGAGTAGACGAAGCAGAAAGTAGGCTAAACATAAGATAAACGCAGAAGGTTTAAATAGAAGATAGTGGTCAAAGTAGACGGTAAAAGTCAAACATAGATGCAGAAGGTCTAAACAGACCATAGTGGTCAAAGTAGATGAAAAAAGTCAAACATAGACGTAGAAGGTCTAAACAGAACATAGACGCAGAAGGTCTAAACAGACCATAGTGATCAAATTAGATGAAAAAAGTCAAACATAGACGCAGAAGATCTAAACAGATCATAGTAGTCAAAGTAGACAGAAAAAGTCAAACATAGACGCAGAAGGTCTAAACAGACCATAGTGGTCAAAGTAGACGGTAAAAGTTAAACATAGATGCAGAAGAATAGACGCAGTGGGAAAATAGCTATAACTTTCCCTACAGATATCGGATTTGTATGTTTTTTATATGGTTTGAAAGAAGACTTCAAGATATACAACTTTCATGAAGACCTTAAAAACAAATTCTATCATCTGAAGGTTCAAAAATGAGACAGACGATAGGTTTAGACGAAGCCAAATGAAAAAGCAGACTAATTGGAAAAGACAGACACAACGGAAAAATTGCTATAACTTTCCCTAAAGATATCGGATTTGGGTGTTCTTTAGATGGTTTGAAAGAAGACTTCAAGTTCTACAACTTTTATAAAGACCTTGAATACAAATTCTATCGTCTGGAGGGCTAAAAAATGAGACATACAATAGGTTCAGATGATACTACACAGAAGGAGATGTTTCGGTCAACAACAGAAGAAGCAGAAAGTCAACTTAAGAAGGTATGACGTCATCACAGGCGATACTATCTAACTCCTCAAATCAAAACCCATTTTATTGAACATCTCTAAGTCTTCATCAACTCTCTTATAAAACCTATATATTTATACATGCCCAGTGAAGAAACAGAGCACATCACCTTCCCATTTCTAGCTTTCTACACTAATCCTATACATCATTTCGTTGCTATTTCAACTTCAAGAACCATTTTCACAATACCTGATCACTAATAATCCATCAAAACTTAAATATCACTATAACCCCCAATTTTCATCCCCTTAACACAGTGTTCAGGAAGATTTTTATACATAAAAGCTATGATTATGCACTAATAATAAATTCATCATCTTTATTTCAAAAATCCACAACTATAACAATTTCATTCACTACTTACTTGTTGAAGACTCTAAAAGCTTCAATACGTAACTCCTGTGAACATTAACCAACTTCTAGTTTTTCTTAAGGCAGAAGAAACATTTAGTAGTAGAGGAAGTGGTAAGAGATATGAAGAATCAGAGGTAACTCTCAGAAGGAATTTGATGGAAAACTTTATGTATGGAAAGAATTTTAGCGAAGATGATAATAGGGATAAGAACTTTGGAAAAGTGCCAATCTCCCTTTTGAACTCTCGGATTACTCAAACTTGCTTATGACACTTAATAAAAGCAACTTTATACATGTCACTTTCCTAGGGCCTAAATTCTAACTTAGTTTCTTTTGAACCAACTCCATCCAACTCTCATCTTTACAATCCAACTATTTCCATATCTTCATTTGATTTCTTCTCCTCTTTTTCCTATTTTCCATAATACTCAATAAATTCTAAAATCACAATTTTCACAAAAAATCACAACTCAGTCCAAATATACCTGGAATTATTCATGAATGCATGTACAATTATTTTCATGTGCAAGACCTTTACTAATTACGTGTATTTGTATGTCATACTATGTATGAGCATGAAAAATGCATTTCTAAGCCCTTATTTATCACTCATATTTACTATTCTAACCTTCCCATAGGTAATGGGATGTTACAGATTTTGCCATCTAAAGGGTCAAAACAAGACAATTTTGTCTCTGAAGAAGTAATTAGGTCTGAAATGGATCAGACGAATCAGTCTAAGACGATGCAGACTAAGACGATCCAGCCTAAAACGAACCAGACTAAGACAATTCAGACTAAGACAATCTAGACTAAGATGATCCCGACTATACAACCGAACATACCAAGCTCCATCCAAGCATCTCCAATGATTCCTACATCCACTCTAACATCACTTTCAGTAATAATCTTCCCAAATTCACTTCTTCTAATGCAATGTCCCTCCTTAAACATTCAATTACTAAATTGATTTCATTAAACTCCTAAATCTCAACTCCATTGATTCATAACATACAACAAATTCTCATCTTTCACTATAGTTATCCTATGTGCATCCTGAATAGCATTACAAACTTATAATGATCGTATCTCCCAATCCCAACTTTCAAAAATTTCATACTTTATATCATTGGAAAGCTAGAAAGATAATCTACAACTTTCATGCAGACAACTTTAGCTAATTCTATCTAAATTGATACAGTTTTTCACTTAAGTTTAGAACACAATTTCTACACCTATGAAAGCTTGTAAAATGCCATATCTCTTCATATCAATTGAACTACTAAGTACTTTTGTTAAATTCTTGAATCTCACCTCAAATGATTAATCTCAGACAACCTTTCCAATCTCTATCATGCTATTCTAAAATAAAAAACAATTTTTTTTTGCAATCATAATGAAGAAGAAAAAGCACATACCCATTCCACTTCCACAATCATCACATTCAACTTGTAAAATAATATCATCATACGCAAAAGCAATTTCTCAAATTCTCATTCTCATTACTAAGAAAAGTAAATATTTGAACAAGCTTTACTACATATTAACATACTTAAAACAAAACGCTAAGGATGCTCATGTTTGATATGTATATAAAGCTATCCAAAATGTTCACTAACTTAGTACAAAAGTCTCTAACTATCTTGAAGTTATCGATGCCTTGCAAGGATTGCTAACCGTCTCATTCTACACCTCAGAAGTGGAAAAAGGATGGATTGAGCTACACGGCTTAGTGGCTAATGCATTTATAGCTATCATCAATTAATCACAATTCAAGCATATGCACATGTATAGCTAACAATTCAAACATTTATCAATTTAGCTCAAAACTCACAACACAATACATAGATTTTAACCATTAAACACAACAGTCAAATGCATCATACTTGACAATTCAAAGATGCAATGCACAAACAAATGGCTTGAAAGTTCCATGGAACGAAACGGAGAAACCAAAGTTTACACCGTGAATAAAAAGAGTCTAATTTCTCAAAATCTCGTGGCCTCAAGCGGGTAGCTGAGAGAAGGCTATAGGTCAACGTGTATGTGACTAACAAAACTGGTTCCTCTCTTACCCAATCACAAACAAATTTTATGCTCAATATAGTCAATCACAAATCCATAATCTTATGCTTCTTTTACTTTTTCTTCTTTTATTTTATATAAATATCATAACCTTTTTCAATGCATAACATAATCATAATTCATCATGCATTTTCAAACATTCATAACGATTTCAATTTCAGGCAAATCAAATGTAAGCAAATCAACATACACACACATAGGCAAGAATTTGCCCAATTACACAATAACTATGAATAGATTACCCACCTAAATCCTTTGCAAAAATCCAACTCAAGGTTGCCTTTCCTCTTGCTTTTAGGTAGGATTCTCTTAGTTTCCTAAAACAACCAAGGTTCCATTCAAAACAACATTCTCATAAATTTTATAAACTTCGCTAATCATAAAAATAATGCAATAAACACAAATTAAGCTCAAACCTAACCTACCCATAGTCCATCTAGGTTAGAAAACCCAAGAACTAGTTTAGAAACCTAGGAATCAAATGGGTTCCTTCTTCCTCTTCTTCCAATACATTGCCCACTCTCTCTCTCTAATCCCATCATTATCAACACAACCCATTTCTTTAATAAGGCAAGAAGAAACTTCTTCTTATCTAACTTCTCTCTTTTCTCTTCTCTTCTACGACTCTCTCTTCTCTTCTTCTAAATTTTAAGACAACTTTTTATCCTTGGTATCCCAATTATTTCCTCTTCATTTAATACAATACTCATTTACCTCTTCTTTTGTCTTTATCTACTAAATCCTTAGGCTAACTCAATTCTAACATTCCCATATTAATTCTAATCTTTCCGTCAAATTCTAATCTCTATTCATACTTACTAAATTTAATGACCAAAATTTAAGATAAATAAATAAACAAATAAATCGTAATTAAATAATTAAACAAAAATCGATAATAAATTAAAATTTTTTAGGGTCCAATAATTCTCCCCTAAAAGAATTTTGTCCTGCAAATTCTTACCTGAGTCCACGAAGAGATGTACATACCTCTCCTTCATTGCTTTCAAAGGCTCCCATTTTGCCTCTTCCGTCGAATGGTTCTTCCGTAAGACTTTAACTATCTTCACAACCTTGTTTCTCAAAATCTTTTTCTTCAAATCTAAGATCTCTACTGGTTGCTCCTTATACGTCAAATCCTCCCTTAATTGGACCTTTGATGGTTAAACTATGCGTGAAGGATCTAATCGTTACTTCCTTAACATCGATACATGGAAGACATTGTAAATCTTATACAATTCCATTGGCAAGGCTAACTTATAGGCTAAAGGCTCCATCTTCTCAATGATCTTATAATGGCCAATGTATCTTGGTCTAAGTTTTCCCTTTCTTACCAAACCTCAAAACCCTTTTCCATGGAGAAGCTCTAAGAAACACTTCGTCTCTAGCTTCAAATTCCATCTGCCTTCTATGTGCATCCGTATAACTTTTCATCATATCTTGATCTGCTTTAAGTCTCTCTTTCACCAATTTAATCTTATCCACTGTGACTTGCACAAATTCAAGCCCTAAAAGCCCCTTCCACCTTCCTCATCACAACAAATAGGAGTTCTACACCTCCTATCGTACAAAGCTTAAATGTTCCATTTGGATTGATAGGAATTATTATAGGCAAATTCAATTAACGGCAAATGATCATTCCATGAGCCTTTGAAATCCATAACACAAGCTCTCAACATTGCCTCCAAAGTTTCGATTGTTCTCTCTGATTATCCATCAGTCTGTGGATGGAAAGTTGTACTAAAGTGCAACTTAGTTCATAAAGCCTCCCATAAGCTTTCCTAAAATCTAGAGGTGAACCTGGGATCTTTATCCGAGACTATAGAACTCAGAATCCCGTGAAGCCTAATTATCTCATCTACATATTTCTTGGCTAAAGCATTCAAAGAATCTGTCAATTTAATTAACAAGAAATGTCTTGACTTAGTTAGCCTATCCACAATCACCCATATTGCATCATGTTTCCTGCTAGTTCTTGGCAATCCCAATAAGAAATCCATCGTAATCTTCTCCAATTTCCATTCAGGAATCAACAAAGGTTTAAGCTTATCGATAGGTGCTTAATGTTCTGTTTTAACTTACTGACCCATTAAGCATCTTTTAACATACTCTGCAACATCTTTCTTCATTCTTTTCCACCAAAAGTGTTCTTTTAAATCTATATACATTCTCATACTTCCTCGGTGCATTACATAAGATGCATTGTATGCCTCATCAAGAATCTCGTCTTTTAACTCTTGAATATCTGGAATATATAGTCTATTACCTACCACCATCAAACCATCTTCCCTTACCTCTATTTCAGAAGGTTTACCATTTTTAATCTCTTCTCTAAGCTTGCTCAAATGCTCATCTTGCTTCTATAGTTATTTAATCTTCTCATTGAACACTGGCCTTACTCTAAAATTAGCCAATATACAACTAGGTTCATCTTATCTAAATGTCACCCTAAGTTTGGCTAATTCCTTTAACAAAGGAAGATATGCTGTCTCCACATGTGCCATAGTTGATTTTCTACTAAGTGCATCAGCTATTACATTAGCTTTCCCTGGATGATATTCAACTCTTTCTGGCTCATCAGATACTTAAGACTCTTGTGGCTTGTAAACACCTTGGTGGTGACTCCATATTAATTGCGTCTCCATATTTTTAATACAAAGATTATAGCAGTTAACTCTAAGTCATGCATAGGATAATTCATCTCATAAGGTTTCAATTGCCTAGAAACATAGACAATCACTTTTTAACCTTAATTCCTTCCTCGAGGCATCACTATACACTATGTATCCATCACTATTGGATGGCAAAGTCAAAATTGGTGTAGTTGTGAGCCTATTCTTCAATTCCTCAAAACTATTCTGGCACTCCTCTGTTTACGCAAACTTCTAATTCTTCCTTGTTAATTTGGAAAGTGGAGCTGCTATTATAGAAAATCCCTCTACAAACCTTCTGTAATACCTAGCTAAGCCCAAAAAACTTCTCACTTCAGCTACATTTTTAGGTGCTCCCTATTTCACAACTGCTTCTATCTTCCTTGGATCCATATGTACTCCTTGCTCTGAAATCACGTGTCCAATAAATGCCACTTTTTTTAGCCAAAATTCACACTTGTCAAATTTGACATATAACTCTTCCTCCCTCAATGTCTTCAAGGCAGTCCTCAATTATTCCTTATGCTCCTTGTCACTCTTGGAATAAACCAATATGTCATCAATAAAGACTATGAAAAATCGGTTTTAAAAAGGCTTAAAGACTCTATTCATTAAGTCTATAAAGCCTGCAGGGGCATTCATTAATCCAAAGGGCATTACTAAGAACTCAAAGTGCCTATACCGTGTTCGAAAAGCAGTCTTTGACACATCAGACTCCTTTATCCTCAACTGGTGATAACCTGATCTCAAATCGATCTTAGAAAAACCCTTATAATTAGTCAAACAAATCATCTATGTGCGAAAGCGGTTATCTATTCTTGATAGTGATATGATTGAGCTTTTAGTAGTCCACACAAATTCTTAATGATCCATCTTTCTTCTTCACAAAAATGACCAGGGCTCCCTAAAGTGAAGAGCTAGACCTAATGTACCCCTTCTCCAACAACTCTTCCAATTGTTCCTTAAGGTCTTTCAATTCCTCTGGAGCCATTTTGCAAGGCAGAATCGATATTGGGGCAATACCTAGAAGAAGCTCAATGAGAAACTCAATTTTCCTAGAAGCTGGTAGTCCTAGTAATTCCTCAGGAAAGACAGCTAGAAATTCCATGATTACAGGAATATCTTCTAACTTTCCTCTATCTGCCTTTGTGTCTACCACATAGGCCAAAAATGCTTTACATACTTTCCTTACCATCTTCTCTGTTATCAGAGCCGAAATAATTATAAGCAGGCTTGCTTTCTTGTCACCCATAAACACTACCATTCTACCTTCATCCAATTCGGACTCCACTGTCTTCTGTTTGCAATCCAGATGGGGTTATACTTTTCTAATGTATCCATGCCCAATATCACATCTAATCCCCCCATCTTCAATGGCATTAGATCCACCACTAAATATTTCCCACCAATACATACTTCACAATCTCTATAGACTTGACTAATAATAATATATTGGTTGATTGGAGTACTAACCATCAAAGGAGTATCCAATGGGCTCAGTTCTCTACCATGCACGATTTTACTTGATGAAACAAGTGAATGGGTAGAACCTGGATCAATCAAAACAACAATATTATCATCAAATAATGTAACCGTACATACTTCTGGAGTGATTTCTATGTCCTCCTGTGTCATTGCAAATACTCTAGTTAGTGCTTGCCCCCTCAGTCTTCCTATAGGGTTCACCTTCTTGGTCATATTAGAACTGCCCACTTCATTTGTTGTCTTCCGTCTCCCAGTCTCAACCCTCCCTGAAATTTGCATTTGAGTTTTCTCCTTTCATGCATACTGAGGTCACTCTCTAGCTATAAGCCCTTTTTTCCCACAGTTGAAGCAAGCTCCTGTCAATCTGTAGCACTCCCCTCTATGGAGTTTCCTGTAGTGATCATATTTGGGGATGGACAACTTAGCTCCCCCTTCCTTTCTGCTACCTCCAGCCTTTAAGCTCTGTTGAGAAACGGTTCTCAACTCCCTAGATTTACTTACACTACTGCTCCTCTCCTTAGATTGCATAGGGAAAGTCCTGACACTCCTTTCTGACATAGGAGTACCACCTCCCCTCCTAAACTGTTCTCTTCCCTTTTTTTTCTATTCACTGCACTCTTAATGTTCTCGATATACTCGGCCCTTAGTGCTGCTTCATCCAGTTGCTAGAAATCACAAAAGTTTTGTGCCATTACCTTTTCTCTGATGGCCAAATGCAATCCTGATTCAAATCTACGGCACCTAACTGCCTCACTCATCATCGTCTCAGCTGCATATCTGGACAGCTGCATAAACCGGCACTCATACTCACTCACTGTCATCTCCCTCTGTGTAAGACTCAAAAATTCCCTCTGCTTTTGTTGGATATACACTTCAGACAAATACTTGTTCTTATACACTGCTAAAAAATCTTTCCATGTGAGCAATGATGGTTTCAACTGACTCCCTAGCACACTCTCCCACTAATGCAGAGCATCTCCCTGTAGCAAGCTTGTAGCGTACACAACTTTCTCATCATACTCACAATCCATCTAACCCAATATCCTCGTAGTCTTTCTCAACCAAGTCTCGACTTCTTCTGGATCTGTTGTCCTATAGAAATCAACTACTATATACTTCCTCAGCTTGTTAAATTGCTTCCCCTTCTTAGTTGGGGTTGGAGAAGAAGTTTGTGGCATTTAGCCCATGGCCTAGACAAATTCCTGAGGAAATTCTTGAAACATCTTCAGATCCAATGGCGTAGGCACTTACTCCTGTGGATGAGGAGACTCCCTCGTCTGTGATCGAATGGGCTTACTACCTTGCCCTACATAAGTCTCAGCATTTTCTGGGGCTACAAACTCACCAGTACTCTCCTTTCTTAGCAGAGAGTCAGGTGCAATTGATCCTTATAAAACTCCTCGTGTCCTTTTACGAGGTGGCATTTTACTACTTCAATTAAACCATTAACGATTAGCTTACATTTCATTTTAATCATATTTCTTACATGTATGAATGATATGCATGTCACTTAATGTAATCAATCAATTTAAAATGCAAACAATTTATCACACAACATAACAATTCATACCACTATGCATTTTAAGCCTAGGAAAAACCTAAACTCTAATACCACATGATGTTGGACCCCGTTTCTGGAGCCACCTAGGCTAGAAAACCCAAGACCTAGTTTAGAAACCCTAGGAACCAAATGGGTTCCTTCTTCCTCTTCTTCTAACACAACACCCACTCTCTCTCTAATCCCTTCATTCTCAACACACCCATTTCTTTAATAAAGTAAGAAGAAAAGATGATTAACTTACCTTAACAAACTTGATTTTTATTCTTCCCACGTTTTCTTCTTCTTCTCTAACTTCTTTCTTTTCTCTTCTCTTCTACTACTCTCTCTTCTCTTCTTCTAAATTTTAAGACAACTTTTTATCCTTGGTCTCCCAATTATGCCCTCATTATTTAATACAATATCCATTTACCCGTTCTTTTGTCTTTATCTACTAACTCCTTAAGCTAACTCAATTTTAACATTCCTATATTAATTCTAACTTAATTCTAATATTTCCATCTAATTCTAATCTCTATTCATGCTTACTAAATTTAATGACCCAATTCTAAGATAAATAAATAAATAAACAAACAAATCGTAATTAAATAATTAAACAAATAAATCGATAATAAATTAAAAAAAATTTCGAGGTCCAACTGATTTTGCCATCTAAAGGGTCAAAATTGCAAATTTCTATAGTTGTCCTGAGAATGTTCACCCAGAGGACATTTATCCCTTCAAATGGACATGAGCAGACCTGGAACACTGAAATTTCAGAGAAGGTCTGTAGAGTGGACATGTATGTCCGCCTAATGGACATTTACTAGAAAATTTCCAGATTTCCAGCTCCTACAATCACCTCTAACACATCCCATGCATATCCACAAGATCCGATAGTATGGTAGAAAGAAATGTATATCCTACTTCAATTTCTCTTTATTCTCACCTCCATTCCAATTCAAATCATCTACAAAATACAGCATACAAAATTGCTGATCATAATCACATAAACATAACATCAACCATGTCTATACATTCTTCAATATTTCGTTACACTTCATCATCATTTTCATCCCATTTCACCTCTTTTGCTTAGTGTATCTTTTCTAGCTTAATATACCATCATTTCCTCTTCATTCACACTCCATTTCAGCTCAATATTATACACACACAAGTAAAAATTCATGATTGATCAAAACACCAAAATAGAACATATTCTTATATACTGTTAACCCAAATTTTTGCATATTTTCAACTTAAATATCATCTTTATTTCACTTTTAATTAATCAACATAACTTACCTCATTTCAAGACATCATAATACTCCTTCTTATAAACTCTAAATGTATGTTAATTCATCTCTAAAGCATTCAAAGCAATCCACATTAATATAAGGAAAATAGAGCATATAAACATCCATTCATTAATCATTTTTCTGCACTTCTTTATACACCATTTTCATAATCAATTTAACCCAAAAGCATCACTACATCAATTTATGAATCATTACTCATTATTTATGTAAAAACAAGACATTTACATGATCATTTCACCACTCACGTTTTACCCAAATAATTTCATGATTATGATCATTAATCTCAAATTACTCATCAAATTAGTTACATTTAACAATACCCATGATGATCAAAGCATAACTTACTTGATTTAGCTCAAAATCTTTAAGATTTAACTTAGCCCTAACTTTCCACATAACCCACGTTCATCATCATCCAAGAGTGATAAGGTTGTGTCTTTTGTGAGAATAAAATAGAGAGTAAGTTAACAGTAGTAAGTGAAAGACGGGAGGGTTAGGTTCAACATGTATGGAAGTTGGAGAAGCAAAATCGTGAAGAAGGAGAATGAAGAAGAAAATTACGAAGAGAAGAACAGATGAGAGACCTACAAGATAAATGGGAATAAATAATAAAGTGAAAGACCAATTTTGTCTTCATTTGGTGAAAGTAACATGAATGAAGACATGTTGTGGCTCCAATTTCTGTAGGTTTCACATGTAGCACCCTGTTATTATAGGGTACATACCGGAACACCTTGAGGAAATTCTAGTACATAACCCATGATAATGGTGCACTACATTCGATCACGACATTCACTTAACATGGCATCATCATTCTTTATTCTCTTATAAGACATCATCAAGAAAGTCACAATATTTTAAAACCAAAATTTTCCCCATTTCATTTCATAAATCTGAACATATTTACATTATATCTTTTAAACACCATTACATGTACATTATCATAACCTAATAAAAAATATACTACATGAAAGAGGAAATTACACAAAAAGTCTATCTAATCTTTCCAATCCCAGCTGATCAACCTTTGAGCCATTTCTTCTTCTTCCAAAAATTACAAGACTATACTCCTTGTAGCATCTCTCAGTAGTTAAAGTCCTCTATCTCAGTCCTAAAAAATCAATGTTTCCATTTTGGTGAGTTTTGCGAACTCAATGAGATAACCATTATCGATGGTTCACTCAATTCATGTAACACATCACACATGTAAAATATATTTCATATCGTTGCATTTTGCATGAATTATCACGTATCACATTCTCACTTAAGGGTAAGACAATTTTGCATTTCAAAAAATCAAACATACTTATTAAAATGTATATGAAATGCTCATATGACTCTTTTCTAATTATTCAATTTTTATGACTGAGTGCCTAAACTGTCCCATATCTATTGTAGATATCGGGCTCATTTATACTATTTCTTATCCATTAGGGGTACAGGCTCATTTTATATAGTGAGCCTTTGGCTCTTAATCACATTTGGAGCTTTAAGCTCATTTTCAGTAGCTACTCAAGTCACAACTCTCATTATCTGATCATACATTCATATATGGAATGCATCTCTCATAATCAATCAATCATCTCAAAAAGCATTTAGTTTGTCACATTCACATATAGGTACTACTTCAATATCACATTTATGCATCAAGTCTCGAACTTTCATTGTCCGACATCCACATAATCAAATCATATTCATATCATCATCCAAAACATATTATAAAGCAAATAATTAATTGCGTGAAATCATCTAGGTTACTCACGGATTGCTCCCGATATTATTAACTCGAAGTTCTAGCAACATCTAGATGTTGACGTTCCAATTTCTCCTTTTCATTAAGCAATATACACATATCACACTTTTGCACAATTATAAGTGTTTGTTAATTCACATATATGTATATGAAATATGCACAATGCATGTTCAGGACAATCCCAGGTATCGCTCTATCATTCTTATCATATAAACATTCATATTTCCAAACTCACATAAGTATCATTTATACTTATGGTTTATACCTCAATAGAACCATTAAAATCCAAATTCATAACTCATTTCTCCAATTCAGAGTTTTCCTGAAACATACCTTCGGGTCTACTGTACATGATCAATATGACAATGAAAGTGAAGTAATTTGGCAATACTTGCTTCTAGAAAAATGTTCTACATTGTATTAAATTTCTAACGACATTAATATCATTCAATTTGGTTCAGTATTCCAAAAGTTATATGCCAAATAATTTGGACTATTCTTCAACTGTAATAGTATTCTGTACCAAATTTCAAGTCAGATTCTGGAATTTTAGAGATAAAATTAAAATTCTAATTCTTCAAATAAACTATATCTCTATGTCTCTAGTTTAATCTAAATTAATAATAATGCCATTTGGATAATTACATAACAAGTTATGTCTAGAATACCGAAGCATGTTCCGTGAAAATACTCCAAAACTCCTCATTAATTCTGTCACAAATTCACCATTCAATCTCCTCCAAATTATTTTAGATGGTTATATTTTTTGGTGGAGATGTAGAAAATCGTATTTTGAATCTGTTGGTTCAAATCTCATGTCAGGAGAAGAAGATATGGCCAAAGATCAAAGGATGTTTGAACTATCTCCAGCCTATATAATCCTTCATTTTTCTGCATATTCATTCCCTACAAATTCTTCGTTTTTCTTTTTAAGTCACTTTATCATATCATAATCAGAACATCATATTACAACTCTTCCTTAACTCTAAACCCATCTTAAAATATCTTTAAAAACACTCAAAATAGAACATATTCTCATAGTCTCAAAACAGAACACAAACTTATACATTCATCCACCAATTTGCTACACCCAGTTCTCAACTTCATGTTAAATTTTGAGACTCTTAAGGATATAATTTAAATTCTATATCTTCATAAAAAAGTAGCCTTATGTCTCTAGTTTAATCTAATTAAGAATCATCTTATTTGGAAAAATACAGAACAAGTTATGGCTAAAACACAAAAGCATAATCAGTGAACATGTTACCGCTACATTTTCCAGCATTCATCTTCCAAATTTTCCATATTTATTCTTCTTCATTTACTCTTCATTCTTAACTCCATTTCAAATAAATATCATTCACAAACAATTCATGATCTACATTTGATCATTAACCCAAAAATAGAACTTATACATGTACCCATTCATCATTAATTTTCTGCACTCATCCTAACACCATTATGATGATCATCCTACATCTAAAACATCTCTAAAACAATTTATGAATTAGTACTCATCATACATATATAAAAGGAAGACATTTATATCAACTATCCATCACCTAAGACATTGCAAAAAAAAAAAGTCATCAATCTTAATTTACTCATCATTCTATCTTCATTTAACCATACCTATGATATTTAAAGCATAACTTACTTGATTAATCTTTAAACTCTTCAAGTCATACTAAAACCTAGCTTCCCATAGAACTCACGTACATCATCTTGGAGGTTAGGAGGATTATGTTTTCTAGTGGAATTGAGAAGATAATAAAGATGATAGTACCAAGGAAGGGTGAAACCAAGGCTCACGTGGATGGTGGTGTATATATGTCGTGGGAGATAAAGAAAAATGAAAAGAAGAAATGGAGAAAAGCGTCACGAAGAGAAGAAGAAGAAAGGCAAGAATGAAAGAAAAAAAAATTAATTTGTCTTTCAATAGAGCAAGGAGTCGTGGGTTTAAAGACTCATTTGCCATATATCAACTTTCTAGTGGTTGGAAATAGACTCTTACATTAACTAGTCCAATCAATTCCATTTTTTACTCCAAGTGTCTCCAATTTTCAATGAAATTGGTCATTAAATCCAAAAGATATATATAAAAATTTCCACTATCATTTGACATTAATTTCTACTACAAATTATCAATTGTCCTGCTACTTGGCATTTTTCCTAATCTAAAAATACCCAACATTTTTAGAATTTTTTCCTAAAATTCACCAAAAGTTCGAAATCACTAAATACACTATCCAAATCAAATTTTAACATATAAAAACCACAATCCTCAATATAATCACATTTATAAACAACTATATCTAGAATATGTCAATGAATGCATGTACAATTATTTTCATGTGCAAAAATTCAATATTCACATTTATATGCATATCATATAATGCATGACATGAAATGCATTTTCTAATCTCTCAATAATCTCTCATAAATATACTATTCTAGCCTAAATATGGGTAAAACGGATGTTACAATTATCCCCTCTTTAAAAGAAATTTTGTCCTCAAAATTCTTACCCGATTTTTCGAACAGGTGGGGATATTGTCTCGTCATATGCTCCTTCGTTTCCCAAGTGGCTTCGTCTATCGAGTTATTCCTCCAAAGGAATTTCACCGGTGGAATTACTTGATTCCTCAATTTCTTAATCTAAGATCCCACTATCTTGATCGACTCCTCAATATAGCTTAAGTTATTAGCAACCTCAATCTCTTGAGCATGTATCACATGTGTCAGATCCGATCGGTATCTTCGAAGCATACTTACATAAAATACGTTATGCAATTGAGACATCTCATTCGGCAGAGCTAACTTGTATGCAAAAGGTCCTATCTTCTCAATAATCTCACATAGAACAATGTACATAGGGTTCAACTTGCCCCTTTTGCCGAATCTTAATACTCCTCTCCAAAGTGACAGTCTAAAAAACACTCTGTCTCCTACACTGTATTCAATGTCCCTTCGATGCTGATCTGGATAACTCTTCTATCTATCTTGATCTGCTTTAATTCGACTTCAGATCAATTTCACCTTATCTACAGTGTCTTGTATCAATTCTAGGCCTTCAACCATTCTCAAGCCCTCTTCATCCCAATATAAAGGTGAACGACACTTTCTTCTATACAATACCTCATATGGTGCCATTTCGATACTACTGTGATAATGATTGTTATAAACAAACTCTATCAGTACTATATATTGATCCAAAGCTCCTTGAAACTCCAATACACATGCTCTAAGCATATCCTCAATAGTATTGATTGTCCTCTCACTCTGTCTATCTATTTGAGGATGAAATGCAGTACTGAAGTTCAACTTTATGCCCAAAGCTGACTGCAAACTCTTCCAAAATCTCGAAGTGAATTTGGGATCCCAGTTTGATATAATAGACGATACCATACAGTCTAACCACCTCATTCACATATCTCCGGGACAACTGATCTAATGAGTTATTCTCTCTCACTAGTAAGAAATGGTCCGACCTAGTCAATCGGTCCACTACAACCTATATAGCATCATTCTGCCTTGAAGTCTTAGGCAATCCCATAATGAAGTCTATGGTAATTCGTTCCCATTTCTACTTTAGAATAGGCAATGAATGTAGCTTCCCTATTGGAGCCTGATGCTCAGCCTTAACCTGCTAGCATGTCATACATTTAGAACTCTGCCACTTGCTTCTTTATTTCGGGCCACTAGAAATGCTGCTTTAGCGTGTTATACATCTCGGTAGTACCAGGATGTATAATATAGGCGGCCATATGAGCTTTCTCTAGAATTTCTTTCCTCAGATCATTCACATTAGGCACAGAAAGCCTCTGTTTCAACCACAATGTCTCATCCCTCAACTTAAACACAAAGCCTTTGTTTCAACCACAAAGCCTCTATCATGTAGCATCGGTCTCAACTTTAGTGTAGCGATCAATGCCTCATCTTGCTTCATATTCAATTCCACATTTAGAGTTCTCAAATGAATCAAGTTTGATAACCTCGATAACTGAATCTGAGAGGCATTGGTAGTGGTACTCAATCGTGCAATCATAATCTTTTAATATCTCAATCCATCTTCTTTGTCTCATGTTCAACTTCTTCTAACTCAACAAATACTTCAAGCTCTTATGATCAGTGTAAATCTAGAATGTCTCTCCATACAAATAATGTCTACATTGAATGACTCTCTTATTTGATGTGGACTGCCTACTAGATCTAGCTGTATTGGATGCGGAGGATTATGAATAACATATGTTTACAAATGAACTTAAGCCAAAAATCTTTCCACAGCAGTCCCTACCACCCACTGCATCAAAATTTATCTTACTCTCATCAACAATTTCAGAGTTCTGAGACTATTGTTCAATGCTTTCTTGTATTTGGTCCTATCATTCTAATTATTTACGTTAATAAGTAATAATTTTAAGATTTTATATACATGAAGTTGTCTGTATCGGGTGTTAACGAAGGTCATGTCATCATGCTTCTTAGTGTGGGTACACAAGTAGGCTTCTTCCCTATAGATTTTTCCTAAATCAGAATAAATTGTTATAAGTGAACTATAATTTACAGAAGTTTTAGCAGAGTTTCCTCTCTTTTTATGATATTTACTCCCTATTAAACAAAAAAATTTACTCAATAATATAGCCATTAATAGCACCGGGCATTTATAATATTTTTTTTCTCCATAATATACATATATTTTCATTCTAAATTTCATACATGAAATTACATTGAAATCAAATTTCATATATCAAAGTACAAAAATAAGAATATAAGAGCAAAGTTTTGAAACTTACATGTTTCTCTATATGCTCCTGGTGGGTAAAAGATCCTCTAGAGTGTACAGATAAACTATCTCCCTCCAGTCCTCCATGTCTGTTTGTAAAATTTAACTTTGAAATAAACATTTCCTCGAGTGATGTCCAATATTGCTGCCAACGAGTTCATATTTCTTCAGATATGTAAGGAGGTCGTACACCATTCTTGTGTATCGAACCAAAAAAGTATCTATAACGTGCACGAGCTCGCCTCTCCTATACATTATAAATTACAACATCAAATTTTGAATCTAAAAAAAATTCTTTCTGGAAAAAAGAAAAACATACTAGAAGTACTTATAAACTAAAATATTAATTTAATTAACTTGTAAAATTAGATAAAATAAAAAAGATTAAAGAATATATTTTTTTATACCTCTAACTTCTGATAATAAAAATCCTTTGTCACTTGAGAGATATTCTCCCATATATAACCCCCAAGATCTATCTTCTCTATGAACTTGGATAAGATATTTGGATGAGATAAGTATTTTTATATTATTTTCAAATTAAAACATATAACTTAAGTATAAACCTATGGTGTTAGCATGTATGTATTACAAAATTTTTAGAACTTAACTCACAAAATGTTAACAATTGTGATGTAACTTCTTTCATCAACTCCCTTTACTCTAGACTGAAGGCTGCCTCCTTCATTCGCAATGTTACCTATGATATCTCTATTGGTATGAGGGTGGTGGATGGTGTACTAGGTATGCTGGATGGTGTAGCAGTAAGTAGGGAATGTGACTCTATAGGGGTTGTATGTGGGGAAGGTGATGCTTGATCTAGATGTGCACTAGCTAGACATGTAGCACCTGATTCTGTAGCATCTGTAGAATGTGATGATTCACCGGGATAGTCACTTGCTCCTCCAAATCATGGTAACCTAAACCTTGATCGCATCATATCCTATTTTCTCTTTTGTGGCATATTTTTAAGCTGAAATTCACATTTTATTGATTATTCCACTAATAGAACAACATAAATTAAATATATAACAATATTTTGTTGATGTAATAATACATCTATTCATATAATATTATGTTACTTACACAAATTATTCACTATCTTCACTTAATTGTAAATCAAAATCATCACCATCTTCTTTTTCGGAATAATTAAAATCAAACTCAATCTCCTCTTTAGATCCCTTGCCCTCTTCATCCTCTCTAGATGAAATTTCAACATATTCATTATTTGGATCTTTCAAAGTTCATTATCTTCATGAAGCATTTCAAGAAGATGTTCATGAAATAAATTCATATGTTACATATGTATTTATTTCTTGAACATTTTCTTGAAATGCTTCGCTTTCAATTTTCTTATTTTATCCTTTTCCATATATTTTAAAAACACCTCTAGGTTTTATTTTGCAAACAGCCAACCAATCTGACTTATCTCGTTGTAAGCTAGGAAAAGGAACATACTACACCTAGATCTCTAGCATTGCCAACATGATATTCAAGCAATTGAAGATAATTGAGTTATGGTCTCACAATTTGGCTATAATTCTTGGTTAGCTAATTTTAGTAAGTGATTTTTTTTTTTTTGCATATGGGTTGGGTTCTTCTTCAAGATTTTCTATATTCGTCTGAAAGGTATAATAGACTACATCATAAACCATTTAGATGTAAGGATTTTTCTGTTGCACCCATATTGTTTGTTATAAATCCAATCCCCCTTCAAACCCATCCATAATTATTGACAAGTTTACCTCATTACCCGTTAAAATGTTACAAATTAGTGGCTCCCTATGTCATGTCCATTGAAAATAATTTGGAACAAACTCTTTTCTTAATAAATGGAGATTCACTTCATCAATAGGAAGAAAATGAATATATTTGCACTCTTTACATGGATATTTGATCTTTGGACCATCCATATATGCAGGTTGAGAAAATGCATAGTAAATAAAAGCTTCACTCCTTCAACAAACTTAGGATTAATGAAACCATCAGGTGTTAATCGTCTATACATCTACGATCTATCAACATTACTCATTTTTGCAAAACTTTTATTTGAAAAAGTGACTATAGTAAGATATAATAATTATTACAGTAGTATCCATATTAATCTTACTAACATTTATTCTTTACTTTACACATCATTAGTCCTTCATTTGCCCCAAGTTTTTACAAGCCTCTGACCATTTCCCCTCTAAATTTAAACCAACTTATCCTACCATATGATTTCATAATCAAATAACACAATCACAACCAATTCCACCTTAGTGATTGCACAATCATGACATTCTAAGTTATAAGAACTTTAGAATCATAAAAGAATTTTTTGGAAAGATAATGCTTTCATCCTTGTTATCTTTAATATATCTTAATACTATATAAGCAACCTATAAATGAACTATACTTGGCTTATTGATATTGGCTTAATTGATGGACAACATATGTGAGTATCAGTCAAATAAAGCAATTTGCCAACTAACATCTTGTACGAAGTGACATTAAGAAGTAAAAAAAAGCATCTACTCATTATTTTTCTAACTTTATATTAAAATAAAAAGAGTGGAAATTGTTTTATAATAAATAAAATCAGTGGAAATTAAGAAAGAACTATGGTATGTGGCATTGCTAGTGCAGATGAATCGAGAAAGTAGGTTCTCGCTGTGACTCTCAGGTTCGTGGAATTTTTCATCAATAAGCCTCATGGAAGCTGCATCATGGGTTTCTAGCCTATATATTACCTAGGGTTTATTATGCAAAGAATTGTCTTATCAATTATGTGAATTTCGTACATTAATACTAAGTTTGATTTAATCACTAAGCTCATTTCCAAAGTTTGATTTTAAATAAGCTCTATAGTATGTGGCATTGTTAGACTAGATAAATCGAGAAAGCAAGTTCTCGCTGTGACTCCTAGGCTCATGAAAATTTTCACTGATAAGCCTCATAGGAGTTGCATCATGGGTTTCTAGCCTATATACCATCCTACGAGTTTATCATGTAAAGAATTGTCATGTCAATTACATGAATTTCTTATGTTAATACTAAGTTTTAATTAATCACCTACAAGTTCAAGTCTTTATGTTTGAATTTAAATAATGCTCAAACATAAATACTTAGACTATTAAACCCTAACCTAAAATCTAATCAATCATTGTTATAGGTAAAATTGCAAGGAAAAAAACAAAATCAATCGCATTGTAGACATTACTTAGATGAATGACTTACTTTGATAGATGAACAATTGCAAACTACAAAGAAGACAAATGAGGTTGAACAATTATCAACACTCTTCAACATAGAACATGACCTATAAGAAAGACAGTAAACAAAAATATAAAAATTAAGTACCATACCATTGGAAAAGCTAATCTAATCACTAATCTTTGAGATTTAGATGAATGAATTATATGAAAATGAGTTTACTTCAATAAGAAGAGGTGTGATTTTTAAAGTCTCTAAGGAGGAGGAAAATTATATGTAAGACTAATATAAGTGAGAGTAATGAGGATGATATAAATATAATCACAAATAAATTTAAGAAATTATTAAAGATTAAGAGAGAAAAGTAATTAAATAGGACGAAGAAAGGATTTAAAGGCTTAATAAGATGACACTATTTTTTTTTAAGTCATGAAGCAAAAAATATTATGCAAAGTTTATGCTTTATATCCAATAATAATAAGCTACCCACTGCTAAATCTCTTATGATGAGAATAATTGTAATATTTCATTTTTCCTTACTAAGCGTTAGGATCCTATACCATTTCTTATGAGAAATAGCATTTATTTATGAGGTGCATTGCATTCACATACATACCATGAGCATGCACACAAATTTTTAATTTTGATACACATTTCAAATACTGTATATGTACTTAATTAACATATTCTGGAGTATAGAAGGATTAATATGATCATTATGTGAATTGTGAATTTTTATGTCGTGAATTTTAGTCTGATGGTTTTAATTATTAATATAGAAATTTTTTGTTACAATTGGGAAATTTATAAATTTATGTGTATTTTAGACTAGGAAAAATGCCAAGTGCTAAGAAAAACTGATTTGCGCTAATAGAAATAAGTGACACATGGCAATAGAAATACTTGAAAAGTGGCATTAGGATTTATTGACAAGTGGTGTAGAAAATTAGGTTACATATGGCTTGGTGTTTGAGAGACAAACGGACTAGTTATTAAGAGAGTATTTAGGGACCATAAGAAGATGACAAGTGGCAAGTGACAAGTGTCACAACACTTGCCACTCACCACCCACGACACTCTCACTTGAAAGATAATTTCTTTATCTTTCACTTATACTTTTATTACATGCTTTATTCTTCTTCATTTTCTCTCTTTATTCACGATTCTCACCCTCACTCTCACAACCTTGATTCTTGTCGAAAATCATTATCTTACTACTCTAACAAATTTTGTTATCTCTTTTTGTTGATGAAACCAACTTTTATTCCATCTTGTTCTTGAATATGGTGATGATCGTGTAAGTGAAGGAGATAGGTTTTCTTGGTGATTTGAAGAGATTTGGAGTTAAACAAGTAAGAAAAATCTTTTTCTTCATGGTTTGATTAAATGAAATGTTTATGATGATAGTTTAGAGATAGATTGAAGGTGTTAATGGAGTTGAAAGTGTGCTGTACGTTGATGAATATATGGATTTGTGTTATGTTTTTATGTAAATAATCAATAATAGTTTATGATTGTTATATTGATGATTTGAGTTGGGATATGAAGTATAATTGATGATGAATTTATGCTAAAGATAGGTGTTAATAAAGTGTTTTCAAATCTGGAAAATTTGAATGCTATAGAAATGAAGGTGTTCATATGATTGTAAATGTGATCCAAAAGAATGAGAAAGTGTACTGGGAATAAATGAATAAGAATTTGGATAATGTGTGAATATAAAATACTAGAAAAAGGATTGTGAATGTATGATTGATGATATTAGAATGAGCAACTAAGTGTAAACTAGACATATCCAAATGATAATGTTTAAATGATCATAACTTGTGATTAAGGATACCTACCCGGGAATAGTCAATTGAGCATACATTGTACATAACACATAGACATATGTGTATGATTGAATATTTATATGATTGATCAATTTAATAATGTGTATAAATGTGGGTATTGCATAATTTAGACACTCAAGTCAAATGCCAGCATCCTGACACTGTCAGTTTGTCGAGGAAATAGCTATTTAGAGCTTACTGTTAGTAATCTAAATGTTTCTCACTAGGATTGATTGTATTTGCTTAAATTTCAATTATTGAACTAATATTTATATGAATGTGACAATTCTGGACATTGATGATTCGAGGAGCTTGATAATTGAGATTGCATTGGAAGTTTAACACCCACAAACCCCCTAGGAGGATATGAAAATGTCACACAAAACAGAATTAAAACATGCCAAGCAATCCAAACACTTCCAGAAACTCAAATAAACATACTTTACATATCATTAGATGATGTTGTAAACAAAACATATTAAACATATTGTACTATTTTAAATACATGCCATAAGTTTCAAATCCATCCTGTATTAAGGCTATTACAAAGCATTAAACAAAACACAAAATACAACATGACTCATTACATTGAAATGCAGTTTAAACTTAAACACAAATATACATCTTCCAAAAAAAAACACATCTTTCTTTGGCCACTGCAGTTGTCCCATCCTTATATCTTCTTATCAAAACCTACACGGAGGCAAAACCACCGTGCTAAACATATAGCTTAGTGGGGAATAACTAAACAGAATATAATCTGACTACTATTTTTAACAATCTTTTAGCATTCACATGCAATGAACTATATCAAATCACATGCAACCGTTAATTGTTCAAATTAAAGAACAATCCAAAATTATTTACATTAGAACAGAATATAACATATCATAATAGGATATGCTTTCTTTAGAGCAAAATTTATAAGTATTTGAATAGAATATCATATTATCAAAATAGAACTATAAGTATGATAACAAAACTTGATTATATCATAACATAATTTAATTGATCAGAATTAAACTTAGCTTATATCTGAATTGAACATATATCAGAACACAAAATAAGTTAGCTTGTTAGTCTTTTTACAGAAGTGGGTAACGGGACCAGAACAGAACATACCTATGATTGGTATCACAAAACAGGAGAAACTTATGTCTCAATAACAGAAGACATCGAAGTGTCAATATTAGGAAACACTGGAGTGTTAATATCGGGAGACACTGAACTGTCAATATCAGGAGACACCGAAGTGTCACAGGAGAAACTGCAGACCCTTATATACATGCCTATATACCCATGACTAAGACTTGGCAGTTTTAAAAATAAACCATTTCAGGTTTCAGAATCACAT
The DNA here is from genome assembly GCA_027575705.1 of Erythroxylum echinodendron. Taxonomy (NCBI): domain Eukaryota; kingdom Viridiplantae; phylum Streptophyta; class Magnoliopsida; order Malpighiales; family Erythroxylaceae; genus Erythroxylum; species Erythroxylum echinodendron. Next base: position 20,760,386 of record JANZXR010000003.1, read on the forward strand.
GTAAAAGATGTAGTGCATAACATATGTCTTTATTACACTTCCTCAAATTGAACATATACATGCACATCCAATCAAACTTAACATACCTTATGAGCATAAACATTTGCAATAATATACCATTAAATGTGTTATGTATTTACAGATTACATATAATTACATAAATTTCCAATTCATAAACAATCATATTCAATTCACATCGCATAAACCCTTTAAAACACATTTGTATTCATAAGGACACATTCATCCTTAAACACACCATACATTTCAACATTAGACACATTATCCACTAACCACACATTCTTTAAGTAATTAAATCAATTAACAATTCATAACTAAATTAACTTTTACTCAATTAATCTAACACCATCTAGTTTCATTTTTAACCTTAACTAAGTTCAATTAAACCATTATTAAGTACCTTAACCTTATATAGTCCAACAATTGTATAAAACCAACATTTTGTCCTTCCTAAATACTGCCCACGACTGTAGGAATGAGCCACATAAATCCCACAATCGTGGGATGAGTGAACTGAAGGTTCACTCACCTATGGCCTTCATTTTGCATCCAAAATTTTACTCCTTCATACACCATACAATACACCTTCATTAAAGACCATCAATTTCACTTCAATTCTACCTTATCCATGCTTTAATCCCTTATTAAATTCATGTCCAAACCTAATTCAAAAATCATTCATTAGGTAACTCACAACTCATTATCTTACATACATCAAAACTAAAATATAATTTTGCTAAAACCAGAATTTTTTTCCAACACTCAATTATCAACATCAAAACACATAGTTCATGCCAATTCAATTATCATAGGATTTGTATTAATACATGCTATCAAGTTTAGAATTCCCTTACTTATTTAACTTCAAATTCCTACTTCAAAGAACAAACTAATCGAGCCTTCATGCAACCAGCACAATTCCAAGATCAAAGGTGAAATTAGGATGCTCTTGGCACCAAAAAGATAACAACATAGAAGATAACATGAGGTAGCTTTATTGATGTAGTATTTAGCAAGGATTTTAAGTGTTGATAATCCAAATTGAAGAAAAAATCTAGAAATAGTGTATAAGAGAGAGAGTTTTGGTGGAGAGGAGCAAAATGAAGAGAGAAGGCTGAAACAACAAGAATAAAGGATGATTCACCACTTACCTCACTCTTTGGATACTAGGTGTTCTTGTTTTAATCAAGCCACATGTCACACATAAAGGTAACCTACTTGTCCTTCAATGAAACCATCTACATATCTTTATGTGTGGCTGTTAAATGTCACAATTCAACTAGGCCACTTGTCACTCAACCAATGTTGCCAAATGTCATTCAAAGCATAGGCTTAGGCACATTAATTTTTTGTAACACCCCATTACCCTAGAGTACGCACCGGGACGCCCGTAGGTCATTCCGATACATAAACTAAGATAAGGGAGCGCTACGTGCACTCACTACAGTACTCCACATGGCATCACATCAATTTAAATAATTAAAGCTGTAACTGTAAATCACAAGATTTTTAAAATCAAATTCTTCCTCTTTTCATTACTCAAAAA
>JANZXR010000003.1:20770453-20789380 GCA_027575705.1 Erythroxylum echinodendron
TTTATAACCTTATTATAGCCATCCGCACAATAAAGGGTAAAATTACCATTTTGCCCTTATGTTGGTTTTTCTTTCTAAATCTCTCGTTTTATATTATATGGTGATTAACACAGAAGATCTCATCTTGGTGTTAAGAATTGATGGGTAGCTAGTCCATCAACCTATTGGCGCCAGTTTAATCACCAAATCTCATTAAAACATCTAAAAGTGATGATACCATTATAAACTCTTTATTTGAGTGAATGTTCCCTTATACCTGTTTCAGTCAATAATTCCAACATACAGACACTAGATTAATACTTTGTAAAAATCCATTTTGATCATATCAAAAATTATAATGAAACAAATATGAGTTCACCACTCATTAAGATTAATGTTCATATTAAGCGAATGCTTAAGTTGTATGTTTTAATATTAAAGTGACGGCCCATTTTATTCATGAAAACATACTTGATTCTAGATTCATTTAATGGTGCCATTATCGATAGTCAACTACTATCATAATATGAAACTCATCATTCCCTTGAAGTAAACTCCTTTACTTATATGGAGATAAATCACAACAATACAGTCTAAAACCATAATCAAACAACCAACTTGGTTATTTAACTGTGAATCAATTAATTTAGATTCTAATAATATACATGTTTGCCATACATCTCTATGTATATATATATATTACTTACAAAAGAATCTTGGTACCTTTTGACTAGATATATAACGCTCACACAAATAAAACCAAACTCTTTTGTTTTATTAATAATTTATATTTTTATTACAAAACTGTAACTGAAGAAGATAAAGTTACATGTAAATACATTTAATTTCCAGGGCACTACATTTATATAACTCCAACAGAATCTAGGTGGGTTACCTTTTTATAGTTGAGTTAATGATCCATGAGGAATTTTCCAAATCAATAGAGTTAAATAATTTCAATTGGTTTACAAATGTTGCATTTATTGCTTCTTAAATTATTTAAGAAATTTCTACATGTTTGGTACATGAATCTTGTTGATGATTTATGAAATGATGTTGGAAATTGTATTTGAAAAATATCATGCTTATAGAAATCATGTTTCTGAAATGTGTAAGTTGTTTACAAGATTTGAAATCCATATATTTTGTGGGTTTGTGGTGGTCCATTCTATTATGTCACGTGCATGCTAACCATGTTAAAGGCTTCTCCCTCCTGCCAGCTATTGATGGATTGTAAAACCTATCTGCTTATTTTACGCTCAAAACTGTAAGTGAACGGGTCGTGACTTGTAGTTAAAAAGAGCGGATATCGATCCCATAGGGATTGATGCCCAACACCACTTAATTTAGAAAGGACATTGTTTAAGAAATAAAATTGTTTAATGTAATTAATCTAGAAAATTAAATTAAAATTAAAAGACTAATATAAATAATGGAAAATACCGCAATTGTAGAAAGTCTGAATTTAAGCATCTAAATGTTAGAGATTACTTTTTCTTTATTCTATCTCCCTCATATTTTATGGATTGAATTGTGTCTCACCTTAGATTTCTGAATGTACTAATTACCCTCTCTCAAGGTGTAACAATTTTTCCCTAATTGAATTGATGGGAATTAATTGAATGATCTCTCAACCAACCTAATGACTCAATTGATTCAACTAGTTATTACACTATCTTATAGATGATCAATTAACTAATTGAGATCTCACTCTCATTGTACAATCCTACACGATTTTCATCTCACTCACTCTCTTGATTTGTTACAAGATGACAATTAAGAACAAAAATTATCAAAGACACTTCATTCAATTCAATAAAACATGAGTTTTGACAAAATAATAAAAAACAATCCCTAATATGAAATTAGCCTAACATAGTCTCCATAACACTATCAACATTAAAATAATACATCTTTACAAATAAAGGAAGAGATTAAAATGATAGAAAGTGAACAAGAAAACTCCTTCTCTTCTTTGCCAAAATATGGAATTTTAGTGATAATGTGCTATTTTACTCAATCTTGATGATGATCCTTGTTTTCAATCCTTCCTTGATGCTCCAAACATATGTTCTTCACCCAAGGATGGTCTTTCTACAGGTAGGTGTCTTTCCCCTTGAAGATGGAGGCTTAATGTTCTTTTTATAGTCTAAAAATCCTAGGTTTAATGAAGCCTCGCAGATGCCTCAAATTACAATTCCCACGTGGGAATCTGCATGGTTCCCATGAGCGTGGGAATTACAGGTAAAAACATTCTATCGTGATTTGTCATGTTCGTGGGAATTTGCCTAATTCCTACAAACGTGGGAATTGGTCCTAAAAGCAATCCTCTTGTCTTCTCTTATATACTCTCTTCTTCATCCTCTAACTTGCTTCCTCTCCTTTCCTACACAAAAATAAGTAATTCGTACCCTCAATTAGCATCCAACATATAAGACGTTAGCGCCCATGTTTCGAAACTTATTATAAGGCTACCTAACGAGGGTATCAGATATAGAGACATCCTCAAGGAAAGTTAACCGAGGACAACTATTGACTTCACCATGGCGAGACATTCGAAGGTCAAGCGAAATACTTTTTGGAAAAGTTCACTGTGGCCAACCCTTTGGCTTTGCCGCGGTAAACATTGAAGGTTAAGCAGAAGATCTGTTTGCAAAAGTTCACCGCTGCCAAAGTTGGAATTAGTTGCGGTGAAACCTTTGAAGATCAAGCAGGAAGTCTCTTAGGAAAAGTTCACTATGGCCAAAGTTGGCTTCACCACGGTAAAATCTTCAAAATGGACTCGAAACATCCAACATCTGTCACTAAGTTTACAAACACATACACATACATTTCCTACAAAAACATAGCAATTCGTCCCAAGATAGCATAAACATAGAAAAGAAACTTTTGTCAAATCTCACTACTGAATCAAATGAAGTTTATACATAGCTTTAGTTACATATCAACAATTACATCAACATTTAATACAAAATACAATTGGATGCTCATGTTCGATATGCCTATAAAGCTATCCGAAATGTTCACTAACTTAATACAAAAGCCTCTAATTATCTTAGAGTTCCTGCTGCCTTGCAAGGATTGCAACTTTCTTGTTATGCACCTGAGGAGGGAAAGGATGGGTTTAGCTACACAGCTCAGTGGCTAATACATTTATATCCATCAATAATCAACCACAATTCAAGCATATGTACATGTATAACTATCAATTCAAGCATTCTTAATCTATTCTAGCAATTCAATCATTTATCAATTTAGCTCAAAACTCATAACGCATAACATGGACTTTAGCCGTTAAACATAACACTTAAATGCATCAGACTTGACAATTCAAAGATGTAACGAACAAACAAATGGCTTGAGAGATCTATGGAACAAAACAAAGAAACTGAAGTTTCCGCCATGACTAAAATGAGTGTGATTTCTCAGGAACTCGTGGCTTCAAGCGGGAAGCTGGGAGAAGGCTATAGATCAACGTGCACGTGACTAACGAAATGGGTTCCTCTCTTGCTCAATCATAAACAATTTTATGCTCAATATAGTCAATCATAAATCCATAATCTCATGCTTCTTTTACTTCTTTCTTCTTTATTTTTATACAAATATCATAACCTTTTTCAAGGCATAACATAATCATAATTCATCATGCATATTCAAACATTCACAAAGATTTCAATCTTAAGAAATTCAAGGCAAGAAAAATCAACACACACATACATAGGCAAGAATTTTCCCAATCACACACTAGATATGAATATATTATCCACCTAATTGCTTGAAAATCCAAGCTCAAGCTTGTCTTTCCTCTTGCTCTTAGATAGGGTTTCCTATACAAAACACATTTTTCCATTCAATCCAATATACAAAGAGAAATTCATAAAGCTTTAAAAATCACAATAATAAAATCTAGCCTAGACTTAACTTACCCATATCTTATCAAGGTAAAAAAAAAACAAAATCTAGTTTCGAAATCCATGAAAAATCACATGGGTTCTCTTCTTCTATTCTTTCTTCAAACACCAAAACATTTCTCTATTTCTTTTTTTTTTTACCCAAACAAGAAGAAATGATGAAGAAGATTACCTTAGCTTAGCCAAATCCTCTTTCTTCTTCTTCTTTCCACGTTTTCTTTCTTCTTCCTTAGCTTCCACATTTTTTTCTTCTCTTCTTCTCTCTTCTTTCACGATTTTCTTCTTCTTTCTATTTAGCCAAGACCATATTTTGTCTTGGTCTCCCCATTTTTCCCTTCATTTAACTTGTCCTTCATATTTTATCCCTTCTTTTGTCACTTATGTGTAATACGCTAACTAATTCTAACATTTCCATTTAATAATCTTAATTTCTATTCATACTTGCTAAAATGACTAAATTCTAAGAAAATAAATAGAATAAATAAAATAAAATAAAATAAAATAAAATTTTTGGGGTCTAATAATTCTCCCCCCTAAAAGAATTTTTTCCTTAAAATTTTTACCTGACTCTACGAAGATATGTGGATACTTCTCCTTCATTGTTTCCAAAGGTTCTCATGTTACCTCTTCTGTTGAATGGTTCTTCCATAAGACTTTAACCAGCTTCATAACCTTATTTCTCAAAATGTTTTCCTTCGAATCTAAGATCTCCACTGGTTGCTCCTCATACGTTAAATCCTGTCTTAATTGAACCTCTGAAGGTTAGACTATGTGTGAAGGATTGGATCAGTATTTCCTTAACATCGAGACATAGAAGACATTGTGAATCTTAGACAATTCCGGTGGCAAAGCTAACTTATAGGCTAAAGGCACAATCTTCTCAATGATCTCATAAGGGCCTATATATCTCAGACTAGGCTTGCCTTCTTATCAAACATCAAAACCCCTTTCCATGGAGAAGCTCCAAGAAACACTTTGTGTCTAACTTCAAATTCCATCTCCCTTCTATGTGCATCCGTATAACTTTTCATCTTATTTTGAGCTACTTTAAGCTCTCTTTCACTAATTTAATCTTATCAACTGTAACTTGCACTAATTCAGAACCTAAAAGTCTTCTTTCACCTTCCTCATCCTAACAAATAGGAGTTCTACACCTCCTACCATACAAAGCTTTATAAGGAGCTATTTGAATTCTCGAGTGATAGGAATTATTATAGGTAAATTCAATTAATGGAAGATGATCATTCCATGAGATGAAATCTATAAAATAAGCTCTCAACATTGCCTCCAAAGTCTGAATTGTTCTCTCTGATTTTCCATTAGTCTGTTGATGGAAAGCTACACTAAAGTGAAACTTAGTTCCCAAGGCTTTCTATAAGCTTTCCCAAAATCTAGAGGTAAACCTAAGATCTCTATCTGAGACTATAGAACTCAGATTCCCATGAAGCATGATTATCTCATCTATATATTTCTTGTCCAAAGCATTCAAGGAATTCGTCTATTTAATTGGAAAGAACTGTGTTGACTTAGTTAGCCTATTAACAATCACCCATATTACATCATGTTTCCTACTAGTTCTTAAAAATCCCATCAAGAAATCCATCAAAATCTTCTCCCATTTCCATTCAGTAATAGACAAAGGTTTAAGCTTACCAATAGGAGCTTGATGTTTTGCTTTAACTTGCAGACACACTAAGAATCTTTTAACATACTCTGCAACATCTTTCTTCATTCATTTCGACCAAAAGTGTTCCTTTAAATCTCTATATATTCTTGTACTTCCTGGTTGCATTACAAAAGGCACATTGTGTGCCTCATCAAGAATCTCATATTTCAGCTCTTGCATATTAGGAATACGTAGTTTGTTACCTACCGCTACCAATCCATCTTCTTTTATCGCTATTTTAGACTTTTTATCATTTTTAATCTCTTCTCTAAGCTTGCTTAAATGATCATCTTGCTTTTACAAGTTTTTAATCTTCTCATTCAACACTGGCCTTACTATAAAATTAGCCAATACATAATCAAATTTAGTTTATCTCAATGTCACCCTGAGTTTGGCTAATTCCTTTAAAAAAGGAAGATACACTGTCTCCACATGTGACATAGTTGATTTTCTACTCAGTGCATCCATTACTACATTAGCTTTCCCTGGATGATATTGTATTATAAAGTTATAATCCTTTAGTATCTCTAACCATCTTCTTTATCTCAAATTCAACTCTGTCTAGCACATCAGATACTTAAGACTCTTGTGGTCTATAAACAACCTGGTGGTGACTTCATATAAATAGTGTCTCTATATTTTCAACAAAAAGATTATAGCAGCTAACTCAAGTCATACGTAGGATAATTCATCTCATAAGGTTTCAATTTTCTAGAAGCATAGGCAATAACTTTATCTCCTTGCATCAACACACACCTTAATCCCTTCCTTGAGGCATCACCATATACTATATACCCATCACTAATAGAAGGCAAAGTCAAAATTGGTGCAGTTGTGATCCAATTCTTCGATTCCTTAAAGCTCTTCTAACACTCTCCGCACAAACTTCTAATTCTTCCTTGTTAATTTGGAAAGTGGAGCTGCGATCATGGAAAAGCCTTCCATAAACCTTCTGTAATACTTGGCTAAGTCTAAGAAACTTCTCACTTCAACTACATTTTTAGCTGCTTCTCACTTGACAATCGCTTCTATCTTCCTCAGATCTATATGTATCCCTTGCTCTGAAATCACATGTCCAAGAAATGCTACTTTCTTTAGATAAAATTCACATATATAAAATTTGACATACAACTCTTCCTTCCTCAGTGTCTCCAAGGCAATCCTCAAATATTCCTCATGCTCCTTGTAACTCTTGGAATAAACTAATATGTCCTTTACGACGACTATGACAAATCGGTATAAGAAAGGCTTGAAGACTCTATTCATTAAGTCCATAAAGGCAATAGGGGCATTTGTTAATCTAAAGGGCATAACTAAAAACTCAAAGTGCCTATAATGGGTTCTAAAAGCAGTCTTTAGCACATCGGACTCCTTTATCCTCAACTGGCGGATATCTATTTTTGATAGTGACATGATTGAGCTTCCTATAGTCCACACACATTCTCAACGATCCATCTTTCTTCTTCAAAAAAAGAACCAAAGCTCCCCAAGGTGAAGAGCTAGGTCTAATTTACCCTTTCTCCAATAATTCTTCTAACCACTCTTTAAGTTCCTTCAATTCTGCCGGAGCCATTCTATAGGGCAAAATCAATATTGGTGTAGTACCTGAAAGAAGCTCAATGGGAAACTCAATTTCCCTAGAGGGGGGTAGTAGTCCTGATAATTCCTTAGGAAAGACATCCAAGAATTCTTTTAACATAAGAATGTCTTCTAACTTTCCTCTATCTACCTTCGTGTCTACCATATAGGTTAGAAATGCTTCACACCCTTTCTTTATCATCTTTTCTGCTATCAGAGCCAAAACAATTATAGGCGCGCTTGCTTTCTTGTCCCCCATAAGCAGTACCATTCTACCTCCATCCAATTCGAACATGACTGTCTTCTATTTGCAATCCAAATGGGTGTTATACTTTTTTAGCATATCCATGCCTAGTATCGTATCTAATCCCCCCATCGTTAATGGCATTAGATTCACCACTAAGTGTTCCACACTAATTATAATATACTTGCCGATTGGAGTATTAACCATCAAAGGAGTATCCAATGGGCTAAGTTCTCTACTATCCACATTTCTACTTAATGAAATAAACGAATGAGTAAAACCCAGATCAATCAAAACAACAATATTATCATCAAATAATGTAACCGTAGAAGTCACAACCTATGAAGCTGTCTCTGCATCCTCCCTTATCATTGCAAACACTTTAGCTGGTGCTTGCCCTCTTTATCATTTTGGAAGGTTCACTATCTTAGCTGTCTTAGAACTTCCCACTTTAGCTGTCATCTTCTGTCCCACATTCTCAGCCTTCCTTAATGTTTGCATTTGAATCTTCTCCTATCTTACATACTGAAGGCACTGTCTAGCCATGTTCCCCTTTTTCCCACAGTTGAAGTAAGCTCCTGTTAATCGGTAACACTCCACTCTATGGAGTTTCCCGTAGTGATCACACTTAGGAATGGGTGACTTAACCCCCTTCCCCTTTTTACTACCTTCCACTATTGAGACTTGATGAGAAATAGTTTTTATCAGTCTGGACCTGCTTGCACCACTTCTCCTCTCCTCAGACTGGATAGGGAAAGTCCTAGCAGTCCTTTCTGACATAGAAGTATCACCTCCTCTCCTGAACTGTTCTTCACCCTTTCTCTTTCTATTCATTATACTCTTGATGTTCTCCACGTTTTTGACCCTTAGCGTTGCTTCAACTAGTTACTAGAAATCACAAAAGTTCTGCGTCACTACCTTTTCTCTAATGGCCAAAATGCAATCCTGATTCAAATCTCCAACACTTAGCTGCCTCACTCATCATCAGCTCAGCTGCATATCTAGGCAGCTGTGTAAACCGATGCTCATACTCACACACTGTCATCTCCCTCTGCGTAAGACTAAAAAACTCCCACTGCTTCTGTTGGATGTACACTTCAGACAAATGCTTCTTCTTATACACTGCTAAGAAATCTGTCCATGTGAGCAATGACGGTTTTAACTGACTTCCCGGCACACTTTCCCGCTAATGCAGAATATCTCCCTGTAGCAAGCTTGTAGCGTACACATCTTTCTCATCATCCTTACATTCCATCTGATCTAGTATCCTCTTAGTCTTCTCAACTAAGTCTCGGCTTCTTTTGAATTTGTTGTCCCTTAGAAATCCACTACTCCATGCTTCCTCAATTTGTGAAACTACTTCTCCTTCTTAATTGGGACTGGAGCAAAAATTTGTGGCATCGCGCCTGAACAAATGCCTGAGCAAATGCCTGAAACATCCTCAAATCCAGTGGTGTAGGTACTTGCTCCTGCAGACGAGGAGACTCCCATGTCTTTGATCAAACAGGCTCATGACCTTGCCTTACAAAAGCCTCAGCATTTCCTTGGGCTGTAGATTCATCAGTACTCTCCTCTCTTGGCTGAGAGTCAGGTGCAATTGATCTTTACAAAACTCTTCATGTCCTTCTATGAGGTGGCATCTTACTCCTTTAATTTAAACCACTAACAATTAGCTTACACCTTATTTTAATCTTATTTCCTATATGTATGCATGATATGTGGGTCAATTAATGCAATCAATCACTTTACAATGCAAACAATTTACGACATAGCATAACAATTTATACCTCTATGCATTTTAAGCTTAGGAAAAACCTAAACTATGATACCAAAACAATTTTAGACCCTGCTTTTGGAGTCTAACTCGCTCTCTGAAACCAAACAATGTTTGCGCCAGGGTCTTGGAACTTATGACAAGGATACTTAATAAGAATATCAAGTACAAAGACCCATTTAGGAAAAGTTCATCGCGGCCAAACCTTTTGGCTTCACCGTGGCAAACACTGAAGGTTAAGTGGAAGAACTGTCTGGAAAAGTTTGCTGTGGTCAAGGTCAGAATTCGCCGTGGTAGAACCTTCGAAGATCAAGCAGGAAGTCTCTCGAGAAAAGTTTGTCGTGGACAAAGTCTAGTTTCGCCACGGCGAAAGCTTTGAAATGGAATCGAAACATCCAACATCTATCACTAAGTTTACAAACACATACACATACATTTCCCACCAAACCATAGCAATTCGTTCCAAGATAGCATGGACATATAAAAGACTTTAGCCATTAAACATAACACTCAAATGCATCAGACTTGACAATTCAAAGATGCAATGAACAAACAAATGGCTCGAGAGTTTTGTGGAATAAAATGGAGAAACCAAAGTTTCTGCTGTGAACGAAAAGAGTCCAATTTCTCAAGATCTTGTGGCCTCAAGTGGGTAGTCGGGAGAAGGTTATAGGTTAATATGAACGTGACTACAAATCAGGTTCCTCTCTTGCCCAATCACAAACAATTTTATGCTCAATGAAGTTAATCACAAATCCATAATCTCATGCTTCTTTTACTTCTTTCATCTTTCCTTTTGTACAAATATCATAACCTTTTTCAAGGCATAACATAATCATAATTCATCATGCATTTTCAAACATTCATAAAGATTTCAATCTTAAGAAATTCAATGTAACCAAAATCAACATACACACATATAGGCAAGAATTTGCCCAATCATACAATAGCTATGAATATATTACCCACCTAATTGCTTGAAAATCTAAGCTCAAGATTGTCTTTTCTCTTGCTTTTAGATAAGGTTTCCTATAATAAACACATTTTTCCATTCAATCTAATATGCAAAGAGAAATTGATAAAGCTTTAAAAATCAAAATAATAAAATCTAGCCTAGACTTAACTTACCTATAGCTTATCAAGGTAAAGAAACAAAACCTAGTTTTGAAATATATGAAAAATTACATGGGTTCTCTTCTTCTATTCTTACTTCAACAACCAACCCATTTCTCTACTTCTTCTTTTTTCCTACCCAAACAAGAAGGAATCATGAAGAAGATTACCTTAGCTTAGCCAAATCCTCTTTCTTCTTCTTCTTTCCATGTTTTCTTTCTTCTTCCAAAGCTTCCACAATTTTTCTTCTCTTCTCCTCTCTTCTTTCACGATTTTCTCCTTCTTTCTATTTAGCCAAGACCATATTTTGTCTTGGTCTCCCCATTTTGCCCTTCATTTAACTTGTCCTTCATATTTTCCCCTTCTTTTGTACCTTATATGTAGTACACTAACTAATTCTAACATCTCCATTTAATAACCCTAATTTCTATTCATACTTGCTAAAATGATTAAATTATAAGAAAATAAATAGAATAAATCAATGAACAAATAAACAAATAAATAAAAGAAAAGAAAAATTTTAGGGTCCAACACAAGAACACAATTGAAATCAAACTTAATGAAAACATACAAACTAAATCTTAAACTAGAGCAATAAGCAACCATTATGCAAGAAAACATATGCTAATTATCTATAAAAACATATCCTAATGCACACCTATCAACATCCGCACACTTGAATCTTTGCTTATCCTCGAGCAAAATAAATATAACCAATCAATTCAAGCACTTCATTTTTGCAAAGATCAAAACACACAATCCCTCAAGTTCAAGCCACTCAAATATCTAGTCAATGCATATATCATCACTGCTTTTTTCTTTGGTGTACAGAAGCAAACTCACAATTTGCGGAATCACTCAAAGGTAAGTCATGATGCATAAATGAATTTTTCTCATGGTTTTCACTCATTTCACTCGAGTGTTTAAGGGTTAGTGTTTCACTCAAACTTCTTATAGGAAACTACACTACCATAGGCTTGCTAATACACCAATTCTCCTCTACAATGATTACATACATAAATAGATCGAAAGGACTTGTCTAGGGTTGTAATGTGGTAACGGTTAAGGTGGATCAAAAAAGAGGGAAAATGGTAAAGCATAAGCACAAATAGAGTAGGAAGCATATAAAATAGGATGACAGAACATAGCTATGAGAAATACACCACTATTAAGCACTTATTAATGCTACTCACATGTCCTTTCTTTTTCTTTTCTTCTCATTCATTTTTTTCAGTTTTCTCTATTTCTTTTCATACATGGAAGAACTATGAGTCAACAGTAACACTATATACAATATATTCCATGGGTAGATATGTACTCAACTTTTGTCGATACAAATTTGACACAATCACAACTAATATTGTACTTAATACTCTAGTAAGCCTATGAAAGGATTGGATAATGGGGTTTAAGGTTTTTAAAATTTGAGGTGTTTTTAAGAAACAAAAGGTTAAGGCTCAATGGGTGTAGTAAGGGATACTAACGGGTAGGTTGTTTAGGGTTAACACAAAAAGGGCCTAGATCATTTCTATTAAGCATGCATCTAGTAGACTCAAACCGATTCAAAGTAAGTTTTGAAAGTAGTAACCTAAGGAAGTAACACTTGACAAAGAAATTAAATGGCTATATTCAAAGTAAGTTTTGAAAGTAGTAACCTAAGGAAGTAACACTTGACAAAGAAATTAAATGGCTATAAATGGAGTCATATGGTCTTAATCCTTACTTTGGCTCAATTGAAAACTCATAATGCATCTCTACACTACCTCATTGTTTATATGACAATTTGTGACTAAGCTTATGCAACCAACTATGTTTCGTCACTCTATATGGTTCACTTTTTACTTAAAGGGCCTAATTTTAGTTCAAGTATGCATTCAATCTAATTCCAACTACATGATAGAATTTTCATGGTAATATTTATCAGAGTGATTTAAATGTGGTTCCATTGCTAACAAAAAACATATACAATATGCCTAGATATGCATCCTATTTAACAAAATGCAAACAATGCAATTAAGTAAGTCAATGTCACCTCCCCACACTTAAAATTTCACATTTTCCTCAATATGAAAAAGCAAGAACCAAGTAAAGGGAAATGACATCAAACCATACAAAAGAAAATGAAAATAAACCAAACAAAAGAAATTAAACAACCACTGGTATGAGAACAAACAGAAGATACTGAAGTCAAAACATAATTAAGGAAATTAAAACTAAACAAAAGATATAGTATGTTATCAATTAATATGAAATTAACACAAATTAACAAACACAAATTAACACAAATTCACAAACACAAATTAACAAACGCAAATCTAAAAGGTTAAGGGAAAAAAAAGCTTATTCCGATGGTGGCGACGAAGGTGACGGCAAGGGAGCTTCAAAGTTGTTCCTTCGACAGAAGTTGAGGAACGTTTTCTTCAAACTGCGTTGCTCCTTATGAACCTGCCGCATTTGAGTCCCAAGTTCATTTATTTGGGACATCATTTATTATTTTCTGGAGGGGACCTAGTCTAATAGTTGTTGAAGTCGATCGACCCCTGCTGCTGCACTTGGTTCCTCCTCTACTCCTGCTTCCTAGCTTTAGTTCCTGAGCTGCTCAAGATGTAGATGATTGGGACGCAGTTATACTGATTTGTCTCCTGTGTTTAAACACGGTACGCATTTAAGGATTACAGAGTTCCATGGAATGAATCTCTATAATCTCATGACACCTTAAAAGTTGTGATTATAAAAATGAGCTACAGTAGTAAAAATGTGCCCCATTTCAAAATATGAACTTTGTTTATTAATTACACCGAAAATTGATCTAAATATTCTAAAAGATGTATTGATTTTTACTTTGTGATCCATGCACAATAAGAAAAAGAGTTCTTTCGCTGAACATTTACTACTCTCAGTTTTATTGAACACAGTCAAACACATGTATTTATGCAGCAACAAATGTTCTGCATTGCGTATTAAAGCATTTAGTGAATTTTTTGAATTAAAACGGTCCTCCACAGTTAAAATATTCTAATATAAGTTTGCATCAAATTCAGGATGGTCATCTAGAACTTTTGTATTTTAAAATTTGAAAAGATGATGCATAACAATAAAATCTAGTTTATATGGAGCACCAAATAATCGAAACCAAAAGATATTCATTTATTGGGTAAATTGGACAGTAGTGAAAAATTCTATTGTCATCGTAGGGTGGATATTCATGTCACACCGTACAAAACTATTCAACCCTATATTGTTAGTTGGCCTCTCAATCCTTGTCCTTACTCCTATGTTTTCTAACAAATCAAAATCAAAATACTTAAAAGGTATTCTTCCCCTATTTTTAAAATCACGAAAGCATGTACCTTCTTTTTTTGAGTAAATTGGGAAAGGAACCCAATAAGTAGCCACTAAGTTCATTTTTTCTTCACTTGAGACTTGTTGGCACACTGCATCAATTGGTTTTTTAGCCATCATTTTCTTTGGTGCCATTGCAGAAGAGAAATCTGCAAGAATAGGGAAGAGAGAGTGAATTTCGACCTAGAGAGAGAGAGCAACAATCTTAACTACATCTTTATGTTTTTGAATGAATAATGCACAAAGACATAAAAGAATGTAAGATTAATGAAAAGGAATGAGAAACATACGAAGAATCTAGATGAAAAATGAAGAGTTTTTGAGATAAAAAGAGAGAAAGTTGTGGGTTAGAGAAAAAGAGATGGTAAAACTTTGAAAGGATAATGAAAGGAAGAAGTGGGGAAATTTCAACACCCCTTCGGATGGGATTCCCACGTCTGTGGGAATTGATGATCCTAAAATTCCAAACCTTCTTCTATGTGTAATTTCATTCTCTAGAATTCCAAAGCCTACAAACACATCGAGATCATATCATCCACAAGAACTTTTAAAGCAGAACAATTAAAACTAAACAAAAATCAGCATAAACATCTACAAAAAGCAATTCGACCATGAACATAACTCGAGAATTTAAACAAACAAATAAGCAAACAAAAAGCCAAAGGATAATTGATTTCTATAGGTTGCCTCCCATGCAGTGCTTCTATTATTATCAGTAGCTCGACTCTACTTCTTAATCATGGTTGTTCAAATGACTGGTATGGTAACGGTGTACAAACCGATCTCAAACTTTGTACCGAGGCTGCTTTATTCTGGACTCCACCTTCATTTTTGTTTTCCTTTCCTTCTCTTATATGTCTATTTCTTCTTGAATGCATTTTTGGTGTCCTTAATATTTCCCATCCTCCTTGACATTTAGGTTCCTCGATGTCTGTCAAGGGAAGAGTGGAACAATAATTCTTCTTCACCACCTCGAATGTTAACTGCTCCTTCCCTACTTTCAGTAGTAACTCTCCCCATCAACATCAATAATTGCATGGGCAGTAGCTAGGAACAGTCGCCCAAGAAACATTGGGTTTCTCTGTCTTCACTAATGTCCAATATGTAGAAGTCCACTGGAAAGACAAAGTTATCAATGTGTAACTTCACATTCCTAATGATCCCCTTTGGTAAATGCACCATCCTGTCAGATGTCTTTACTAATGTCTTAGTTGGTACTAGCTCTTCTAGACCTAACTTATGACTGAATGAATACGACATCATGTTGATAACTGCTCCCAAATCTATAAATGCGTGTTCTATCTTAACTCCATTTATACTACACGGAATGAAGAAGTCTCCTAGGTCTTCTTTCTTCTGTGCTAAATACTGATTTTCTCTTGATATGTGATTGATAACCTCTTCATTCAATGCCTCCTTTATCATAAGCTTTGTTTAGAGTTGATTTGTTATATCTGTTATTTTACTTGACTCCTCTTCCTTAGAATTCCGAGTTACTCCACTTAAATATCACTTCCACTAAGCAAAAATTTGATGTGGAAGTCCAAGCTAAAATTCCTTATTCAGCTCACTTATTAGTCCCCTCAGAAGGAATTCCAATATTGTTTGTTCTCCTTGCTTATTTCCATCTTTTTGCCCCTACTTGTTTTCTTCGTTCTCTATTGAGTAATGGCTATGATTCTCTCCTTCAGGTTTGCCTCAGTGTTGCTTAGTAGACTTCTTTTTGCCCCTACTTGTTTTCTTCGTTCTATATTGTGTAATGGCTATAATTCTCTCTTTCAGGTTTGCCTCAGTGATGCTTGGTAGACTACCTGCATTTCATGAAGATAATGCGTTAGCTAATTATCCTACCTGTACTTCTAGGTTGTGGATGGATGATGCATGATTCTTCCAAATTTTGATCAAAATTTGCTTCCATTCTCTTCTGAGTATCCTCTTAGCTTGCATACATCCTTTTGTGATTATCTTCTTATGCTGCCAGTTTGGCTCCTAAAACCTCCATCATCTTGCCCATTTTAATTTTCAATGATCCAATTCGGTGTTGCTAGAATCTTGGTGGTCCTCGTGGTCTTTGCTGGCTACTTGCATTATTATTACTCCAAGACATATTCAAGTGGTTTTGCCAACCTGGATTATATATGTTGAAGTATGGGTTATTACCTCGCTGTGGCTGCTCTAGATAACTTATCTATTCAGTTCCACTAGTTCCCAATAAGAAACAGTCTACTGAGATATGATTATTCTCCCCACACAACTGACATTGTGCTTGCGTTGCCTTAGTTACTGAGGTGGATGTCCCTTGCATGTTGTTTAACTATTGAGGTAATGCCCCTTGCATGTTGTTTAGCTTCTTTTTCAAGGCCATAATTTGAGCCTGCAAGGCAGTAACTAATTCAATAGGTATCATACCTTTTTTTTCCTTCTGACCTTGTCTACTCTACTCATTCAACTACATGCCGCTATTATTTGCCAACTTCTCTAACAAATCATGGGCTACGTTTACTGTCTTCCTCATTAATGAACCTCCGGATGCTACATCAATTATGCCCCTCGTGCTCGGATTCACTCCATTGTAAAATGTTTGAACCAGGAATTCCTCGAGAGGTTATGATGAGGGCAGCTCCTTCGAAGTTCTTTAAATTGCTCCCAAACTTCATGGAGAGATTCTTCGTCACTCCATTGGAAAATTGTTATTTCCTTTATAATCCTATTCATCTTTGTTAAAGGAAAATATTTTGTGAGGAATGCTTGGGCAAGCTGCTCCCAAGTTGTAATCTGGCCTAGATTCAGAGAATTGTACCATGCTTTATCCCTATCCTTCAATTTGAACGAAAATAATTGTAACTTCACTGCATCGTCAGACATTCTATTAAATCTGAATATCTCACAGATCTCCAAAAAAATTACGATGTGGGCATTCGACTCCTCGTTGGATAACCCACAGAATTGCACACTGCTTTAAAGAATGTTGAGCAGCACTGGCTTTATCTCAAAGTTATTTTCTTAAAATACCTACCTCGCAACTCCTTGAAGACTAAACACTAGCCTTATGAAATCTACGAGTGTTCTTTCTTGTCCTCCTTACTCTCCTTCTTTAGCCATATTTTGATCTGAGAGTTTTAAATGCTTTTTCCTTTTTAATTCTCTTTCGTGCTTTTTAATGTCAGAGAATTCGTCTTCAATAACTTCTTTCGTCCTACGTATGCCCCTTTTGTTCATGTACCTGCAAGTCCATAAGGTAATGTATTAAAACTCTTAAATTAATGTAATCAAAATTAAACAAGATGCTAAACAATCAAATCCCTGACAACGGCATCAAAAACATATTGATGGATTGTAAAACATATCTCCTTATTTTACGCTCAAAAGCTGCAAGTGAACGGGTCGTAACTTGTAGTTAGAAAGAGAAAATATTGAACCCATAGGGATTGATGCCCAGACACCACTTAATTTAGAAAAGATTTTGTTTAAGAAATAAAATTGTTTGATGCAATTAACCTAGAAAATTAAATTAAAATTAAAAGACTAATGTCAACAATGGATAATATCACAATTGCTGAAAGTCTAAATTCAAGGTTCTAAATGCTAGAGATTATTTTTTCCTTATTCTGTCTCCCTCATATTTTATTTATTGAATTGTGTCTCACCCTAGGTTTTCGAATGTATTAATTACCCTCTCTCAAGGCGAAACTATGTGTCTCTAATTGAATTGATGGGAATCAATTGAACGATCTCTCATCTTACCCAATGACTCTATCAATTCAACTAGTTATTACATTATCCTATAGATGATCAATTGACTAATTGAGGTCTCCCTTCTAATTATTCAATTGACATAATAATTGCTAGTCTATAGGTTGCTAACTCTCGTTGAGCAATCTTACATAATTTTCATCTCACTTACTCTCTTGATTTGTTGCAAGATGACAATTAAGAACAACAATTATCAAAGACACTTCATTCAATTCAACAAGACATGAGTTTTGACAAAATAATGAAAAAGAAATCCCTAATATGAAATTAGCCTAACATGGTCTCCATCACACTATCAACATTCAAATAATCAATCTTTACAAAGAAAGGAAAAGATTAAAAAGATAGAAAGTGAATAAGAAAACTCCTTCTCTTCTATGCCAAAATCAAGAAATTTAGTATTAATGTGCTATTTTGCCCAATCTTGATGATGATCCTTGTTTTCAATCCTTCCTTGATAGAGAAAACATATGTTCTTCACCCAAAGATGGTCTTTCTATAGGTAAGTTTTGTTCCCCTTAAAGATGGAGGCTTAATGTTATTTTTATAGTCCAAAAATCCTAGGTTTAATAAAGCCTCACAGATTGCCTCAGATTACAATTCCCACGTCTGTGGGAATCTGCAGCAGAAACATTCTGCTGTGATTCCCCACGTCTGTGGGAATTGGTCCTGGATGTAATCCTCTTGTCTTCTCTTCTATACTCTCCCGTTCATCCTCCAACTTGCTTCCTCTCCTTTCCTACACAAAAATAAGCAATTCTTACCCTCAATTAGCATCCAACACACAAGAACACAATGGAAATCAAACTTAATGAAAACATGCAAACTAAATCCTAAATTAGAGTGATAAGCAATCATTATGCAAGAGAACATATGCTAATTACCTATAAAAACATATCCTAATGCACACCTATCACCCACTAGTGGTATGGAGCTCCTTCACAGACTCCCTCATTTTTATGGACTACATAAAATCATTGTGTGGGTTTGTGATGGTCCATTCTATTATTACTAGAGATTCGCAAGAACTCCATCATGTTTATGGACTACCCAAACCATTATTATGCGTTTATGATTGTTTGACAAGCTAAAAAGTACATGTTATGTTGTTTATGAATTGTTTGACAAGCTTGAGAATTTGAGAAATATGTGTTTTATGGATTCAATGCAATTTACTATGCCAAGAATATTTTTCAGGGGTTTTGCTTGTTTCTTCTTTATAAACTTGTTACCCATAAGCTTTTAAGCTCACCACCTATTCCTCCCTATCTCCAGGTGAAAAGCAAGAGATCGAGATCAAGTGTCGGCCCCCTGAAAATTTTTTCCCTTAACTTAAGCATAATAGCTTATAGAATAAATGCATGAGAAGAAATTAACGGTATTTTCGGTAGATAGTTTAAGTACCAAGGGTAAAGTGGACTTTTGGGAGAGGCATGGTGGACTTGTCTTTGTAGCAAAATGGCTGAATAAAGGCTAGAACAGAAGAAGATGAGAGGCTTCAGATGAGAGTGGAAAGAAGAGAGTTGTGAGCTAAGTTGTCATTTTTGTAAGGCTTAAAGAGAGAATC
>JANZXR010000003.1:20789480-20800052 GCA_027575705.1 Erythroxylum echinodendron
ATCATAACCTTTTTGAAGGCATAACATAATCATAATTCATCATGCATTTTCAAACATTCACAACAATTTCAATTTCAAGCAATTCAAATGCAAAAAAATCAACATACACACACATAGGCAAGAATTGCCCAATTACACTATAACTATAAATACATTACCCACCTAAATCCTTTGCTAAAATCCAACTCAAGGTTGTCTTTCCTCTTGCTCTTAGGTAGGATTCTCTTGGTTTCCTAAAACAACCAAGGCTCCATTCAAAACAACATTCTAATAAATTTCATAAACTTCAATAATCAAACAAATGCAATAAATGCAAATTGAGCTCAAAGCTAACCTATCCATAGTTCATCTAGGTTAGAAAACCCAAGACCTAGTTTAGAAACCCTAGGAATCAAATATGTTTCTTCTTCCTCTTGTTCCAACACATCACCCACTCTCTCTCTAATCCCTTCATTCTCAACATTGCCCATTTCTCTACTTCTTTTTCTACCCAAACAAGAAGAAATGATGAAGAAGATTACCTTAGCTTAGTCAAATCCTCTTTTTTCTTCTTCTTTCCACGTTTTCTTTCTTCTTCCTTAGCTTCCACGTTTTTTCTTCTTTTCTTCTTCTTTCATGTTTTTCTCTCTTCTTCCTCTGCTCTCACGATTTTCTTCTTGTTTCTCTTATTTAAGCCTACATTTTTTTCTCGTCTTCCCATTTTACCCTTCATTTAACTTCTCCTTCCTATTTTACCCCTTCTTTTGTCTTTATCTACTAACTCCTTAAACTAACTTAATTCTAACATTCCTATAATAATTCTTACTTAATTCTAATATTTCCATCTAATTCTAATCTTTATTTATGCTTACTAAATTTATTGACCCAATTATAAGATAAATAAATAAAAAAATAAATCTTAATTAAATAATTAAACAAATAAATCAATAATAATTGAAAAAAAAATTTAGGTTCCAACAATTCTCCCCTTAAAAGAATTTCGTCCTCGAAATTCTTACTTATGTCCATGAAGAGATGTGGATACTTCTCCTTCATTGCTTCCAAAGGCTCCCACATGGCCTCTTCCATATAATGGTTTCTCCACAGGACTTTGACTAGCTTCACAACCTTATTTCTCAAAATTTTTTCATTTGAATCTAAGATCTCCATTGGTTGCTCCTCATACGTCAAATCCTCCCTTAATTAAACCTCTGATGGTCGAACTATATGTGAAGGATCTGATTGGTACTTCCTTAACATTGATACATGGAAGACATTGTGAATCGCAGACAATTCCAGTGGTAGGGCTAACTTATAGGCTAAAGTCCCAATCTTCTCAATAATCTCATAAGGGCTTATGTATCTCGGACTAAGCTTACCCTTTTTACCAAACCTCAAAACCCCTTTTTGTGGAAAAGCTCTATGAAATACTTTATCTCCAACTTCAAATTCCATCTCCCTTCTATATGCATCTGTATAACTTTTCATCCTATCTTGGGCTGCTTTAAGTCTCTCATTCACTAATTTAATCTTATCAACTATGACTTGCACCAATTCAGGCCCTAAAAGCCTCCTTTCACCTTCCTCATCCCAACAAATATGAGTTCTACACCTCCTACCTTACAAAGCTTCATAAGGTGCCATTTGGATTCCCGAGTGATAGGAATTATTATAGGAGAATTCGATTAATGGTAGATGATCATCCCATGAGCCTTTGAAATCCATAACACAAGCTCTCAACATTGCCTCCAAGGTCCAAATTGTTCTCTCTGACTGTCCATTAGTCTGTGGATGGAAAGTTGTACCAAAGTGCAACTTAGTTCCCAAAGCCTCCTGTAAGCTTTCCCAAAATCTTTAGGTGAACCTGAGATATCTATCCGAGACTATAAAACTTGGAATCCCATAAAGCTTGATTATCTCATCCATATATTTCTTGGCCAAAGCATTCAAAGAATCCGTCTGTTTAATTGGCAACAAAATGTGCTGACTTTGTTAGCTTATCAACAATCACCCATAATACATCATGCTTCCTACTAGTTCTTGGCAATCTTATCAAGAAATCTATCGTAATCTTCTCCCACTTCCATTCAAGAATAGACAAAGGTTTAAGCTTATCGATAGGTGCTTGATGTTCTACTTTAACTTGCTGACACACTAAGCATCTTTTAATATACTCTACAACATCTTTCTTCATTCCTTTCTACCGAAAGTGTTATTTTAAATCTCCATATATTCTCGTACTTCCTGGGTGCATTGCATAAGGTGCATTATATGCCACATCAAGAATCTCGTCTTTTAGCTCTTACATATTAGGAATACATAGTCTGTTACCTACCACCATTAATCCATCTTCCCTTACCTCTATTTCAGAAGGTTTACTGTTTTTAATATCTTCTTTAAACTTGCTCAAATGCTCATCTTGCTTTTGCAATTCCTTAATCTTCTCATTCAACACTGGCCTTACTCTAAAATTAGCCAATACACAACCAGATTTAGCTTGTCTTAATGTCACTCTGAGTTTGGCTAATTCCTTTAACAAAGGAAGATACACTGTCTCCACATTTGCCATAGTTGATTTTCTACTCAGTGCACCTGCTACTATATTAGCTTTCCCTGGATGATATTCTATCATCAAGTCATAATCCTTTAGTAGCTCTAACCGTCTTTTCTGACTCAAATTCAACTCTTTCTGACTCGTTAGATACTTAAGACTCTTGTGGTCTGTAAACACCCTAATGGTGAATCTATATAAATAGCGTCTCCATATTTTCAATGCAAAGATTATAGCAGCTAACTCCAAGTCATACGTAAGATAAATCATCTCATAAGGTTTCAATTACCTAGAAGCATAGGCAATCACTTTATCTCCTTGCATCAACACATACCCTAATCCCTTCCTTGAGGCATCACTATACACTATATATCCATCACTACTGGAAGGCAAAGTTAAAATTGGTGCAATTATGAGCCTCTTCTTCAATTCTTGAAAACTATTTTGGCACTTCTCTGTCCACACAAATTTCTGATTCTTCCTTGTCAATTTGGAAAGTGGAGCTGATATTATAGAAAAGCTTTTCATAAACCTTCTGTAATACCCAGCTAAGACCAAGAAACTTTTCACTTCAGCTACATTTTTAAGTGCTTCCCATTTCACAACCTCTTCTATCTTCCTTAGATCCACATGTACTCCTTGCTCCGAAATCATATGTCCAAGAAATGCCACTTTCTTTAGCCAAAATTCACATTTGTCAAATTGGGCATATAACTCTTCCTTCCTCGATATCTTCAAGGCAACCCTAAAATATTCCTTATGCTCCTTGTCATTCTTGAAATAAACCAATATGTCATCAATGAAGAATATGACAAATTGGTCTAAAAAAGGTTTGAAGACTCTATTCATTAAGTCAATAAAGGCTACAGGGGCATTCGTTAACCCAAAGGACATAACTAAGAACTCGAAGTGGCCATACTATGTTCTAAAAGCAGTCTTTGGCACATCAGACTCCTTTATCCTCAACAGGTGATAACTTGATCTCAAATCTATCTTAGAAAAGAACCTTGCCCCTTACAATTGGTCAAAAAAATCATCTATGCGTGGACATAGATATCTATTCTTGATAGTGACATGATTGAGCTTCCAGTAGTCCACACACATTCTTAACGATCCATCTTTCTTCTTCACAAAAAGGACTGGAGCTCCCCGAGGCGAAAAGCTATGCATCCCTTCTCCAAAAACTCTTCCAATTGCTCCTTAAGCTCCTTTAATTCTGCCAGATCCATTCTATAAGGAGGAATCGATATTGGTGCAGTATCTGGAAGAAGCTCAATGGGAAACTCAATTTCCCTATGGGTGGTAGTCCAAGTAATTCCTCAGGAAAGACATCCGGGAATTCTATGACCACAGGAATATCTTCTAACTTTCCTCTATCTGCCTTCGTGCCTATCACATAGGCAAAAAATGCTTCACACCCTTTCCTTATCATCTTCTTCACTGTCAGAGCTGTAACAATTCTAAGCAGGCTTGCTTTCCTATCCCACATAAGCACTACCATTCTACCTTCATCCAATTCGAACTATACTGTCTTCTATTTGCAATCCAGATGGGCGTTATATTTTTCTAACGTATTCATGCCCAGTATCACATCTAATCCTCCTATGTTCAATGGCATTAAATCCACCACTAAGTGTTTCCCACCAATACGTACTTCACAATCTCTATAGATTTGACTAATAATAATATACTGGTCGATTTGAGTACTAACCATCAAAGGAGTATCCAATGGTCTCAGTTCTTTACTATGCACAGTTCTACTTGATGAAATAAACAAATGGGTAAAAACCAGATCAATTAAAACAACAATATTATCATCAAATAATGTAACCATACCAGACACAACTTTTGGAGTGAGTCCTGCATCCTCCTGTGTCATTGCAAATACTCTAGCTGTTGCTTACCCCCTCAGTCTTCTTAGAAGGTTCACCTTCTTAGTCACATTAGAACTATCCACTTCAGTTGTCTTCTTCTGTCCCTCAGTCTCAACCCTTCTTGAAGCTTGCATCTGAGTTTTCTCTTGTCTTATATACTTAGGGCACTCCCTAGCCATGTGCCCTTTTTCCCCATAGTTGAAGCAAGCTCCTGTCAATCGGTAGCACTCCCCTCTATGGAGTTTCCCGCAGTGATCACACTTGGGGATGGATGACTTATCTCCCCTGCCCTTTTGCTGCCTCCAGCCATTGAGGCCTGCTGAGAGACGATTCCCAACTACTTAGATCTACTTGCATCGCTACTCCTCTCCTCATACTAGATAGGGAAAGTCCTGGCACTCCTTTCTGACATGGGAGTACCACCTCCCCTCTTGAACTATTCTCTTCCCTTTCTCTTTCTATTCACAACACTCTTGATGTTCTCCACATTCTCGACCCTTAACGCTGCTTCAAACACTACCTTTTCTTTAATGGCCAAATGCAATCCTGATTCAAATCTACGGAACTTAGCCACCTCACTCATCATCATCTCAGTTGCATATCTTGACAGTTGCGTAAATCGGTGCTTATACTCACTCACTGTCATCTCCCCCAACGTAAGACTCAGAAATTCCCTTTGCTTCTACTGGATATACACTTTAGACAAATACTTCTTATACACTGCTAAGAAATCCTTCCATGCAAGCACTGACGATTTCAACTAACTTCTCGGCACACTCTCCCACCTATGCAGAGCATCTCCTTGTAGTACACTTGTAGCATACACAATTTTCTCATCATCCTTACAATCTATCTGATCTAGTATCCTCTCAGTCTTTCTCAACCAAGTCTCAGCTTCTTCTGGATTCGTTGTCCCATAGAAATCTACTATTCTATACTTCCTCAGCTTATCAAACTACTTCCCCTTCTTAGTTAGGGCCGCAACAGAAGTTTGTGGCATCTGGCCCATGACTTGGACAAATACCTAAGAAAATGCCTAAAATATCCTCAGATCTAATGGCATAGGCACTTGCTCCTAAAAAAGATGAGACTCCCGCGTCTGTGATCAAACGGCCTTACTATCTTGCCCTAAAAAAGTCTCATCATTTCCTAGGGCTACAGACTCATCAATACTCTCCTCTTTTGGTGAAGAGTCAGGTGTAATTGACCCTTGCAAAACTCCTCGTGTCCTTTTATGAGGTGGCATCTTCCTTCAATTAAACCATTAGCTATTAGCTTACATTTCATTTTAATCCTATTTCCTACATGTATCCATGATACGCATATCACTTAATGCAATCAATCAATTCACAAAGCAAACAATTTATCACACAGTATAACAATTCATACCTCTATGCATTCTAAGCCTAGGAAAAACCTAAGCTCTGATACCATAAGATGTTAGACCTCATTTTCAGAGCCCAACTATCCGGAATATCAAAAGACGTGAATGTATTTTCCTATAAGATTATTTCCATGGGATCTCTCTAGCCAAAACCAGTTCTGGCAGCGGAATCACAAATTGATTTCTTTAGAACAATTGTAGCTCCATGTCTCTAGTTTATTTTGAAATAATTAGCATAACTTTCACTAGAGATGTCATATTAAGGCCATTTAAGTAAAGTTTCAAAGAGGTATTTGAGTTCTACAACTTGTATGCAGAACCTGAGAGATATTTTGCCATTTAGAGGGTCAAAATGTTCACATTTTCATAATTGTCCCGAGAATGTCCACTAAGAAGAAGTATGTCCCTCCAAACGGACATGAACTGAGCTGAAATGTTAGAATACCTAAGAAGGTCTGCCCAGTGGATATAAAGTCCACCCAACGGACCTTTACAAATTCTAGATTTCCAGCTCCTATAAGTTACCTATGACCCCTCCTATGCATATTTATCATTTCTTACTTATTTTCCTCATAATTTTCACCTCCATTACAATTCAATATCATTTACAACCAAATCATAATCTATGATTGATCATCAACCCAAAAACATAACTTTCAAACTCAAGCACGTTCATCAATATCACGTAAACATAACATCATCCATATCTATACATACTCCAATGTTTTAGCACACATTCACCCTATGCAACATCACTATCTTGTAAAGAGCATAGCTCTCAACTTCAATATTCAAAAATTTCATATTTTATATCATTGGAAAGCTAGAAAGATAAGCTACAACTTTCATGCAGACCACTATGGCTAATTCTATCTAAATCGATACAGTTTTTCCTTTGAGTTTAGAACATGATTTCTACACCTATGAAAGCTTGCAAAATGCAATATCTCTTCATATCTATTCAACTACTAAGTACTTTTTAAACTCTTAAATCTCACCTTAAATGATTAATCCTAAACAAACCTTCCAATCTCTAACAACCTATTATAAAACAAACAACAAATTTTCAATCTCAATGAAGACGAATATGCATGTACCCATTCCACATCCATAACCATCATACTCAACCTGTAAAATAACATCATTATACGCAGCAGCAAATCCTCAAATTCTCATTCTCATTGCTAAGCAAGGTAAATATTCGAACAAGCTTTACTTACATATCAACATACACATCATGTAACACCCCACTCCCGCTGGACCGGAACTCGATATCGATGGTGATATCCGAGTCCGTGCCCCGCGAGGGTGGTGGGCTACATCACTAAACAATTAAAAGTCGGTATAATTTTTTTTCCTTTTTTCTTACGAATACGCGCAAATCAATAATCACAAATTTGGGCCCTCTTTTATTTAGAAACATTTCGTTTACAACAATTCCAGTGCCATTGGACAGTCAGTTCTACTACCGGTACACAATCAGCCTGTCGATTGGCATTTTCCTAGTCTAAAAAATTTTCCCAAAAATTTCTAAAATTCGCTAAAAATTTTCAAACCTCATTAACCCTCTCAAATTAAATTTTTATACCCACAAAGCATATTTTTCACAATTCACATTTATGCACAATAAACCGGGAAATGTCATGAATGCATGTATAGTCATTTTTCATGTGCAAAAATCACTGTTCACGTATATATGTATATTATATACTACATGAGCATGAGATGTGTTTTCCTAATTTCTCCGATTGATCTCACGTGTACCCGCTTCTATGGTTCTTTATATGGAAACGGATGTTACACATCACTAACTTAAAATTAAAAAAAAAACAAGGATGCTTATGTTTGATATGCATATAAAGCTATCCAAAATGTTCACTAACTTAGTACAAAAGTCTCTAACTATCTTGGAGTTTTTGATGCCTTGCAAGGGTTGCTAACCATCTCGTTCTGCACCTGAGATGTGGAAAAAGGATGCGTTAAGCTACGCGGCTCATTGGCTAATGCCTTTATATCCATCAGCAATCGACCATAATTCAAGCATATGCATATATGTAGCTAGCAATTCAAGCATTAATCAATTTAGCACAAAACTCATAACATAATACATAGATTTTAGCTATTAAACACAACCCTCAAATGCATCATACTTGACAATTTAATATGCAATGTACAAACAAATGGCTCGAGAGTTCCATGGAACGGAACGGATAAACCAAACTTTACGCCGTGAACAAAACGAGTCCGATTTTTTAGGATGTCGTGGCCTCAAGCGGGCAGCCTATAGAAGGCTATAGGTCAACGTGCACGTGACTAACAAAACGAGTTCCTATCTTGCCCAATCACAAACAAATTTGATGCCCAATACAATTAATCAGAATCCATAATCTTATGTTTCTTTTACTTTTTCTTCTTTCCTTTTTATACAAATATCATAACCTTTTTGAAGGCATAACATAATCATAATTCATCATGCATTTTCAACCATTCACAACAATTTCAATTTCAAGCAATTCAAATGCAAACAAATCAATATACATATATATAGGCTAGAATTTGCCCAATTACACAATAACTATAAATACATTGCCTACCTAAATCCTTTGCAAAAATCCAAATCAAGGTTGTCTTTCCTCTTGCTCTTGGATAGGATTCTCTTGGTTTCCTAAAACAACCAAGGCTTCATTCAAAACAATATTATAATAAAATTCATAAACTTCAATAATCAAAAAAATGCAACAAACACAAATTAAGCTCAAACCTAACCTACTTATAGTCCATCTAGGTTAGAAAACCCAAGACCTAGTTTTGAAACCCTAGGAATCAAATGGGTTCCTTCTTCCTCTTCTTCCAACACAACACCCACTCTCTTTCTAATCCTTTCATTCTCAACACAATTCTACTTCCTTTTCTACCCAAACAAGAAGAAATGATGAAGAAGATTACCTTAGCTTAGCCAAATCCTCTTTCTTCTTCTTCTTTCCACGTTTTCTTTCTTCTTCCCTAGCTTCCACATTTTTTCTTCTTTTCTTCTTCTTTCACGTTTTTCTCTCTTCTTACGATTTTCTTCTTCTTTCTCCTATTCAAGACTACATTTTTATCTTGTCTTCCCATTTTTCCCTTCATTTAACTTGTCCTTCCTATTTTATCCCTTTTTTTGTCTTTGTCTATTGACTCCTTAAGCTAACTTAATTATAACATTCCCATAATAATTCTAACTTAATTCTAATCTTTCCATCTAATTCTAATCTCTATTCATGCTTACTAAATTTAATGACCCAATCCTAGGATATATAAATAAACAAACAAATTGTAATTAAATAATTAAACAAATAAATTAATAATAATTGTAAAAAAATTCAGGGTACAACAAATATGATTAAACTCAAAATAGAGTAGACATTAATTTCATGTTTTATGTCTAATTGAAACGTTGTATGATAAAAGGATTGAATTATATAAAAAAATTATGCACGAAAAGATAGTCAAAACTACTTTGACATTCCTAAATATTTGGGCAATCATGATGCGTTGCTAGATGCCAATCTTTATCTACGATTATAAATTGTTTAATTAGAGAATTAAAGATAAATTAAAAGGAGTTTTAATTTTTCTATGAATTAGAATTAGATTTTATAACCATTGCTAACATGTTTGGAAATCTAATGAGTTTCACATATAGAATGGGTTGAAGAGAGCAAAGTTAATTTAATTAATTTGGACTTGATTGTAAAGTTTGAGAGGCTTTATAATTAAATATGAGATATTTAATAAATAAGGATCAATATGAGATATTGATCCTATATGAGCATAATTGGTATTTAATTAAAATTATTTGTAATTCTAATTAAAGTTTAATTGAAGAATTTAATTTCAATTAAATTACTAAAATGTCCAAAGCATATTATAAATAGGCTTAAGCTCTATGGAGCTAGCACTTCTTACTTAACCCTCTCTGTAAGAGTTATAAAGTTCTCTCATCTCATTTTGTGAATACCATTAGAGGCAAGACATTTGTACAGCTACGGTGGTTGAAATGGGTTGGTGTCGAGAACGATTCAAGGGATGCGACAAGATAAACATCAAGCTTCGAAATAAGGTACGAATTAAGTTTTTGCTTTATTACAATTTGTGTTAATCATTTCATAGAATTAAAGTGATCTTGATTTTTGAGAAACCAAATGTTGCGAAAAAGTTTCGTAATTATTTCGCTGTACTCAGGATCGGATCTCGACTTGGCTCCTTAACAGTAAGGCCTCTCGCTTCACAAGGAAAGACTTTTCTTCCTTATTTTCAGTTAGCCTGTTCAATCTTACTTTGTATTATTACAATGATCCCATAAATTAATCAAATGAGTACGTAGCTAGCTCTTTGGACTCTTTAATAACTGCTACAACTAAAGTTGCGAATACCGTACTGGACTCAGTATTTTTTATATTTATGAAATAGTCCTTGAAATTTTTAAAATTTGCAAAATAGTCGACTAATATATTGTACAGTTATATACTGCATACTTTACAAGTTTACATCAACTCTGTTTCCAAAAATCATAATAATAAATATTAATCACAATTAATAATTTAATATGAAATGACAATAATTTTAAATATTTCACATATAAATAATAACAACAATTAATATGAAAAAAGTCAATTATCATAATACAAATATAAAACTAAGAATAATACAAAGTATTTAAAATGTTACAATAATACAATTTCAAATTTTTAATAAATAATAATCACATCAAAACATCCAATAAAAGAATAATAAATATCCTTTAA